>QXEO01001842.1:0-564752 GCA_007115705.1 Dactylis glomerata
TGTTGGTTATGCCGCCGAATCTCATGCTTTTAGAATCTTTGACAAAGAGTCCGCTCGTGTTGTTGAAGTTTCTAACGTGAGATTCGACGAGAATGACGGCTCCCGTGTGGAGCAAAGTGGTGTTTGTGATGTAGGTGACAAAATACCTCCTCAAGCCATAAGAAGAATGGGTGTGGGTCATCTCATACCCATTGAGGGACACCTTTTGGCGGAAGGAGAAGGACTATGCTCTACTCAAGTGGAGCCTTTACCTTCACAAGCTCCACAAGCTCCTCAAGGACCGATTGATGCTAACCAAAGACAAGCATTAGACCCTCATTCAAGCGAGCAAGGCCAAGATCAAGACCAAGAGGACGATGGTGATTCCTCACCAATGGTAGATCAAGGCCAAGCTCAATATGTTGAGCATTCTCATGATGTTGATTAAGCTCAAGTTGAAGGTCAAGGCGAGGACCAAAATAGTGGTGATGACCAAGTGGCTTCTCAAGAGTCTTTTGAAGAAGCTCAAGCTCGCCGTGCAAGGAAAGTGGAAGAAGCTCTTCGCAAAGGGAGTCATACCTTGGATAGTGTGATTGGGAGTGTGAGAAAAGGGGTTTCCACAAGGAGACAATTAGCCAACTTTAGCATCCATCATGCCTTCGTCTCTTGTGTGGAACCTTAAAAGGTGTTTGAGGCACTTGAAGACCCGGATTGGGTGGAAGCCATGCACGAAGAACTCAACAACTTCAAGCGCAATGAAGTTTGGACTTTGGTGGAGAAGCCCAAGGAGTGCCGCAATGTCATTGGAACCAAGTGGGTGTTCAAGAACAAACAAGATGCCAATGGGATTGTCGTGAGGAACAAGGCACGCTTGGTTGCTCAAGGATACTCTCAAGTGGAAGGAATCGACTATGGGGAGACCTACGCTCCTGTGGCTCGTCTCGAGTCAATCTGTATCCTTCTTGCTTATGCTTCTCACTTTAACTTTAAGTTATATCAAATGGATGTGAAGAGTGCCTTTCTCAACGGTCCTCTACATGAATTGATCTATGTGAAGCAACCCCCGGGGTTTGAAGATCCCCATTTCCCGACCCATGTCTACAAACTCGATAAGGCGCTTTATGGCCTTAAACAAGCCCCACGCGCGTGGTACGAGCACCTTAAGGAGTTGTTGTTAGACCGTGGGTTTGAAATTGGGCTCATCGACCCAACTCTTTTTACTAAGAAGGTCAACGGGGAGCTTTTCATATGCCAAATTTATGTAGACAATATTATTTTTGGCTCTTCTAACAAGCTCTTCAATGATGAATTTGCAAAGCTAATGACAGACAAATTCGAGATGTCCATGATGGGAGAGTTGAAATTCTTTCTTGGCTTTGAGATTCGGCAATTGCGAGGAGGGACATTCATCAACCAAGCCAAGTACATCCAAGACATGCTCAAGAAATTCAACATGGATTCCGGAGTTAAAGGAGCCAAAACCCCCATGCCGACAAAGGTTACTCTTGATCTCGATCCTAGTGGTAAGGAAGTGGATCAAAAGCTTTACCGTTCGATGATTGGCTCGCTTCTTTACCTTTGCGCATCTAGACCCGATATCATGCTTAGTGTGGGAATTTGTGCACGTTATCAAGCCGCCCCAAAGGAAAGCCATTTAATGGCCGTGAAAGAATCTTCCGATATTTGATTCATACTCCAACTTTCGGCCTTTGGTACCCGAAGGGATCAAGCTTCGAGCTTGTTGGGTACACGGACTCGGATTGGGCGGGAGACAAAGTGGACAGGAAGTCAACTTCCGGGACTTGCCAACTTCTTGGTAGGTACTTGGTTAGTTGGTCCTCCAAGAAGCAAAATTGTGTGTCTCTCTCCACCGCCGAAGCCGAGTATGTGTCCGCGGCAAGTGGTTGTGCTCAACTCCTTTGGATGCGGCAAATGTTGAAGGACTATGGAGTTCATTGCGACAAGGTTCCACTCTTATGTGACAACGAGAGTGCCATCAAGATCGCTCATAATCCGGTTCAACACAACAAGACGAAGCACATTGAGATCCGGCATCACTTCATCCGGGACCACGTCAATCGAGGTGATATTAACCTGTCTTATGTAGGTACAAATGATCAACTCGCCGACATCTTCACGAAGCCCCTTGATGAAGCAAGATTCCGAGAGTTGAGGCATGAATTGAATATCATTGATTCTTGCAATGTGGCTTGTTAGTGTGCACTCATTCCCATACGATAGCACGTGTTCTCTCTAGATGTGGGCATGGACATAGGGGGAGTGCGGTCCTAATTCATTGGGCTATCCCTCCCCCCATTATGCCGATAGTAATGCAATCATTCTCTTAATATCATTTTGTGATATGTGAGCTTCAATGATGAGTATTGGTTATGGACCCAAGATATATCTTCGCGGTTCAATTCCAAAACACTCATATATGGTGGCTTCGGCCACCGACCTCTTCTTTTGAAGAGTTCATTCCTTGAAAATCTTTTGAGTTGGTTTAAGTTTTTCTTGGTTTTGTTCATCTCTTGGTATGGGAAGGCACTTGAGTTGGTCTTTCGATGATTTCTTGCGTTCTTGCAACTCTAAGTGCCGAGAACCACTCCATGTTTGCCTTCTAACCTAAGCCCATCTCATCCCTAAACATTCTCTCCATGCACACAAGTCCAGTTTTTCTGCCACAAATTTCCTGAGCAAAGGAGTTCCAGGCCGGATTATCCGGGCCACTTCTGGGCTGGATTATCCGGGGGCCGGAATATCCGGTCCAAGTATGGGCCGGATAATCCGCCCCTGCGGTTTGTCCATATAAATAGAGGGCGTCGGGGTGAACTGCCCACTTTGGCAGTTCTTCCACCCCCGACCCCCTCTCTCTCCACCACCGCCGCCTGCTCCTCCTCTTGCTCGCCGGCGCCTTCCCGGCCGCCGGATCCGGCCGATCTTCAAGGCTCGTGCTCTCCTTCTTCTCGGGAACAAGTTTCTCCAAGCAGTTCCTCCAATGGATGAGGGTAAATTTCGCATCTCCTAGCCCTAGTGGTGAAGTTTTTGTGAGATTTATTTGCTTAGTTCTTGGAGTCTAGTTGTTCCCGTGGTTCTCTCCTTAGGCCTTGTTGTATACCCTTGTGATTCACCTAGCCGATCTATGCATGTGACTTGATTGGGTAAGATCTGAGAAATTTTCGCCAAGGGGCGGATTATCCGGCCCACTTTTGGACCGGATAATCCGGCCTGCCTGGTGCTTCCTTTCTCCCTTCTTGACCATCAATGTCAGGCATTCCTCCGCTATGCTCATCACCCTTGTATACATTCCTGGTACTTGTGTGCATTCTCATCTCCATGCTCCCCTCTTATTCTCTTCACAGGTAGTGGTCCGGCTAAGAGGAGTCGTCCTCGCTATCTCCGTACCAATGACGAGGGGATTCTGGAAGATGAGGTATCAATCCGGACAAAACAACATGCAGCTGTCCGGAAAGTCAAGGCAGCCAAGGATGCTAAGGCAGCTGAGAGAACTGCTAAGAGGGCTGCTCGAGCCAACAAGGGAAAGGAACCTCGTGTCAACTACAAGCAAATGAGTCAGATTTCCTACTCAGCCCTGAGGCCGAAAGATTGGTACGCCAATCAGCAGAGGGCAACTCTCATTGAAGACCGTCGTTTCTGGTGTCCAGAGCAGTTGTACATCTATCAGGATATCTTTGCTCCCATGAGTAAGCCTATTCGTCCGATGCATCCCATTGATCTCACTTTCCTGAAGTCGAAGGAGTACTTTGTTCCAGCTGTCCAGGTTGTGGAGAGGCTAGGCCTCACTGGTTTGTTGACTTGTCAGTGTGATTATGATCCTCAGCTCATAGTGCAGTTTTATGCTACCTTGGCTTTTGAAGCTGATGATGCCAGGACTTTCAAGTGGATGACCGGGACTCGTTTCTGTCAGTCTTCCTTCGTTCGGTTTGCTTCTCTGTTGGGCTTCCCTTTTAATGGCCCGACGAATCCTGTTGGTCACCGGGTTCACACTCCGCTTCCAGTCGACAAGAATCTGCTTTGTGACCTATATGAACCTGGTGGAGTTCCTGGTCAAGTTGCTGGTCTGAGGTCTCCGTATGATCTTCTTGTGCGTATCTTTAGGGAGAACATTGCTCCAAGTGGTGGGAACAATGATGCTATTAGGAGCTCCTTGGTGGATCTCCTTATCTTTTCTCATGCTTGTGCCACGTCTACCGACCCGGATGCAGATTTCTCTCTTGATGTGATGGACTTTATCTTCAATGAGATGTACGATGCTATGGTCAGCAGGGGTTCCCTTCCGTACGCTCCTTTCATCATGAAGCTTATCATTGACACTTGCAAAGGTCAGGATTTCAGCAGTCAGTGTGTGTCTCACAAGGTCAAGAAGCTCTATGTGAAGCAGCACAAGTCTGCTCCAGCTCCCATTGGTTCCGATTCCTTCATGAGAGATGCTCGTTCTAGTGTGCCAAGTGGCAAGTTTGTGTCCAAAGATGTGCCCAAGAGAGTGAAGAAGTTGAGCTGGTTTCAGAAGCATGTTCTTTGCATGAAGGTGGAGATACATCGTGAGAACTATGAAGCTTATTGTGAGCGCAAGGCCATTCTTGATACTCAGCGAGAGATTCTTCATAAGCTCAGTGGTGACCAAGCTGCTCTTTCTCCTACTCCTCCTCCCATTGCCTACAACAAGTGGCATTCCGAGACTGATGATTGGGGCGCGTTGGAGAAGGCTCTCTATGTTGGTCGCACCACTCGTGTTGGTGATGATGATGAAGATGAAGATGAAGAGGAAGAGGATATGGAAGAGGATGAGGAAGGAGAGTTTGAAGAAGATGATGAAGAGGAGGAGGACTATGAGGAGGACGAGGACGACGACGACTTTGAGTGACTTCTTGGGGCGTGTAGTATGCTCTTGTCCCTTTTTGGTGTCTTGATGCCAAAGGGGGAGAAGTTGTTCTAGTAGGACTTCTCGTTGGGATTTGCTTTGGTGGGAGCTGCTTTTCAGTTTTCTCGCTTATGAACTTATCGTCGAACTTATTGTTATCGTGTGCTTGGTGAACTTTCTTTAGGTTTGAACTATTGTGTGTGGAACTTGTTTAAAGTCTGTTTGCTTAATGTGTCTATGCTCATATTGTTATTGTCAAACTTGTTACATTGCTTATCTCTAGGGGGAGCTTCATTTGAACTTATGCATATCTTTAGGGGGAGCTCCCTTGCTTAATTGATCTTACTATTGTAAATCCTAGTGTTGTCATCTAACACCAAAAAGGGGGAGATTGTTAGGGCATTTTCTAGCCTCCCTAGTTTTGTGTGTTAGTTGATAACACCAGGACATTTTACCAATGCTTTTGTGCAGGAAGATTGGCCGGATTTTTCGGCCGGAAATTTCCAAAACTGGGCCGAATAATCCGGCCACCCCTGAAAACGGCTAAGGACCAGAAGCAACGAGATGCGCGTCACCCAGATTTTGGGGCGGATATTTCGGCCGGATTTTTCCAAATCTGGGCCGGATAATCCGCCCCCACCCCCCCACCCCCGTGAAAACGACTAAGGACCAGAAGCTCCAGGATGCGCGTCACCCAGATCTTGGGGCGGATTTTTGGGCCGGATTTTTCCAGATCTGGGCCGGATAATCCCCCCCCCCCCCCCGGTGAAACGACTAAGGACCAGAAGAAGAGCTGATGCGCGTCACCCAGATTCCTGGCCGGATTTTTTGGCCGGATTATTCCAGAAGTGGGCCGGATAATCCGGCCGCCGGATTATCCGGTGCAAGTTTGGGCCGGATAATCCGGCCCCTGGCGGCTGCAACGGATACATTTCGGGAAGGGGTATTTATACCCCCTCCTCTCTTCCTCCCCAGCTTGCTCGTCCTCATCAAGAACAAGACACTATTTGGAGCCAACCTCACTGCAAGATCTCCACCCTCAACCACCCAAAGTCTTAGATCTTTGGAGGATCGAAGGAGGAGATCCCAATCTACATCTCCACCGAAGGAATTTCTTTTTCCCCTCCTTTTGCTTGAGGGATTTGCTCCTAGTGGTTCTTTGGAAACACTAGGTGGTTTGATTCGAGATTTCTCTAGTCTTTGTGGATTCTAGCCTCCGTGGCTTTATTGGGAGCCTCCAATTCAGTTGTGGATGTGTGCCCCAATCTCCGTGTAAGGGATTCGGTGAGTTCCCCCAATACCACCGCTTAGTGGAATGAGCTAGCCTCCGTGGCTTGCTCACCGGAGAACAAGGTGAGCCTCCGTGGCGTTGGTCAACTCCGTGTCACCACACCTCTCTAATGTAGACGTACTTCCCCTCAAAAGGAAGGAACTACGGGAATACATCCTTGTGTCTCCGGTCTCCGCTCCTTGGTTATTTCTTACCCGAACTCGCTTACTTGCTTACTCGTTCACTTGCTTGCTTGCCACTTAGGAAATTCACCTAGTTGCACATCTAGAGAATTTACTTTGTGTCAAGCCTAAAAATTGAAAAAGGTAAAATTTTGTGTAGCGCCTATTCACCCCCCCTCTAGTCGCCCATGAGATCCTTTTCAGAATTAAAGTCGCAAGGGGCAACTCAGCATCAGCAACACCTAGAACATGCATCAGGCGACTGATCTCAGCGGAGAAGCAGCGTGGCTTCCACGGAGGTACCGATGGATCACTACCCCGTGGATGATATCACCAAGAAGACAAACTGTGAGCTGCATGTTCCCATGAAGAACATATCGATGAAGGTGGCGGTTGGCTATGTGTTACCATCTGGACCTGGACAAACCTGGCATGGCCGTGAGATTCGAGCTGGCTATGCTAAGGTCGGGGTGGATGCAATTGAAAGGGGGTATGAGTCCCTCTATCTTGATGTCGCTGGACCTAAAGATGAGTCAACACTTGGAGAAGTATTGGGTGGTATCATTCTTTGGGATAAGAAACACATCGTGTTTCCAGGCTCGGCGCCAAGGCGGCCACCCTCTCCTCCGAGTCCTGGCAATTCACCACCTCCCGACGACGACAGGGACGACTACCACCATACCCCGAGTCCACATCGATCTCCACCTCAATGTCAGCCGCCTCCGCCACCTTCGCCGCCTCTGCCCACTCGTAAGTCCCAGAGTTATGGCAAGTCCGCTGCTATGTCCACTAGCAATGTCTCTCCGAAGAAACGGGCCAAGAAAGTTAAGGCGGTGCCGCCTCCTCCTGTCGAGAAGACTGCTGAAGAAATTGAGGCGGTGGATAGAGCCAAAGTGAAAAGAAAGCTCGCAGCGCTACGCCCGACCCCTACACCAAAGCAGGTATATACTAAAGAACAGAAGGAGTGGGCCTTTGATATGCTTACCTAGCCTTCGCAATATGAATTGCGTAAGCCAGATGACTACAATCGTTGTTTGGATAAGCAGGTAGATACAAAAAAAGAAGCTAATAAGACAAGCGCAACTGCAAGAGGGAAAAGAGACGTTGCCCAGCTTGGAGCATAGAGCAAGAAATCGATCTCCCCGCTAAAGGTGTTTGCTAGTGATGCTGGTGGGAGTGTTGCTCAACCCAATCCCGCCGACTTTGCTGCTGAAGCTGGTTTGACTCTTTCTCAATTGATACATGAAGATATCCTAAAAGCGCCTATGGCACGGCAATATGAAAAGGGGAAGAGTCTGGTCCCACCTGAGATTGAAATAAATCTACCAACACAAATGCGAAAATTGCATAAGTGGTACCTGCAAGCCGCAAAGGGCACGCAAGATTTTCTCCTTTTGAAAATCTCACGGGTGAAAGATCATATCGAGCCCCATGTGTGGTTTTGGTAATTAATGACAATCCCTATGGACTAATGGTTGCATTGAGTTATATGTGTAGGACTTGTCCATAGACAATGCTTGAACCATTTGTTGGAGTCAAGGTTGTAAGAAGAAGATTATGTGTTGACCAAGGTGTTATTCAAGGAGTGATCCAAAGATTGGTCTTAAGGGAGTTGAGCTTATGTTAAGTGTGTCTTGAAGAATAAGATTGAGTGAGCTCTCATGTGTATCCTCAAGACACCATCATTATGGAGAAAGAAGATTTGATTCGAGGATTGATCAAGTCAATGCGCAAGTTCAAGATGAGCAACTAGAAGAGAACATATGCTTGAAGCTTGCCATCTATATTGTGATCATGGATATGTGAAGATATGCTTAAAGAGAGTCTCTTCCATAGTAGAGTATGGGGGAGCAACCCGCAAGACTTCACCAAGCAAGCTCAATCAAGAAAGGTGGTCCAACTTGAGAAGATCAAGATCGTCTTTATCCACCTCAAGTGGAATGCTCAAGGCAAAGGTATGATAGTGTTAGGGTTTCTTTCTTACCGGTCTCATGGTGTTTGTTGTGAGACCGGGTTATAGGATCGGTAGCCGTACTATCAAGAGGGGCTCTCGAGTGAGTAACTTAATTGTATCGTTCGGAGAGAGCTCAAACCTTTACATACTTGGCATCATCTTTCTTGGTTCTTATTTGGGTTTTATCCATGTGAGGTTCTAGAGCTTGTGGTTATTTCCATGACAAGCTCTAGCTCATCAAAAACGGATTTCGCATGAAGCTCTTATTGCGTTTTTGATGTTTGGAGGTTTTACCGGTTTGCCTTCAAAGAGAGGTCAAACCTTTCATCATTTGGTTTTATACTCCCTTGTTGGACTATGATGTTTCTATGGATGAAGTTGTAGAGCTCGTTGTGGTGATTCCAACGAGCCCAAGATCATCGAAAACGGAGTCCGGATGAAAAAGTTATCACCGTTTTCGTATTGCAGTTTCTGCTCGGCGTCACC
Organism: Dactylis glomerata; assembly: GCA_007115705.1. Lineage (NCBI taxonomy): Eukaryota > Viridiplantae > Streptophyta > Magnoliopsida > Poales > Poaceae > Dactylis > Dactylis glomerata. The sequence continues at coordinate 8,754 of QXEO01001842.1, forward strand.
CAGTAAGGGGGGCGGATATTCCGGCCAGGGGGGGCGGATTATCCGGCCTGGGGGCAAAAATTTCGTTTCGGAATTTCTGCTAAGGACTTTGCTCGGCGTCACCCAGTATAGGGGGCGGATAATCCGGCCTGGGGGCCGGATAATCCGGCCAGCCGGATATTCCGGCCATATTTTGGCCGGATAATCCGCCCCTCCAAGTCCTGCAACGGCCATATTTCGTGGGGGGTATAAATACCCCTTCTTCCTCCTTGGGCTGTGCACGAATTGGGATTCTCTCTCCTCCATTGTTGACTTTGCAAGCTTGCCCTTCCTCCTCCATTCCTCCCATGATTCTTGGATATTTTTGAGGGAAAAGGGAGAGGAGATCTAGATCTATATTTCTACCAATCCATCTCTCCTCTAAGTGAGGGGAACATAGTCAATCTAGATCTTGGAGTTCTTTGTGGATTTCCTTTGTTCTTCCTCTCATATCTCTCCATAGCATTAGTTGCTTTGGTGAAATTTGGGTGAGAAGGATTTGAGCACCTTGTGTGCTCTTGCCATTGCATAAGTTGCATCGGTTTGAGTTCTCCCCGGAGATTCGAGTAAGTGAAAGTTTGTGAGCTTATTACTCTTGGGTTCTTGGAACCCTAGACGGCTTTGTGGCTTTGTGGTGCCTTGGTGGCTATTCTTGGGAGCCTCCAATTAAGTTGTGGATGCGTGCCCCAAGCTTTGTGTAAAGGCCCGGTTCCGCCTTGAGGAACCCCTTAGTGGAAGAGTGAGCTAGGCCTTTGTGGCGCAAGCTCACACCGGAGAATAGGGTGAGGCCTTTGTGGCGTTGGTTAGGCCTTTGTGGCGATACCACACCCCTCCAACGAGACGTACTCCCTTTCAAGGGAGGAACTCGGGAATACATCATCGTCTCCGTGTGCCTCGGTTATTTCTATACCCGAGCTCTTTACTTATGCACTTTACATTGTGATAGCCTTCGTGCTTGAAGTCATATATCTTGCTATCACCTTGTTACTTGTATTGCTTAGCATAAGTTGTTGGTGCACATAGGTGAGCCTAGTTTATTTAGGTTTTATGTGTTTGACAAAATAAACGCTAGTTTAATTCCGCTTTTGTTCAAGCCATTCGTAAAATTTGATATCGCCTATTCACCCCCCCCCCTCTAGGCAACATCTGTGTCCTTTCAATTGGTATCAGAGCCCGGTCTCTCATTTTAGGCTTCACCGCCTTGAGAGCAAAGATGTCGGCTAGGGGATTAGTGCACAATAACACTTCTATATTTGATGGCACAAATTATGATACTTGGAAAATTCACATGCTTGATTATTTTCGGGTCATGGACCCATCTATGGAGCGAATTGTATATGCGGGTTTTTCTCCTCCAAAGGATACTCAAAATCTATCTTTAGAGGATGAGAAAAACTTGTATCTCAATGCTCAAGCTACTCATGTGATTGTTAATGCTTTGAGCGATGTAGTTACCTTCTCCATCACGCCTTTTCGGAGCGCTCATGATATATGGACAAAGCTTCAAGAAAAATATGGTGTGTCCAAGATTATTGAGGATGATTGTATTTCTTCCACTTCCGGCCGCAATGAACTTTCATCCACTTCACCAAAGTGTGGCAAGACACAAGGTAATGATATGGTGAGTGGTGATGAAACTTGCAATGGTGATAGTATGCTTACTTTTGATGATCCTTCATCTCTATCTCATTGCAATGCTTCATCTTTAGACTTAAACACTTGTAGCCCCATAAATGTTTTACATGCTTGTGTTGATAGTCCTTGCATATCATGTGTAAATTTCTCGAATAAATCTCATGATGATATGCTTGCTTTGTCTTGTTGCCATGATACAAATGCTTCTATTTCCTCTAGTATTTGTGATGCTAACCATATAGAGGAAACCGAAGAGTCTTTGGGCCAAGACAAGGTCTTGAATGGAGCTTCATGTATTTCTTCATCTTCCTCTTCTCACGGTTCCCACATATGCCTTATGGCTAGGTCTTCAAATCATAATGATGTTGAGGACAATGGTGAGGATGAGGAAAATGAAGAAGACTATATTGAGTATTTAAACAAGAAGGGTAAGGTGGTCTTTGATGCTTTGCATAACCATAAAAATATTTTGCCCAACTTCTTTGAAATCATGAGTTGTGCTATTGAGAGCACAAAACTCATTGAGATGAAGGAAGAACAAATTGATAAAATGTTTTCTCTTGAGCGTGAGTATGCCAATGATATCCATGATTTAAAATATGCTCTAGAGGAAGAGCAAGAGCTTCGGGTTTCTCTTGAGGAGAAGCTTGAATCCATTGAGGAGTCATGTAATGAAATTATTTCTAAACTCACTAAAGAACGTGACCTCGCTCTTGCCAAGTTGTCTTCTCCCATTCATAATGATAATGATGCATGTGCTACTAACTCTACTTCTTGTGAAGCATCTATTTTGAAGGAGAATGTTGAGCTAAGGGCTCAACTTGAATTGCTAACTAGCAAGTATGGGAAATTGGAAGAAATTCATGAAAAGCTATCTAGCTCTAATGAGGATCTTCTAGTGTCCCATGCTCGCCTAAAGTTAGCTCATGAGGCTATATCTACAAAGGTAACATCTTGTGAGCCTCATGTGGGCACTAGCACTATTTCCCAAAATGCAATATTGCCATGTGCTAGTACTAGTAATTCATCCACTCATACTATTTCTACATCTAGTGATGAATTACCCTCCTTGCCTTGTTGCTCTAACAATGTAGCTTCTACTTCCACTAGTACTTGTGTTGTCACTAACCATGTAGAGGAAATCAAAGAGCTCAAGGCCCAAGTTACTTTGTTGAAGAAAGACTTGGAAAAATGTCATGAAGGGAAGTCCACACTCAATAAGATCTTGAGTGTGCAAAAATCCCCCAATGACAAGAGTGGACTTGGATTTATCTCTAACAACAAGAAGAAGTCCAAAATATACAAGAAGAAGAAGGGCCAAGAACAAGTCAAGAATTTGGTCAAGATTGTTTGCTTCAAGTGCAAAATTGAAGGGCACCATGTTAGATCTTGCCCTTTGAAGAAAAAGGCACTTAGTGAGAAGAAACAAGGGAAGCGGCCTCAAGTTCAAGCCCTTGCTCAACCTCAAGTTGAAGAAAGGTCACTTCCCAAGAAAAATCAAGCTAATGCTCCCCTTGTGGAGAAATCAAGTGAGAAGAAGGTGAAGAAAAGAACTTGCTACATATGCCATGAGAAGGGTCACCTATCTTCTTCATGCACTAGTGGTAACTCATCCAACCCTATCATAATTGAAGATGCTTATTCACTTTGCAAGGATAAGGTTGGCAATGTGTTTGCCAAATTTGTTGGTGCTCAAAGTGGTGTCAAGAAAAGAACCATTTGGGTTGCCAAACCTATTGTTTCTAACTTCTTAGGACCCAACTTGGTTGGGGACCAACAAGCCATTACTTGAACAATAGGTATTGTTGGAGGGCATTGGAGACTTGGCTATATCATGAAGAATTAAGGGATCTTCATCAATTATATTTTCTCAAGTCAAGTCATTTGGATTATCTCATTTCTATCATATATCCAATGTTCCTCCTTGCGGTAACATGTATTCAACTTATCTACCTTGAAAGTTACTCGCCCCTTTGCATGTGTTGGGTTTTGTATCTTGCATGTGTTTTTATATGTTGTGCTTCCTACTTGCTTCATTTTGAGTAATCAAGTATGTGCATGTTGGTTTGCACACCATGTACGGTTGTTCTTGTTGAGCCTTTTGCATCTCGTTTTATCTTACTTGGCTCTTATGAGAGATTACTGGACCATCCCATTTTGGGGGAGTGATATGCTTTGCACTTCACAATCCTAAAAATGTGTGTACATGAGGAATACCACTTAGTGTTGATATTTAAAGATTATCTAGTCTCTATGTGGTATGTCATTCTCATGAGAAATTCAAATTCTCTAATGTCCATTAATCATCTTGTTGGATTTTATTTGCCTCTTGTGAAAAATAAATGTTTTATCACATTATGGGGGAGTAATATGCTTTGTGCATACTACAAACCAATATAATGTGTATATTTGAGGTTGTATCACATAGTGTTGATATTGTAAATTATCTTGCTTCTATGTGGCATGTTTTTCTCAAACAAATTCCAAGTTGCCAAATTGTTTTATTGCTCTTGTTTTGGATCTTGTTTGTGAGATACTTTCTTGATAGGGTTTTCCTAAAATGTGGAATGCTACATCAAAGTTGGAAAACCATTTGCTTTAAGTTATCTTAATCATTGCTTTGCATGATTGTTTAACTATTTGAGTCTATCAAGAATATCTTCTTTAGCATGGTGATTAATTCTTATCCTTCTCCGTATGCTTCTTTGTTGTGAAGATGATCTTAGATTTATATGTAAACTACCACCGGGAAATAAATCCAAATACCTCTTGTTCTTGGACAATTGGTACTATATCATGTGGGACATGTATATTGATCATCTTTACATTGGCTATTTGTTTTAATTGCCTTATCTCTAGCCAAAAAATGTATTTGTTTTAGCTCCCATTGTCTTCCATGACTTTTGTTATCCCATTTGATTTCGTTGAACTTGTTTTGTGTTATTTATATGTAGGTAGATGTGATGATCCCACTTGTGTGCATTTTGTATTCAAATGCAAAATCATAAATAATGCACTAATCTTGGGGGAGCTCTCCTATATTTGTTATAACACACTCTTTGTGCTTATTTCAATTGGTATTGTTTTTTTGTTGGAAGACAAATCTTTTCTTTTTGGTACTTAGTGTGCCATCATAAAAAGTGTGGAGAGTTTGGTTTGTTTGTTTGAACCTTGCTCTCTTTGGGAGTTGGTGATCTCATTCCTTATTATTTATTTCTTACTCTTAAAATGAGATATGTCTTTGAGCATGTGTGTTTTAGTTATACTTTATGCTCATTGGATTTTGCTTGGTTCACTAGTTGAACTTTGGAGTCAATCTTGTGTTGATTTGATTCTTTGATATAATTTGGACAACCTTTTGTCGCTTCACAATTTTGTGTGCTCGCTTGTCCTTCTTGGTGTTTTGTCCAAATTGTATCTTCTTTGGCTCTAGAAAGTCTTGTGCATGCATATTTACTAAATGTATACTTTATGGCATGCTTTTTCTTTCTTTGATCAAATATATAGGAGAAGCTCCATCAAATCCTAAATCGGCTAAGATGTGCATGAAATTCAATTTCATATATATATGCACATATTTATGTGGAGTTTGTCCTATATGTTGTAGTTTCTAACTACTTTGGACCCAATGAGTTTGGGGACCATCTTGTACTTGAACTTTGTTTTAGGTACATTGAGATATATTGGTGCTTGTCTCAATAATAAGGATGAAGTGGTGACTAAATGATAATTTGAGGCAAGCTAGGATTATTGAAGAACTCCTATCTACTACATCCTACCATTATATCTCGGTAACAAGTATCTTCTTCATGCATACTTCTCTAGTATCCAACCTTGTGTAGGTTGTTTTATGGCATTGAAAATCTTTATTTGCAAATATTGTGCTTTTTGCAAGGATTCTAATGAAACCTCTTTATTGCAAATGTGAACAAGTTGAGATGAGGACATATTATTGGGAACATATAAAAATTATGCTCATGATTCTCCTATCCCATATATGTCAACTTAGCAATCTTTTTGCATATCAATTCCTCAATAAGCTCACATGTGCAATATTGATGAAATTGCAAATTTATTTCTTCCGTTTGGTATCCTTCATTTTGATACTTGTTGTTTTTATCAAAGCATCACAACTATCTTCTTTCCCTTGTTGATATTTGCGATGTCTTTGACATGTTTGTGGTTGAAGTTTGTCAATATACAATAAGATAAATTGAGCCTTTGGCCATGCTTTAAAAGCAAAAATCTCATTGGTATATTGCATGCCTTCATTTTGGATATCATGTTCTATTCTTAGTATCTATTTTGTGTGTACATGGTTCTTTGTGATAATTATCTTTGTGATATTGTCTACTTAGAATCTTATACACATGAGAGATGATATCTCATTATTTGATATCTTATTTGAACCTTATGTGTTGGGATGGAATGCTAAGCAACATCATTCATTGAAGACTATGTGGATGCTCTATGCTAATCCTTGTATTAGTCTTATAATATGTTGTGTCATTTCTCTCACACATTCCTTGGTTGAGCCTTTTATATGTTATCCCTTACTTTTTGCTCAACCATTTCTTTGATGCAAGTGTTAAGCTTAATTTCTTCTCTATGATCTCTTGCAAATGGTTGCGTTTTAAATGTTATTGAGGGAGTGAGGATTCCATGTTGTGCAAATTGTATTCAAATACAAACATTCCAATTTTTGCACGTACCTTGGGGAGCTTCCTCATTTCATTTAAAGCACCATTTTGCGGTTAGCATAGTATTTAATTTCACTTGGTATCATTTTGTGTTGAATAATATTGAGGGAGTGATGATTCCATGTGTGTGCACCTTATCTTCAACTCAATAGAATATTTTGTGCACACACCTTGGGGAGCTTCCTCATATTATTTAGAGCACCTTTTCGATCTTATCATAAAATCTACCAACACAAATGCGAAAATTGCATAAGTGGTACCTGCAAGCCGCAAAGGGCACGCAAGATTTTCTCCTTTTGAAAATCTCACGGGTGAAAGATCATATCGAGCCCCATGTGTGGTTTTGGTAATTAATGACAATCCCTATGGACTAATGGTTGCATTGAGTTATATGTGTAGGACTTGTCCATAGACAATGCTTGAACCATTTGTTGGAGTCAAGGTTGTAAGAAGAAGATTATGTGTTGACCAAGGTGTTATTCAAGGAGTGATCCAAAGATTGGTCTTAAGGGAGTTGAGCTTATGTTAAGTGTGTCTTGAAGAATAAGATTGAGTGAGCTCTCATGTGTATCCTCAAGACACCATCATTATGGAGAAAGAAGATTTGATTCGAGGATTGATCAAGTCAATGCGCAAGTTCAAGATGAGCAACTAGAAGAGAACATATGCTTGAAGCTTGCCATCTATATTGTGATCATGGATATGTGAAGATATGCTTAAAGAGAGTCTCTTCCATAGTAGAGTATGGGGGAGCAATCCGCAAGACTTCACCAAGCAAGCTCAATCAAGAAAGGTGGTCCAACTTGAGAAGATCAAGATCGTCTTTATCCACCTCAAGTGGAATGCTCAAGGCAAAGGTATGATAGTGTTAGGGTTTCTTTCTTACCGGTCTCATGGTGTTTGTTGTGAGACCGGGTTATAGGATCGGTAGCCGTACTATCAAGAGGGGCTCTCGAGTGAGTAACTTAATTGTATCGTTCGGAGAGAGCTCAAACCTTTGCATACTTGGCATCATCTTTCTTGGTTCTTATTTGGGTTTTATCCATGTGAGGTTCTAGAGCTTGTGGTTATTTCCATGACAAGCTCTAGCTCATCAAAAACGGATTTCGCATGAAGCTCTTATTGCGTTTTTGATGTTTGGAGGTTTTACCGGTTTGCCTTCAAAGAGAGGTCAAACCTTTCATCATTTGGTTTTATACTCCCTTGTTGGACTATGATGTTTCTATGGATGAAGTTGTAGAGCTCGTTGTGGTGATTCCAACGAGCCCAAGATCATCGAAAACGGAGTCCGGATGAAAAAGTTATCACCGTTTTCGTATTGCAGTTTCTGCTCGGCGTCACCCAGTAAGGGGGGCGGATATTCCGGCCAGGGGGGGCGGATTATCCGGCCTGGGGGCAAAAATTTCGTTTCGGAATTTCTGCTAAGGACTTTGCTCGGCGTCACCCAGTATAGGGGGCGGATAATCCGGCCTGGGGGCCGGATAATCCGGCCAGCCGGATATTCCGGCCATATTTTGGCCGGATAATCTGCCCCTCCAAGTCCTGCAACGGCCATATTTCGTGGGGGGTATAAATACCCCTTCTTCCTCCTTGGGCTGTGCACGAATTGGGATTCTCTCTCCTCCATTGTTGACTTTGCAAGCTTGCCCTTCCTCCTCCATTCCTCCCATGATTCTTGGATATTTTTGAGGGAAAAGGGAGAGGAGATCTAGATCTATATTTCTACCAATCCATCTCTCCTCTAAGTGAGGGGAACATAGTCAATCTAGATCTTGGAGTTCTTTGTGGATTTCCTTTGTTCTTCCTCTCATATCTCTCCATAGCATTAGTTGCTTTGGTGAAATTTGGGTGAGAAGGATTTGAGCACCTTATGTGCTCTTGCCATTGCATAAGTTGCATCGGTTTGAGTTCTCCCCGGAGATTCGAGTAAGTGAAAGTTTGTGAGCTTATTACTCTTGGGTTCTTGGAACCCTAGACGGCTTTGTGGCTTTGTGGTGCCTTGGTGGCTATTCTTGGGAGCCTCCAATTAAGTTGTGGATGCGTGCCCCAAGCTTTGTGTAAAGGCCCGGTTCCGCCTTGAGGAACCCCTTAGTGGAAGAGTGAGCTAGGCCTTTGTGGCGCAAGCTCACACCGGAGAATAGGGTGAGGCCTTTGTGGCGTTGGTTAGGCCTTTGTGGCGATACCACACCCCTCCAACGAGACGTACTCCCTTTCAAGGGAGGAACTCGGGAATACATCATCGTCTCCGTGTGCCTCGGTTATTTCTATACCCGAGCTCTTTACTTATGCACTTTACATTGTGATAGCCTTCGTGCTTGAAGTCATATATCTTGCTATCACCTTGTTACTTGTATTGCTTAGCATAAGTTGTTGGTGCACATAGGTGAGCCTAGTTTATTTAGGTTTTATGTGCTTGACAAAATAAACGCTAGTTTAATTCCGCTTTTGTTCAAGCCATTCGTAAAATTTGATATCGCCTATTCACTCCCCCCCTCTAGGCGACATCTGTGTCCTTTCAACGGGACCATTTCTTAGGTGAAGACTTGGTGCATATTGAGTTTGATGAATTCTTTTAGCTATTCAATCAAGACGCGCTCGACAAATCTCTCGTCAGTGCCTATGTTCTGTAAGTGATTCATTATTTCTATAAGTCTCTAGCTCAACTCGTTTTTGCATGTAATTATATCCCTCACTACGCTGTTTATTATGCAGAATGAAGAGTATGGAATGTAAGAAAAGGAATGTCTTCCAAGTGGGATTCATTGATCCAAATCGAGTTAATGGAGCGATGATACAGAACAAACGCAACGAGACGGAGGATATCTTGCTAGAGTTCCTACTTACGCAGGAATACCGAGCTAGAATACTGTTCATGTACAACTGCAGGTGAGTGTTACTATCTTATACACAGTTACTTTTCCTTACTCGATGTTATAAGTGTAATTGATGAGTTATTAACTTATATAATTAAACTTGCACGCAGTTACCACTGGATATTGCTAAAGATTGAACCTGACTATGGAAAGGTTGAAATCTTTGACTCGTTGGATAAAAAACTTGATGAATACCAAAGCATCATTGATATGATGAATAGGTAATTTCAATCATTACGGCATTATATCGGTCTCTTTCGTTCATCTATAACTCATCTATTCATTTGGTTTGCTCGCCAGTGTTTGGAAACGGTTTATAAGCATAGCAAAAGGTGAATGGAAAAATGAGCTGAGGTACCGTACGATCGAGGTAAGTCATACGAGCTAGGTCCACACATCCATTTACTTCTAGTTTCAAATACCATTAAGTATATCAATCTTGATATGTCACTGACTAAAATCTATTCTCGTAAAGTGTGTGAGGCAGCCATTGGGGACTAATCTATGTGCATACTACGCTTGCGAGAACCTTCGTGCGGAGGTCACTGAAGGAATTGATTTTCAAACAGTAAGTAAACAATATACTGACAAATTAATTTATTGGCATCAATTTTGTTATGATGATTCATATTCATATTGATCTTCTTCTTCGTAGTTCGAAGCAAAGCGGAATTGGCTCTCACCGACTGAATGCATAGTAGGAATTCAAGAGGAAATAGCCGGATTTCTGCTTTAACATGTCATTAACCCAAAGGGTGAATTTCATGTCAGTTTCGATTAGACAATGTGTGTAATTAAACACAAGTCGTGATCTTATGTGTGTGAACAAGTCGTGATCTTATGTGTGTGAACAAGTTGTGTGTATATGTGTGTGAACAAGTCGTGATCTTATATACTTGTATGTATATGCTCAGTGGACCAAATATATTATATATGTATCGGCTTGTATATTATGTTGTAATGCTGTATGAATAAGTATATAAGAAAACTTGTTTGAAATGAATCAAAAAATTAAACGGAGCAAAATACAAATAAACCCTAAACCCCTAAATAACAATTGAATCCAGAAAAATAAAGAAGCAGAGGCTGCCACGTGTGGACACTTTAGTCCCGGTTCGTAACACGAACCGGGACTAAAGGTCCTACGCCCACGAGCGCCCGGCCCTTGCCACGTGGTCTCTCTTTAGTCCCGGTTCGTATAGCAACCGGGACTAAAGATTGGGCATCAGTCCCGGTTGGTTAGTCTCGGTTGCGCAACCGGGACTGAAGGCCCAAACGAACCGGGACTGATGCCCTGTTTTCCACTAGTGTCCCACAACCAGCGCGTCCTCGCCCAGCCAGCTCCTGGCTGACCACCTCCCCGCCGTGCTTGGATTTTGTGTCCCCGTCCTATTCTCTACTGCGACAGAGGATCCGACCGTCCCCTTTCTTCCATTCGGGTCAGCGCCCTCCCAAGTTTGTACATGGCCAGTAGCGAGAGCCGGCGCCGGCGTGAGGGTTGATCCTGCGTCGCCACCATCTCCCATCGAGAGGGGAGAGAGGGGATTCGTCTTTGGGTGGACGAGAGTGGATAGACGTGATGGGCTAAAATGTAAAAGTGCTGAACTTTTGTACTGCTGATTGATTTATCTATTCGTGAGGGGCTTAAATGAAAACACCGGCGACGGACGTACCAACGTACGGTCGCATCGCAGCTTTATTGATAGAGATATATATGGTTTGCAGTATTCTATGTTGTGTGCATGATTGACCTTAACTTTTTGTGGTGATATTGTAGGGGGATAGGTGAGGGAGTGAGGGTGTTGGGCAATACGAACAAACTCGTGGAACTGGGCTTCAGGTATAGGTATGGGGTGGAGGAGACGCTGGACCGCAGCGTGGAATGTGCCAAAAGAATGGGAGAACTCTAATATGTGACCAACAATTACTAGTAATCCACTCCATACCTGAAATCTGCTACTCCCTCCGATCAGAAATAACTATCGAAGACTTAGTACAAACTTTGTACTAAGCTAGTACAAAATTACCAACACTTATTTCTGATCGGAGGGAGTATTTATATTGTGAAGAACCAGGGCGGACGTGCCACCAAAACCCTATCTAGTTTGTAGAAAACCTAAATTTTGAATTCGATTCAGCTGGCGCGACCACATATTCATGGTAGCATGTCTCGAGTTCATAATATATATGGTTTTGGCTGGTTGGTTTGGTAAAGTACAGCCGGTGTTGGTCTCCCGTAAGTTAAAATAGATTCCCAATAAAACGTAGCACTGCATGTTCTTGTGGTTTGTTAAGGTAGAGCCCATCCTGTAAGACTCAGTCTCTTGTTGTAAGTATTTGTATTTTGTGTTTATATTAATATGTATGTGTGTTTAAATCTTGGGTTGCAAGTTAATATACAATCTTATGTATTGTACAAGAATTCGACATATTATCTCTAGAAGTCCACAAGAAAAAAAAACCTCCCCAGTGTGCTGACCACAATGATCACACAAGAATCGAGATAGATTGGCGATAGAATAGTGTCACTTTTATTCTATTGTGGCATAGTCAACAAAGTCATACCGGAATCTTCTATAGAAGGAGAAAAGTTACAGTGTGTTATATAAATGGGGTTTCTTTCACTTTCCAAAGATAGAGAGGCCTTCGAAACCTAGGGAAATTGGTAGAGGTATTCTCTCGTGGCTATGGTTGCAACTTGCAACTTGTACCATGTGACAACTTCTCCCCATTGATGGAAACCAATCACCCGAAGGTGTTAGGCACAATTCTGATATTTTTAGGGGAAAAGAGAGTTGCATTTGATTAGAAATATTATTTGGGATACAATATCCACGCCTTTGAGGTTCAATGTAAAATAGAGTTTTCCAAGAAAACTAGGATGAGTCTCTCCTCCCATGGCATGAGACCTCCACTAAGAGTCGTTGGCCACCTCGAACACTCATCGAATCCCTAGTCTACCATTGCTCTTGCATGGCCGTTGTCACAATAAAAATATATATATGTATTCAATAATTATTTTTTATTTATTCAAAAAATGCATGCCTTTCAATAGAAATATTAGAAAAAAGCAAATTGTTACTAAACTAACATTGAACTGTGATATTGTCAATTTATTAATTTCAAATATGAAGAGAGTAAAAAAACATTAACATAAAACAAAATATATGTGAAATAAAAAAAATTCAAGTTTTATTTGGAAAAAAGAGTAAATCAGAAATAGAAAATATATGAACTGAAATCTGCTAATTAACTGGTGCAATGATGTCACTATTTAATAGCTTTCTCACCCTTGAAGGAGCTCCCAAGCTATCGTTCCAAAGTGTCATTTGTCCATGTTAGACCTTTAGTTGCTAGGCCTAATGCGTGTCATACAACATACAAAGAGTTGGACTAGCCAACTTGACCCGGAATCTTGTATGCCGCTCAATGCAGGGCGCCATCGTGGCTCTGCAGCCTATCATTTTGGGTTAGGCCCATATATCGTAGTAGGTTTTTGCCTGAAATTTTTGTTTTATGTACTACTGTCGGTTTCTACCGTGTTGTATGGGTTTTGGGTTTTCTAAAAATGTTCGTTTTTTAAAATATTTTAGATTTTAGAAGACATGTTCAAAATTGAAAAACATTCAAAATAGAATATGAAAATGTTCAGGTTTTGGAAATTTTCTTATTTTTTAAAAGTAGATATTAAAAAATAAAAATAAACAGAAAAAGAGAAGAAAAAGAAAAAGAAACAAAAAAAATACTGGTGGGCCGCGGCTCAACCGAGAGAGAGTCCGAGAGTGCCGTGGAGGAGAGCATGTGTGGCCTCCAGTATGCGCTGCTCAAGGCAGTGTATAGGAGCGCCCCAACTTGACAGCCCGGTCAACATATGACACGACACGAGAGTACGAGACCAGCCCGGAGGCGATTATCCGTCACCCCACGTTCGCTGCTGCTATTCTCGCATCGGAGCAGTGCGATCCTGATACACGGAGGCTCGGCCGGTGCCCGGCTTCCACCAACGCCACAAACCTAGAACGGCGTAACCCGCCATGATTCGCACCTCTGCCGCCGCAGTAGCGCACGGCGCCGGCCGATCAACTGCTTCTGCGTGCCATTACTGTAATGTACTTCATCCATCTACACGCCGCCGACGAATCATGCTTGCTCTCTCCGAGCCGCCATGTGCGTCTCCACGGAGACGGAGCACCCGGAGAGGGATGCGCTACAGCGCAGTCTCCATCGCCCATTGGCGTCATGGTCCTTGCTCCTGACCAGACATGGTACATTGGCGTAGTCAATCATGGCGCAAGCGTAGCACAAATGAGGAAGGCTGACGAATCAGTGGCACCGTCCGCTCGAGAAGTGGGCTCATCGTGCTTACCTGTATCGGGGACGCTCCAGTACGGGAGCCACTGCTCCGTTGCATAGACTGTAGCACCTTGGCCCTGGTGGGAATCGGTGATGACTGATGAGCTAGGGAGCAAGCCGTGAGCCTGCGACAGAAAGATGGAACCCACCTGACCTGGATCTGGATGAGATCATGGGAAATGGACCATCGTTTCAGTGTCGCCCTGATGAGCGCGCCACGCTACCTAACGGCAACGAGCACACAACACTATCTATAGTCCAGGAGTGCCGAGTTCGTTACCAGGCTTTTGACAGTTGAAACCTATGCTTCGGGCCATTCGAACGAGAGTGGCACCCCAGATCGGCGCCAAAGCATAGCTGATCCATCCATCTCTAAACAGCTAAGTATGTCAGTCTTCCAGAGTAGCATGACTGAGAGCAACAGATCGCATGAAAGCTTTGATCATAAGCTGGTGTCAGTATCGCCATAATGCCATTGTCCCGACAACACTCCCAGACTCTCAATACGATCAACCTTGATCTACTAGCCTACTACTATAGTTCCCCTAGATTTACAAGAGGAACAGAGAAAAAGGGAGAAATGAAAAGGAGTGTCCTTGCATGAAAGTGACAGCCATCCTACCAGATTACGGAGTAGCTAACCAATGCATGCCACTGACACCAAACAGGAAGCATGAAGTGGTGGGATTTTGGACAGGGTGACACCTCCAAATGAATTAGGTTTTTCTTCCATTGTCCTCTCACACTGCAAGTAACAACCTTCACAAAACAGTTTCTTTCTACCGGCGAACTCTGAATTATCGAACTTCACGCGAATGCCAGGAGGGAGAGGAGCACGGCGAGGAAGAAGGCAGCCGGCCCAGCCGTTGGATGCAGGGCCGCCGCCGCGGTGTCCATGCTGCTTGTGCCTGTTGGACCTAGGCCGCCGAACCCGGTGCCCATGGTCCCGGTGGTACCCATGCCAGTGCTGGTACCGGCACCCGGCGTGAAGGTGCCTGGGGTTCCCGCGGTTGTTCCTCCGGTCCCAATCCCAGCCCCAGTCGTTGATGTTCCAGCAGCACTGTGTACAGAAAGGATCAGGTGTTACTGCTAATTGTGATTCAGGACCAAATGATCCAAAAGTATTTGTTCTACTGTCAGCAAAGCATCGGCTCGAAACTATTCCGCAACCAGTACATTTCAATACAGCAAGACATGGCTAGAAAAATAGAAGTACATAGATCCTTAATTCCACATATGCCATTCAGCTAACCAAATAAACTACTGTCATAGACGGGATTTATCTTGCAGGGCAGAGTGAGTACTGTAGCAGCAATAACCATACAGAGGTGCTATACAAACCTCTAACATACAAATGCAAGTTTCTAGAGTGAGATATGCATTTATGACATTACTGAAGAACTGAAGAATTGTTGCTCCTACATCTCGGTTTGGTTGACCTAGAAATAGGGCACTTTCCATTCGAAGATTAAATAATGTGCAGTTAATTACTGAAGAATGTAGTACCTTGCACTTGCGGGGTAGGAGCAGCCTGAAGAACCTGCATGTGAGCAAGAACATAAGAGATTACATAAGAAACGCGAGAATTTCCAAAGCATAGAAACAAGATAAAACGTAGGAATTATTATCAGAGGTTGGCCTCTTTGGATGCACATAGAAATTCTAATTTTTACAATTCTTTGGCTGAAAACGAATAAATGTCTGTGAAACCTACCCAAAATGTTGAAATCATAGATTTGTATAGCCCCTTCGACCAAATATTTGTAATCACCCTCATCTCAGTACTATGTTAATCCTTGCAATTGTGCAATGGTAGCCCGTGGACTCTTGAACTTGAATACAAGACTAGCTATAGAAAAACAAACAACGGGCATATACGAGGAGTCAATCCCTTGTCCCTTACTTGGGTCGGTGGTGGTGAGGGTGGCGGTGCCGGTGAAGTCGCAGGTGGCGCCGGCTCCCCTGTTCCTCTGGAAGTAGCTGTTTGCCGCCCAGGAGCAGTGCGCGACGACGGTGTTGGGGTTGTAGCACGGCCCCTGCTCGTGGATGAAGTTGCAGTCGGCCCCTGCGCCGCACGCGTAGTCGATGGTCTTCTGCAGCGCCGCCTGGGGCTGATCTGACTTGCACAGGCAGAAGTCTGCAAGAACGCAACGAAAAGATCAGTGGAGTGTTGTGCCCAAGATCAAAGGGCATGGAGCAAAAAGCACAGGCGTTTCCTTCCAGGAAAGTAGGTGTTTTTTTGTCAGTTCTTGATGATTTTCTAGGTAATGTGACAAAAGCAGTGAGAAGATAAGAGTGAGATTTGGAGAGAAAGAAAGAAAGCATGGGAGTAAACGCCGACTTTTACATTAGCATCTTGCTAGCAGAATTATGACTTTTCCAAAAAAAAAAAGGAAGAAAAATGTTTTTATTTTGGGAAAATGCAGTTACATCTCTCGGAAAGAAGAAGAGATCTCCTGTCATTTTTCCTTTGCATTTTTCCTATTGAATACATTTCTTAGAACTGAAAGAAAACAACATGAATTAGACATGAACAAGGTTGGAAAAGGGAATCTAGAAAAAGGTGCGAATCATGACCAAAGTTGAGCATATATGCAATGGATGGTCTCTACTCTCTAGCAGGAAAAGGGAACAAAAAAGAGAGCAAATATTTTTAGCATTCAGAAATATTCACTGATGAATATAACAAGAAACGTCACTTCACTGTCAAAAATATGAAGAACAGGAGTCTAATGACTGTAGACAAGACAACAACGAAAGAACACCGACAACTGAACTAGACATCAACCTTCCGAAACAAAAGAAGGGGCTTCGGTTATTTTAGACACAAGACCGAGAAAATCCAAAAAATTGTCAAGAAATGTTAGAAAAGGACCGGAGCTCTGCTCACCGGACGCAACGTGAGTGGAGGACAGGAGCAGCAGCGCGGCCACCAGCAACGGCGCTTCCATGGTGAGCTAGAAGAAGACCAAACCCGTTCAGGAGCTAGAAGAAGGAAGTAGCTGAGATTCCTTGAGTTTGCTCTTGCTTCGGGGAGAGATGGAGATGAGAAGAGTGAGAGTGGCCTCAGGACAAGAGCAGCGGCAGGTAGAGCCGTAGAGGAAGAGCACGGGGTGTGTTTTTGTGTGCGATATCCGGGTGCGCGTGGTTTTTCTTGATCCGCGATGGGCGCGTTCGGAATTGTAACTGTTGTATTAATATATTTTCTGCATCAACGGTTACGGCCTATGGGAGACTGAGCCGAGACTACCACCTTTGCTACCTTTTGCAGTTTTGCATGCCGTCTCTAATTCTCCTTCTCACCATGAAATGCATTGAGCTTCACAAAAGGGTTTGGTACTTGGCAAGTTGGCATGAATTGTGATGTTTCTTTTGTGTTAATTTTCATTTTAGAATCTACATTGGACATGATATCTTGATTGGCTGATATCTCATTTTATTTAAAAAAAATCCAAAACCTATAGATAGTATACAATTAACTGCCACAGTGTCGATAAAATATTACACTAACATGCACGTCGATGTCAAAGTTAACCACATAGTTGTACAATATGCCACAAGGACATTGGCAAAACAATCAATGTGCATAAAGAACTTAGTTGTACTAATGATAAAATTTTGCAAGTTTTCGTACTAATTTATTTGTTATGTTTTCGTATAGATAATACATCATCAAAATCAGAAATGTTTTCAACAAGCACTCTGGTGGGGACATGCTACTTTTTTCTGTTGGATTGTGCATCAGTGCATATGCCGCGACATGTTGACGTTATTGTGAAAGGGATATCATCTTTGAAACGATGAATGTAATCTTCCTCAAAGGAGATGAGTCGACCAGCTTCCCAAGAGCTATGTATTCTCTCTTAAGAGGCCGCCCATGGTTCAGTGAGTGACACGAAGGGAAAATGTACAGCTCGTAAAGTTGATACATGTGTTGCTTTTTAACTAGTTTGATGGGGTTGCTGGTCAGGAAGGATTGTCCAAGCATATTTTTTTCAAAAAGGAGGATAGACCCCTTGCCTCTAGATCAAATAGCATGTTTCAACGTGGAAGAAGGCTTTCATCTATGTGATGAATGGATTAGCAAACCTAGATGGATTGAGGCTGATTGTACTTTGGCGGTTCGTGCACTTTGAGATATTACGTATTATCATTCAGCCATCCGCACATTGGTGAAGGAACACGTCACAATGTTAAATATGTTGCCATTGTTCATAATTAAAATGTTTGGATAGAGTGTAATCCAGTTACACATGAGCTAGCTGAGTTAGCCAAGATAGAGTTTCATGCAGACACTATTGCTCATGATTGTAACATTATTTCTGGTTAACTTGTAGAGCTCTTTGGAATTCACAAAAAATTGCACCGAAAAGAATAGATTTTGAAACTCTCATATTCTACTTGTACAAGTGAAGTTATTGTTGCTATATATTTGGACCCGTGAAAGTGGGAGAAGGAATAAGATGAAGGAGGTTTAAAAAAAGAGAGTATATACACAACATCCTCACTCGATGCTCACAATGAGGGTAACATACTAATAATATATCTTAGTGGTGCAAGTGCGGTGGAGAAGAGGTCGTGAGGCGCCATAGCATGAGTAGGGGAGAAAATCATGGTCAAGATTATAGAAAAATATTGAAGGTGGAAGAAGACATAGAAAGTGAAGATTTTAGTGATGAAAAAACAAAGTGAAAAGGATGAATGACCGCATAAGAGATGAGAGATTGCCGGTGAAAATTTCTTGACTGGCCTAAGATGGAAAATGAAGAATAACGCGTAAAGTCGGTGCTACAAGGCCAAAATCACAACAGTTCATTTTATTTATTTCTAATTCAAATTCTCGGATCAAATTTCTTGCTAGATATTGCAAAACGAACTAGAAGTGAGACTTAGACGGTATCTGTATCCTGCCTGCATCTCCATCGGGGTCTCCACCTCAGAGCTCAGGTAGATCATTATTTATTTATTTTAAAATGGGGATAAAAAAGCTTTGCTCCAATCTATTAATTAAGAAGAAGATAGATGCTCAGTTAATTAATGGAAAACCGGATAAAAACCATTACAGCCAACCACAAACGACGCCCAACACATACAACTTCTAACTGAAAACCACAACTCCACATGGCCAGAGCCAGAGAAGCACTCTTCCACTCTTGCGTTGCTCCCCTTTGCAATATCCACACATCCCCTCTCTCAGATCCGACCAAACAGCTTTCTCGTGGTAAAACGCTGCATTGCACGCACGCCCGATCATTTGTTTAAGCATCGTTGCTAGCCGTCAAATTACGGTTGTCGGAGACCGAGTTTCCCTTCATCTCATCCTGTAGCTCAATCACGAACGAGCTCAGTTTAGGCGGCCTGAAATGATGAGGCCGTGCTATAGGACGCGTTCGTCCACATCCGTTGATCGTGCATCCACCCTGGTGGGTGGGGTGTGGGTACGCCGATGCTGGGAATATATGCTGCTGGTGGGGAGTGGAGTGGACTCTCGAATCGTCTTCCTGCTCTTTTCTCAAGGAAAAAGTCGAAGTTGCAGCGCAATTTCTCTAGCTCTGATCCTCCAAATGCAAGTCAGGCGCTGCCTCTTAATTTCCTCCGTACTTTCGTTGCTCGTAAAGTAAATCCACCAACTCACCAAGTTCTCACTGTAATGTGATGTGAATGTTACACTAGTGGAAAACAGAGAAATAGCACCGGTTCATAACCCCGATTAGCACCGGTTTTGTAACCGGTGCAACGCATCCGGGACTAAAGCCCTCCCCCTTTAGCACCGGTTGCGTTACGAACCGGTCTTATAGGGTCTCCACGTGGCCTTCCACATGCGCTCCCGCCGGAGGACCTTTAGCATCGGTTCATAATATAAACCGGTGCTAAAGGTTGGCGACGTGGCAGCCCTAAACCCTAAACCCTAGCATTTGGAATACGTTTTTTTAGGGTATTTAAAACACGTTGATGCACATATAAAAGAAACCATTATATTACACAATATAGTCATACATATAGAGATCGAAGCTAGTACGTGTCATCTTTCATCGTGCTTGGTCGAACATATTACATAATGGTACATTCTACACGTTCATGCATATATACAATATAATTTCGGTTACGATTTTCCAAACTTGTAATGCCGATGGTATTCTCCGGTTGGTGCTATGACCTCATCAAGTAAGAATCCCGCCACTTCCTCTTGAATTGTTCGTACACGCTCGGTTGCTAGAAGACGATCCCGCTTCAGTTCGATCTAATGTAAAGAAGGGGATCAATATATATGAATGAAGAAACTCAACATAAATGATGGTAATAAAATAAAATTGTGAATATTGTTTACGTACATCTAGGTGTTCTAGTCTTCTCTTCTCACAACAAGTCTCTTAAATGAACTCGCAGACATAGAATCCACATAAATTATTCCCGTCTTCTTGCTTCAAGCACTTTACAAGAATAGAGTTTAATTAAAATAATAATCAAGGATGATAATGGTATTGAAACTAGAACCAACGAGATGCGCGGACCTAGCTAGTAGTACTTACCGGTACTTGTTTAAATTCAAACTTCTTTTTCCAAGGACCCGGTGCCTTATCCGTGAACCGTTTTCAAGCACTGCCCGGCAAAGAAAATGAATAAAGAAGTTAGTAATTACTTGATATCGGGAAATGAACGAAAGTTCTTGATATAGTGCCATGCATAATGATTGAAATTACTGCTGGAGTATATCAATCATGTCCCCGAATGTCTCAAGGGGTTTACGTTTCGAGTCCATGACTAGTACTCGTCCTCTATCAAGTTCAATAACTAGCAGAATAAAATGATACCTGCGCACACGCATAACACACACTTAATATCGAGTAACCAAAATAGTAATGTGTATAAGACAGTAACACACTCACTTGAAGTTGTAAGGAAATAGTATTTTCGTCATGGTTTCTTGTTTCCTTAACGCCCGTACCAAGTTATTTTCCGTGTCCTTGATATGGTTATGGAGAGTTAGCTCGTTCACGGTATATGGGTCAATGAACCCAATATCATAGATTTGTCCTCTTTTGCATTCGAGTTTCTTCAATCTGCATAATATAGTGAGTAAAATTATGCATGCAATGAACGAGATGAGCAAAAAACTTAATTACAAAAATAATACTTACAAACAATAGGCACTGATCATCGATTTATCGAGGGCGTCATGATTGTATAATTGAAATAATTCAGCAAATTTGATGTTTATGTCGTCGTTTCCACGATAGTAATGCTCATCATTAATTTCCAGTATGATCCAGTTCTGCCCATGCTGTGAGGCTTCTATGTACCACTTATGCAATTTTCGCATTCTTGTTGGTAGACTCGGAATCTCCTCGGGTCTGATGAGAGAACTCCCATGCCGGTATTGGTATGCTACTACTTCAGTCGTGGGGAAATCACACTTGCTTAAGTACTGAGAAACAGACATACCTACAGCTTCGGCCTCCTCTTTGTACAGTGCTATGTGATACGTCCATTTTGCATCACTATTTTGTATCATAATTTACTGTTATTCATTGATATATTTCATATTTAGAGATGATACTTATGTTGTTTCCTCTGTTTTTACATGTTTGATGATCGTTGGAGGATTTGCTGCCGGAGTCAGGATTCTGCTGGAAAAGGACCGTCAAGACACCATATTTCGGAAGATCAGGAAAATTTCAGAAAAATACCGGAAAATTATATTTTACCAAAAGACTCCGGAAGCCAGAAGGAGGAGTCGAGAGGAGCCAGGGGGTAGGCTCACACATAGGGGGCGCGGCCTGGCCCCTGGCCACGCCGCCCTAGTGTGAGGCCACCCTGGCTCACTTCAGGTCTCGCCCCTTCGCGTACTTCATCGTCCCCAAAAATCTAAGTCAAGGGGGGGGGCTCAGAGATAGACACCGCCGCCTCTGCGGGGCGGAAAACACCAGAGAGAGAAAAGCTCTCCGGCAGGGAGAAATCTGCCGGGGAAATTCCTTCCCGGAGAGGGGAGATCATCGCCATCGTCATCACCATCGCACCGGACTTCATCAGAATCATCATCATCATCCCGCTGTAACATCTTGAGTTGAATCTTGTCAAATTCTTAGGGGAAACTTTCCCGGTGTTGATTACTCTTGTGGTTGATGCTATTGAGTGGAACCGTTGAATTAAGGTTTATGTTCAGATTGTTATTTACCATTATTTCACCTCTGATCATGATCCATATGATGTCTTGTGAGTAGTTCGTTTAGTTCTTGAGGACATGGGAGAAGTCAAGTCGTTAGTAGTGGAATTATGTTGAGTAATATTTAATGGTTTGATATTTATTTGTTGTGGTGCTATTTCACTAGTGGTGTCATGTGAACGTCGACTACATGATACTTCACCATTTATGGGCCTAGTGAGATGCATTGTGTATTTGGCTACCAATTGTGGGGTTGTTGGAGTGACAGAAACCTAAACCTCCGTTGGGAAACCATTGCACCAGGGAGCGTAGGATCTTAGAGTTTAAGGCTGTGGTTAGATTTATCTTAATTACTTTCTTGTATTTACGGATGCTTCCAAGGGGTATAATCACAAGTGTGTATTTATCGTAGTAAGGGTAGTGCGCTAGCACAGGTTCACCCCCATAACACTTATCAAACCAGTAAAGATTATTTAGCAGTATGAAGCGAAAACACTTGACAGAAACTCCCGTGTGTCCTCGAAAACGTTTGGTCATCATAAGTTACACAACTGGCTTGTCCTTTGTTGAAGAAAGGATTGGGCCACTTGCTGCAATTATTACTACTGTCTTTTATTTACTCGTACTTTATTTACTTGCATTACCAAATACCCCTGAAAACCCATTTGCTAGTATTTACAGTGAAACCTTGATCAAAACCACTTGTCAATACCTTCTGCTCCTCGTTGGGTTTGACACTCTTATTTATCGAAAGTACTACGATACACCCCCTATACTTGTGGGTCATCAAGACTATTTTCTGGCACCGTTGCCGGGGAGTGAAGCGCTATTAAAGAGTGGAATTGGTAAAGGTAACCGTCGATGTGAGTATTATTTTTATTTTTGTCTTTTACTTTTATTTTATTTTGCTATGGAGAATTCTCCATTTGGTTTCCTATTTGGGAACACTTCTACCACTACTGCACATGTGGATGAACCACCACCACCACCTGCTCAAGTAGATCCTTTTAAAATACCTATGAAAATTGTTGAGCGTGTTATGGATAACTGCTATTCAGGAGATGGAACTGTCCATCCGGGTGATCACCTACTATTTATACATGAATTATGTGAGTTCTTCAAGTGTGCAGGTATTTCACCGAGCCAGGTCAAGAGGAAGCTATTCTCTTTATCATTGAAAGGCAGAGCTGAGGAGTGGTATCGGTTGCTTAAAGATGGTCTATCTATTGCATGGGAGGAAATTGTGCCTCTCTTTTATTCCAAGTTTTATCCTCCAAGCGAAATTCATAAAGATTGTAATCGGATATATAACTTTTGGCCTCATGATGGAGAGAGTATTGCCCAAGCGTGGGGGAGATTGAAGTTACTAATACTCAAATGTCCCATTCATGAGCTCCCCAATAATATTGTTATTGATAATTTTTATGCGAGGCTTACTCTTCCTGATAAGGATTATTTGGATGCTTTCTGTTTTGGATCATTTACTCATATGAAGGAAGATGCTAAGTGGAATCTCCTTGACCGTATCCAAGAAAATGCTGAAGGATGGGAAAACGACAAAGGTAGGAAGTCAGGTATAAATTATGATTATGAATGCATTAAAACTTTTATGGGAACCGATGACTTTCATAGTGTTAGCATTTCTTATGGTCTTGATTTTCAAATACTTGCTAATTGTCTTAAGGCTTCTGCCTCTTATCTTGATGTTCCGAAGAAAGATTGGAACAAATATCATGCGCCTTATAAAGATTCTATTAGTCATATTCCTACTGCAGCTACTGAAGTTTGTACTGTTGATAGCATTGTGCCTGAACCTTATTTTGAGAAGACACCTTTTGATGCGTGGTAAATAACCAGCCCGTTGGGAACCCCAAGAGGAAGGTGTGATGAATATAGCAGCAGATTTTCCCTCAGTGTTGGGGATATACCAAATAGGTATACCAGCGACGTAGTCCTAAATCAGCAGGCCAGGGTGGCCCATCAGGGGTGGTATGGCGGATTCGCCATACCGGGTGGCCCAGTTGCTGAAGTTGCCACGACGGTACTGGACGCAGGCGCTTATGGCGGATCCTCAGACAGGCCTGGCGGATTACTGGCGGCAGGCCCATGGCAGATCCGGAGACGGCCCATGGCGGGTTACCTTGACGTACACGCATAGGACTTAGTCTAGGACTCCAAGTTGTATCCGCTCCGGTACCAACGTGTATCCCACGCCAGGCGCCTTTATAAGCCTGACGTGGAGCAGCCCTTGAGGCAAAAGAAGAAGAGACGTTCTAGTCATACGGCCAATCGCATAGCGAAACAACCAACCTCATCATTGTAATCGAGCACTTGTTGCCATATAGTGAATTATAGCAGCACGTAGGATCTCGCCACCGTCGCGGGATCTGAAGCTGGGTAAACTTGTGCTACCACCGTCCTGGATCGCTCCTCCGTGTTCACCCCCTTCCACAAACCGCCATACCCCTACCTCTATGGCAGATCTGTTGACGAAACCATGACAGTTGGCACCCACCATGGGGATAAGCGCGTCTGGAGCGCGGATCCAGGCGGGATCCGCCTTTGCAGGCATCGGCGACACCGTCGCCATCGGGCGCGTCCTCTACGATTCCGGCTTCCCCATTGTCCCAGCGGATAACCTCTGGGTGCCGGCTAGAGAAGACCCTGCTCGATTCACCGTCGTTCCGATTGGAGATGTCCATATCTTCATTGGAGAGACAAACCCCACCCCCGCCACGGAAACCAATTTCTGGTGGATCGGTATGGCTGAAATCCCCAAACGGACCGCTTTCGAGCTGGATACGGAGGATGACTCATCTGATCTGGAACTTTCCAAGTTGCCCAGATCGGATCTGAAAAGTAATCCTACCCAGCCCGCCCTAGAGGTAGAGGAAGTGGTGGACGACCGCAGTGGATCCGCCATGAGTAATCTGGCGTTAGAGACATCGCGGTACTGCCTTGTTGCGTTCGCAGGTATCACTTCGGGATCTACCTCCAATGGAGAAGATAGCCCAGGTGAATCCATCCTAGAGGCACTTAACGAAAGTGGTGAATTGGATGACTGGGACAGCAAAGGCTATGATTCTGACCACTACGATGCCGCCATGAGGAAACTCGAGGCGGAATTGGCGCAGCAGGCACTTGAAGAGCAACATGCAGCGGCTAAGCAGGTGTTCGTAACCAGGAAAGGAGATGATGCTGGGCAGGCAACTGGTGATCCGCCATCTCAGGCAGTCCACGACGGAGATGTCGGCAAAGAGCAGGGTAACCCGCCAGCAGCCGCCGATCCCGCCACGGAGAAACTTCCTGAGATCCACGGCGGACCCAGGCCTCTGCAACCCGCCATCCCCGAGGACCAGCACCCGGAAGACTTCACGACCCCGCTAGACAAGGTCGTCTACGGAACTCTAGCAGATCCAATCACCCCTGACTATGTCAGAGATGTGAACGATCTCGAGAAGAAGAGGCGAGCACTCCTCAAGGAAGCAAAGCGAGTCGAGAAGATGGGCCAGTAGCTTGATGGCGACATTGCTAAAGCTCAAGACACGCTGAAGCGCGCAAGGAACATGGAGGAGAAGTATGTTACTCTCATCCAGAACCAGATAACCGAGGGAGGTGACCCGCAGCTGGTACGAAACCTTGAGTTCACCATACCAACAGCGGAAACTCTGGCCAAGATGTACATCAAGAATCCGCCATACGTGGATAAAAACCGCGATGAAGTCCGGGCTACGCCCATTGAAAATATCGTGGCTGCAAAGGAGCTATTGGAGCATAATAAGAGCCCAGCAGCCCTTGAAACGGCGGTGAAACTGATGACCAAAGCATTAGTGCAGCAAGAGAAGGCTACGTCATCACGACGGCTTGAATCTGATCCCGCGCTATGCAGGTCCAGCACTGCCTCTAAGGCTCAGGGGGCTGGCAACCATGGTACGCGCCCTGACAACGAATCTCATACCGGATCCTCAGAAATCCGAAGAAGAGAAGCTCGCAACCGGGCGAACGCCATCTCAATATCCTCCAATGACAAACCAAATGGCGAAGGCCCGCAGAGAAATCCATCGCCACCCCGCAAGAATTACCCTGCTTACGGATACCAACAGGACAATGCTGCCCCTCGCCATAAGACCAACATGCCGCCACCAAAGTATAAGACGTTCGAAGTCCCAAAGGGAGGGATCGTCATACGCGACAATGATGGCAAGAGAGGATGAAGCCGTGACGTTGGACGCAGAGATGATCCGCCACGATGGGAAACCAGCAGAGACGGCGGATCCAAGAGAAGGGACAGATCTCGCCATGACGACGGCACGCACCGTGGCGGTGGCAAGGACAAGCATCGCTCCACTCGTCGCCACGATGACAAAGGGCAGTGCTCCCGCCGCCATGACGATGATCCATCTCCACGAAGAACGGAAGGAAGCCGTCGTAGCTGCAAAGATCAGTCGCAGGGCACGACGGAGGAGGTGAAGCCCAATTTCAGGACTCCACCAAGATGAGGGAAGCTCGTTGCATATTGGCACGCCAGGACGACCTATGATATGTAATAATTAGTCTAAGGTTGTGTCAGCAATTTATATTCATGCCTATGTTATTTCGTAGCTAGGTCTAGTTGTGGGCCACCTAGGTTTTATTGTGTGTTTTGGGTTTGGGCCTGTCCAAGCCCAACAGTTTTCTGGCCATCTATATAAGGAGGCCAGCAGTCTAGGGTTTAGGGAGTTCAGTTGTTTAGTCTAAAACTATCGTGTGCTCCACCGTGTATCATCCCTCCGGGGAAACGGCGCTGCCGTGTTATCAAATAGAGATTGCTGCGGGGGTTCTTGTGTTCATCAAGGATTGTCGTGCTTTGGTTTGAGGCGTGGTGTTCATCATCACGTTGCTTGCTGGAGTCGTCCTCATCTTCAGGTGACGTTCTTTGCATTATTGGAAGATTCATATCTGGTTTGACTCGCTGTGAAAGATCGGGACAAAACTCATAGGATCACCGGCGTGATCCTTATCATGTGGTATCAGATTACTGGGTTGATCACCGCGAGTATTTCAGATTGATTGTTCTCTGGATTGTTTTTGTTCTAAGAGTTTTCAGATCAGATTCCGTTGCGAATTGTTCTTCATCAAAAGTCAGATTGTTGCTGGAGACGTGGTGCTTTCCTGCCAGCTGAAGCAATCATTGTGGTGTTTCTTGTGGGGATCGGATCTACTTCAACTTCCTTTTGATTGTTTGGTATTCACGTCACAAGGAAAGGAGAACGAAGAGATTCAATTGTGCTCGTTCACAGCCCAGCCAGATCCGATCGCTAGGGAGAACTCAAAAAAAAAAAAAAAGGGGATCGACCCCGCGCCTGGGCACGGAGCACGTCTGCCCCCGAGCGAGTCGTGCATCGCTCGCTTGGCAGCTATCGCTCGCGATCCTTCCGAGGCCGTCGCTCGACCAGCCAATCCCGTGGAGATCACGTGGGCCGGCCCATCTCCATCGCAGTCCTCCTATACGAGCTCAGATCGATCAAGCAAAAAAACAAAAAAAACAGAGGAGATCTCGCGTGAGCTCGCTCGCCAGACCAGGACGTCGGTCCTCGGGCGTGCGCTAGTGATCAGCCAACTGGGCCGACCCATCTCGAGCGCCCCTGGATCGATTCATCCCGGATCCAGCGCTAGCGTTCGCTCGCCATACGACGGAGACTGTCTGTCCCCTGGCGCGCCTAGCGATTGAGGATCGTCCCATCTGTTTGCACCTTGTTCGGCCGCGCCTGGGAGGGACAGATCGCGCACCAGCCCCGCCTCGAGCCGCTTGCGTGCTCGCTTGACCACAGACGGTCTCTGTGGTCAGGCGCCCGGATTGCTGCCTAGCTTTGGTTCTTTCTGTCAGTCCAGTTTTGCTGGTTTTCACTCCAATTTCGACAGATACTACTTAATATCAATAGCTTCAAGCAAAAGCATCGGTGAAATTGTTTTGTATTGCAAAATCAGTGAAGGCTGGGTTTGGTACACACGTTATTTCAGATTTTGGTGTGACGGACCAAGAGGCACAAGATGGATTCTTTTCTGGGTGATTATTACGGCTATAAGTGTCGCCGTGGCAAGAAATCTAGCGATATTTTCAATGATTATCTGGACCTGCTGGATGGTGTTTTAGCATATGATGCATATGAGATCAATTGGCAACTGACCTATGATGCAACAGCTGAAGAGTATGAGTCATGGGAACGTCGTATGCTACAGGGTTTCTACAGGTGTGCTACCTATGATCAAAACATGAATGATTCTAACCGTTTGGCTCTTGCAGACCGACGCGTGGATGCCAGGCTATACAGTTGGTGGCATAAAGCGTTGCAGGAGAAGAGCATTACCTCTGCAACTTGGGCGAATTTCAGAAAATTTCTGCGAGAGTGCTTTATCCCTTCTAGCACCGTGGTTCCTTCTCGAAAGCCCATGGTAACCGTAGAAGTGATTCAGCAGCCACCCAAGGTTGTGCATCGGATAGCGGATGTTGGCAAGAGCATAGCTCCTATACCGAAGGTCGCGACAGCTGTGACTACTCATGAGAAGTTGACAGTTGTTCCATTGCCGACAGTTAGCAAGGTGGTAGCCACGAATTCTGAATTGTCAGCGGTTGATGTTGTCAAGGCTGATGTTGTCAAGGATATCGTGGAGGAGGTTGTACCATTGAGTGGGCTGAATATGCAACTCAAAAGAGTACATGATGAGACTTGCATGACAGCGGATAGAGGCCAGCGATGGAATTTATTTCAGGCGCAGTGCATAATCAAAGGCAAAGCATGCAAGTTGATGATTGACAGTGGTAGTTACTGTAATGGCATTAGCAAGGCGGTTGTGGAGACTTTGGGTTTATCCACATGGCGTATTCCAGAACCGAGGCATGTTGAGTGGGTTAATAGATGCGGTATGCTGAAGATTACTCACAAGGTGCGTGTGCCATTTACAGTTGATGACTATGTTGATGAGGTGGAATGTGATGTGTTGCCATTGGAGGTGTGTGGACTGTTACTTGGACGTCCATGGCAGTATGATCACAATGCTATGCATGCTGGGAGAGCAAATACATATTCTTTCGTGCATGATGGCAAACAGCGGACTTTGAAGCCTATGAGAGATGATCAAATCAAGTCCGATGTTGTGTTGGTGGTTCGCAAGGAGAAGTTGCATAAAGCTAAGCCACAACCAGGGCTAGCTAAGGTGCAGCATGAGGAGCATGATGCGAAAAGCATTGATGGTGATAATGTTTCAGCCAAGCCTGTAGATGACAAGCCAGTTGTTCTTGTTAGTGACAAGCCGGTTGAAGTGAAGCCTCATATTGATGAAGGGAAGGATATGTCAGCATGTGTTCCATGTGTTCCACTTCCAGTTCGTGTTGACATGGGTGTTCAGACTGATGACGGTGGTGCTGATCGTGGTCCGGTGCATATGGTACCGCGGGTAGTCAGCCACAGTTTTGCGAGAACACCTCGGAGACGTTTTGTTGGAGCAGCAGTGCGTGTGCATACAGGCAAGGATGGACGTGTTCGTCAGTTGTGTGGCCCAGGCATTACTATTTTGCAGGGTCGTGCTAAGCAGGTTCATGTTCACCAACGCAAGGTTCCAGCAAGGATTGAGAAGAAGAAGGTGGAGGCGCCTAAGTACAAGTTTATTTGGTGAAGAAAAGAGGTGCAACCATCTAGAGCTGTATTAAGTCGAGCAGGCCAAGAGGGAGGATGTGGTGAGGAAGGCAAGCAAGACTTGAAGACGGCGAATATGCATGGTGCTATTCATATTCCGCCACCCATTCGAGCAGACCCTCACGCATTGGGGACAACGCTTTTTGAAGGGGGGGAGGATGATATGGGCACGACGGAGGAGGTGAAGCCCAATTTCAGGACTCCACCAAGATGAGGGAAGCTCGTTGCATATTGGCACGCCAGGACGACCTATGATATGTAATAATTAGTCTAAGGTTGTGTCAGCAATTTATATTCATGCCTATGTTATTTCGTAGCTAGGTCTAGTTGTGGGCCACCTAGGTTTTATTGTGTGTTTTGGGTTTGGGCCTGTCCAAGCCCAACAGTTTTCTGGTCATCTATATAAGGAGGCCAGCAGTCTAGGGTTTAGGGAGTTCAGTTGTTTAGTCTAAAACTATCGTGTGCTCCACCGTGTATCATCCCTCCGGGGAAACGGCGATGCCGTGTTATCAAATAGAGATTGCTGCGGAGGTTCTTATGTTCATCAAGGATTGTCATGCTTTGGTTTGAGGCGTGGTGTTCATCATCACGTTGCTTGCTGGATTCGTCCTCGTCTTCAGGTGACGTTCTTTGCGTTATTGGAAGATTCATATCTGGTTTGACTCGCTGTGAAAGATCGGGACAAAACTCATAGGATCACCGGCGTGATCCTTATCATTGTAAACTAAACAATGGCAAGAGTAAATGATGGTGTGACCCTTCCCCATCCCCACCAGGGAGCCCTCATGGCGGCGGCGGTGGTGGTGGCGGGCCAGCAAGGTCACGCAACTCTCGCAAGGATCCGCCGGACCAGAAGCCCTACGACGCCCGTACCCATCTAAACGAGATTGCCAAGTCTAAAACAGCCTTCTTCCTCGGCCCAAAGTTCTTTGGACAGCGGATTCATGATGAGCCCATCCCGCATGGGTTCAAGATCGAGAAAAATATCCGCCAGTACAATGGAGTCGATCGGCCTTTAACTTGGCTACAAGACTACTTCAACGCAGTACAATTCGCCGGGGGATCACCCAATGTTATTGTCCGCTATTTGCCCCTGATGCTATCTGGCACTGCGAGGCAGTGGATCAACGACTTGGCGGAAAACTCCATCCAAACCTGGTTCGATATGCAAACTGCGTTCACCAAAAATTTCGAGGGGACTTACAAGAGACCCCATAACATTGGTGACCTCCAACGGTGCCGACGGGCCGACGACGAGACATCCCAAACTTTCCTCGCGCGATGGCTTGATATGAAGAACTCCTGTGAAGGGGTTACTGACGAATCCGCCATCCTCGCATTTATTGACAGTTCGGAGAGAGGCCAGCTGCTCCGCCATCGCCTGTTGCGGGAAAGGAACGAAGGGAAATTGACCCTAAATTCCATGATCACCATCGCAAGCAACTACGTGGCTGCCGACGACGACGCCCGTGAATCTCTGAAGGCTTCCGCCATCCAGAACACTGGAAAACGGAATAGCAGCAACAAATGGAAGAATCCGCCAGAAGAGCCGTAGGCTCCGGACATGGTGGCCACAACCTTTGCTGACAAGGGCCAAAGCAGCCAGCGCGGCAGGGGACGCGGTGGTAGCGGTGGCCAGCCGCGGAGTTCTACAACTCCCGCTTCGGCGCCATCCGCCCCCGTGTCTTACGACGAATACCGCGATATGCCATGTTTTGCCCATCGTGACGCTTCAGGAAAGTGCAACCACACCAACCGGAACTGCAAGTTTGTCAACGACCTCAAGGCAGATCAAGAAGCTGGCTTCAAACGCAGTCGGCGACAACGGCCTCGTGGCAAAGGAAAAGCGGACAAAGACAAGGAGTCTAGGGATGGCAGTGATATGGACGAAGCCCCTGCGCCCAAACCCGCCGAAAAGGCAGAGGGTGGTGCTGGCAAGGGTAACCCAATCAAGGACAAAAAAGGTGCCTTTCACACATTCCTTGGACCCCCCACGGCTAAGGCACAGAGAGCTGCTATGCGCTCCCTTAATGCCACCGTGCCAAAAATCCGCCAGTACGTCCGATGGTCCGAGGTACCGGTGCACTGGAGCCGCGATGATCATCCAGAGCACATCCCAGATGGATATTACGCCATGGTGGTATGCCCTATAATCCATGGCTATGAGTTCTTCAAATGCTTAATGGATGGCGGCAGCAGCCTGAACATCATGTGCGTGGAAACTTTGACAAAGCTCGGCCTTACCAAGACCCAACTCCGCCATAGCGCGGTCACCTTTTATGGGGTGGTTCCTGGTCGCCAAGCCAAGTCCCTCGGGTCCATCACACTCAAGGTTGCCTTCAGCAGTGAGGAAAACTACAGAGAAGAGCCCATAACCTTTGAGGTTGTCCCGTTCAAAAGCACTTACCACGTGATCTTCGGGCGCCCCGCCTTCCACAGCTTCCATGCAAGGCCATGCTACATCTACAATCAGCTGAAGATGCCAGGACCGGATGGCATAATTACCGTTTATGGCAACTTCAGAAAGGCAAAGGAGTGCGAGGAAGGAGAAGCCGCCTTCGCGGAAGCAGTGTTCTTCGGCGAGGAGTTCAAAGAAATCCACGCCGCTACGGACCCCGCGGAGATGCCGGCATCCAAGCAGGAGGTTTCCGCCTCCCCGCCCACCTTCAAGCCTACGGTCGACACAAAGCAGGTGGAACTTGTCGCTGGCGATGCCGCCAAGACCACCGCCATTGGGACAAACTTGTCCCCCAAATAGGAAAGCGCGCTCGTCGAGTTCCTCCGTGAGAACCGGGACATCTTCGCATGGCAGCCATCAGACATGACGGGTGTACCCAGAGAACTCGCTGAGCACGCTCTGCAGATAATTCCTGGCTCAAAGCCAGTAAGACAAGCCATGAGACGCTTCGGAGATGAAAAGCGCCGCGCCATAGCAAAGGAAATTTCCAAGCTGTTGAAAGCAGGCTTCATCAAGGAAGTGATACATACTAAGTGGGTGGCATATCCGGTGCTAGTTCCTAAGAAAAACACAAAAGTTCTACGCATGTGTGTAGATTACACTGGCCTGAACAAAGCATGTCCAAAAGACCCTTTTCCCTTGCCTCGCATTGACCAAGTCATTGACTCGACGGCGGGATCAGAGCTGCTGTGTTTCTTAGATGCCTACTCAGGATACCACCAGATCAAGATGAAAAAGTCCGATCAGCTCGCTACGTCGTTCGTAACACCTTATGGCACATATTGCTATGTCACAATGCCATTCGGTCTGAAAAACGCAGGAGCAACGTATCAGCGCACTATGCAAAAGTGCCTGGCGGATCAAATTGGATGAAACATCCACGCATACGTGGACGACATCGCAGTTATGTCTAAGAAGCAAGATGGCCTTGTAGCGGATTTGCAAGAGACCTTCGACAATCTTAGGAAGTACAACATGATGCTTAACCCCACGAAGTGTGTCTTTGGGGTCCCAGGTGGACAACTCCTGGGATTCATCGTCTCCCACCGCGGAATTGAGGTTAACCCGGAGAAGATCAAGGCAATCCTCGACATCTCCCGGCCCATAGATCTAAAAGATGTACAGTGACTCACAGGCTGCGTGGCAGCAGTGAGCAGATTCATCGGTCGTCTTGGCGAGAAGGCTTTGCCACTCTACAAGCTGATGAAGAAATCAGACAAATTCGTCTGGACCGACGAGGCAGACGCTGCACTTAAGGATCTGAAGAGAGTGTTATCCACTGCACCAGTCCTAGCGGCTCTCGAAGACCAGGAACCCATGTTACTATACATGGCGGCAACTAACAGGGTGGTCAGCATCGTCATGGTGGTAGAGCGTAAGGAAGAAGCGCAGGAGTATGGCGTACAGCGACCAGTCTACTATGTCAGCGAGGTCCTGACGGAATCCAAGCAGCGCTACCCTCACTACCAAAAATTGGCATACGGAGTTTTCCTAGCTTCTCGTAAGTTGAGGCATCACTTCTATGACCATAAGATCACAGTGGTAAGCAAAGCTCCACTGAAGGACATCATCAACAACAGCAACGCAACAGGACGAGTTGCGAAGTGGGGCATTGAATTGGCCTCTTTCGACATCGACTATAAGCCTCGCACCGCCATCAAGTCTCAGGCTTTGGCGGAATTTATGGCGGATTGGAAGGAAGCGCAGGAAACTACGCCCGTCCCAGAACCAGAGCATTGGGTAATGCACTTTGATGGCTCAAAGTTGCTACACGGCTCGGGGGCTGGAGTGACACTCAAATCTCCCAAGGGAGATGAGCTAAGCTATGTTCTCCAGATCCACTTCCCCACCACCAACAACATCGCGGAATATGAAGCTTTACTGCACGGGCTACGTGTCGCAAAGGAGATCGGCGTACAACACATCATGTGCTGTGGAGACTCTGACCTTGTGGCCCAGCAGGTGGCTGGCACATACAAAGCTTGGAACGAAGTTATGACAGCATATAGAGACGAAGTGGATGAGATGGCCAAAAGTTTCCTCGGCTACGACATAAAGCACGTACGGCGAGAAGATAACATGGTGGCCGATACCTTGTCCAAACTGGGATCCATCCGTAAGGCAGTTCCGCCAGGCGTATTCCTCGAGCATCTGCGCGTACCATCAGTCAAGATGGTGGATCCAAAAAATCCGGAGCTAGCGAGCTCCCCTGTTATGGCGGTTTTGCCAAGCAATCCGCCATGGGCAGAGCCCTACCTGGAATTTCTGACGAACAAGAAGCTTCACGAAGACGAAGTCCAAAAAAGACAAATCGAGCGTAGAGTCAAAGCGTACACCATCATAGATGGCCAACTCTATAAATGAAGCACCTCGGGAGTTTTCATGAAGTGCATATCCCAAGTGGATGGAATCGACATACTAAGAGAGATCCACGAGGGCGAATGTGGGCATCACGTCGCCGCCAGATCCCTAGTAGCTAAAGCATTCCGCCATGGATTCTACTGGCCAACAGCCAAGGCAGATGCAGACCGCATTGTGGAGCTCTGCCATGGTTGCCAGATGTACTCCAAGCAAACCCATATGCCCGCCACAGCACTGCATATGATCCCCATAACTTGGCCTTTTGCAGTCTGGGGGCTGGACATGGTGGGTCCGCTAAAAACAGCACCTTCAGGATTTACGCACCTCCTGGTAGCGGTAGACAAATTCACGAAGTGGGTGGAAGCTAAACCCATCAGAAAACTTGATGGCAAAACTGCCCTCAAATTCGTCAAGGACATTGTGGTTAGATTCGGCATCCCACATAGCATCATCACCGATAATGGCACTAATCTGTCTCGGGGAGAAGTTGAAGAATACTGCCATCACAACGGAATCCGCCTTGACCTAGCATCTGTGGCACATCCACAGTCTAATGGCCAAGTTGAGCGGACCAACGGACTAATCATGTCAGGGATCAAGCCACGCCTAGAAGCACCGCTGCACAGAGCAGCTGGAGCCTGGGCAGAGGAGTTGCCATCTGTGCTGTGGAGTCTACGGACCACGCCAAACAGATCAACTGGCCTTACCCCTTTCTTTTTAGTCTACGGAGCAGAGGCAATCTTGCCAAGTGATGTTCAGTACGATTCTCTAAGAGTCGAGGCCTATAAGGAAGAAGATGCAGAAGCGTCCAGACAACTATCTGTGGACCTGCTGGAAGAAGAACGAGACCTAGCAGCCCAGAGATCCGCCATCTACCAGCAGAATCTCTGCCGCTATCACAGCCGGCGAGTTCTCCAACGCTCGTTCAAAGAAGGTGACCTGGTGCTACGCCTCAAATAGTAGAAGTCCCACAAGCTATCCCCGCCTTGGGAAGGACCCTTCGTCATCAGCAAAGCTCTACTGAATGGTTCCTACTACCTCGTTGATATTCGCGAGCTAGATAAGCAACCAAGTAAGAAGCGCAAACGAAGAGACCCTGACGATATCTACGACGAGACAGATCGTCCATGCAACATCGCACAGCTATGTCCTTTCTACACTTAGCACTTATCTAGCTATGTAATAGGCACCTCTATATGATCAATGAAATAAAGCATTTGGTTCACTCTTGATTTTTTCTGAGTCTTTTATCTCCTTTATTGTTCATTTAGATCGTATAGAACCTTTTTGCGCAATTGTGCTTTGCACTTGCGTCTCTTTTAAATCCGCCATAAGCGGTCCGCGTAGCTTTTTTATGTTTTGATCTTCATTCGATGTTTTCTGTGTGGATTCCAGAGTAGTGACTTTTTGACGATCTAAGCCGCCATCTGCTCAGGGTTTTGGACGGTTGCTATTAAGTATCGTCGCCCTAGCGGATTGTTCGTGCGAAGATTTTGCCATCTCATGAAAAGTCAAGCACAGAGAGCCGGATGGCGGATCGCATAATCCTACGCGTGATTTTTTTTTTCAAAGTGTTGTTTTTTGGGCATGGCAAAAACTGCAAGTTGCATAAAACTAGGCCTGGCAGTTTCTTCGCGCAATTAAACCACTTCATAAAAAACAAGCTGCAAGAGTTTAAAAGCATTCCACTGATCCGCCACAAGCAGATCAGTCACAGTGCAGAAGCATTCACACGCAGTTTAAAGTTTAAATTACAGACCCACTCAGGGGCCGAATTGATGCAAAGTGTTTTTCCTGCCATATTGCAGGGCACGTCCTAAGAAGACGGCAGAACCTTGGAGGACACCTCATCACCGCCATCACCACCTGCAGTAGCCGCGGAGGCTGATGCCGAAGCCTGGCTTGGCGACCCTGGCAGATCGTATGCTTCATAGTATACATTCAACTGAGTGCCAAGGGCACACAGTTGATCGTATCCAAGCACGCTCTGCCGGATGGCGACCTCGTCCACAGGCGCGCCGTCCTCGCCGCTCTCCGGGATGCCGGAGGTGAGCAGGTCCAGGTGAAGGAAATATGCCCTAGAGGCAATAATAATATTGTTATTATCATATTTCTTGTTCATGATAATGTTTATACTCCATGCTATAATTGTATTAAGCGGAAACATTAATACTTGTGTGGTTTATGAACAACACTGTGTCCCTAGTACGCCTCTACTAGACTAGCTCATTGATTAATGATGGCTAAGGTTTCCTAACCATAGACATGAGTTGTCAATTAATAATGAGATCATGTCATTAGGAGAATGATGTGATGGACAGACCCAAATAAAGCAGAGCAATTAGATCGTGTCATTGTGTTCATCTTTGCGAAGCTTTTTCTTATGTCAAGTATTGTATTCCTTAGACCATGAGATAATACAACTCCCTGGTATCGAAAGAAAGCTTTGAGGTCATCAAACGTCATCCTATGATAGGGTGATCATAAAGGTGTCTCTCAGGTGATCGGAAAGTACTTGTTGGGTTGCATGTATCGAGATGGAATTTGTCCCTCCCGAGTCAGAGAGATATACTTCGGGCCCACTCGGTAATCGATATCAACACCGCTTGCAAGCATGTGGTTAAGGAGTTAATCACAAAGTGATATCGGATTACGGAACGAGTAAAGTACTTGCTGTGAACGAGATTGAACTAGGTATGGCGATACCGACGATCGAATCTCGGGCAAGTAAAATATCGCGTGACGAAGGGAATACATATACGGGATTAATTGAATCCTGGCATCGTGGTTTATCCGATATGATCATCGATGAATATGTGGGAGTCAATATGGGTTTCTAGATCCCGCTGTTGATTATTGATAGAAGATCATGTCTACATATTCTCGAACCCGTAGGGTCACACACTTAACGTGCATCGACGCTAGGATAGAATGGATAATTGGTTTATGAGTTTTTGGTCGGTGTCTCGGATGAGATCCAGGACATCACGAGAGGTTCCGAAATGGTCCGGAGAATAAGATTCATATAAAGGAAAGCAGTTTTTGGATTCCAGAATCGTTTCGAAGTTTATCGGTATTGTACCGGAAGGTTCTAGAAGGTTCCGGAGAGGGACCAACGTGGGCCCACTTATCGGAGGCCTATGTGGGCCTAAGGGGAAGTGTCCTGGCCACTTTGGGCCAGGCGCACAAGGCCCCTAAGGCCCAGCCGGCCAGCCCTTAGGGGAAACCCTAAGGGAACCTTCCAGAAGGAGGGGGGGGAAACTTGCCCCCCACTCTTCCCCCTAGGCCGCCGCCCTAGGACTTGGAGGAGGGGCCAAGGCAGCCGGCCAGCCCCCCATATAAGGAGGGTCAGGGACGCAGCCTCCCTCCACTCCAACCCTAGCCGCCGGCCAACTGCTGCCCCTCCACCTCCCTCTCTCGCGACTGTGCGTAGGCGAAGCCCTGCCGCAGAAACTCTCCACCATAAGCACCACGCCGTCGTGCTGCAGATCCAATCTATCTCTCCACCATACTTGCTGGACCAAGGAAGGAGGAGACGTCGCTGCACCGTACGTGTGCATCTCTCGGAGGCGCCGCCACTTGCGGCGTAGAATCGGATCGGATCGCGGGGAGGAGACGGCTAGTACGACTACATCATCCACGTTCTGTTGAATGTTTCCACTGTGCGATATCTTCAAGGGTATGAAGATATCATCTACCTCTCTCATTGATTACATCTCCTAGATTAGATCTTGGCTTTCTTGTTCGCATCCGTAGGAAAAATTTTGATTTACTATGCTGCAAAACCCTTCAGTGGTATCAGAGCTAGATCTATGCGTAGATGTGTTTCACGAGTAGAACACAACATGCTTGTTGTGGGCGTTGATGTTTTCTGTTGCAAACCTCTTTGTTGTGTA
This sequence comes from Dactylis glomerata, assembly GCA_007115705.1. Taxonomy (NCBI): domain Eukaryota; kingdom Viridiplantae; phylum Streptophyta; class Magnoliopsida; order Poales; family Poaceae; genus Dactylis; species Dactylis glomerata. Next base: position 46,885 of record QXEO01001842.1, read on the forward strand.
TTTCTTATGGCGCGGCATAGTGAGATCGAAGCGGTCCAGGCCAACTTTACGCGACCTCGTTCGCGAGACCGGCTCCGCACTTGACGTGTGGCTTGTTCCACACATGCGGATGGTGGATGCCAGTTTCTCTCACTATAGTAGTCATGAGATTTACAACGGATGTTAGCAACTATAATATCACCGTTGTGGCTTTCCGTAGGTAAGAATCGTTCTTAGCTCGTTACTCCCATAAGCCACGGAAAACATGCAACAACAAAGTAGAGGCGTCTAACTTGTTTTTAGAGGGAGTGTTTTGTGATATGGTATGGCCCAAGACATGATGTGTATGAATTGAGATGTATGCAATGATCATGTTTTGTAATCTTTCACGACTTGCATGTCGATGAGTTCACAACCGGCAGGAGCCATATGGTTGTCTTTATAATTGTGTATGACCTGCGTGTCAACTTCTTATACGCCATGTAATAGCTTTACTTTATCGCTAAGTAGTTTGCAATAGTTGTAATTGCTATTCGTGGTGGAGGCAATCATGGTGGACTGATGGAGATCATGCCGGTGCGCACAAGATGGAGATCATTGCGCGGAGATTGGCTATACCATGTCACATAAAATTATATGCATGTGATGTTTATCCTTTTATGTATCTTATTATGCTTTGATCGCGACGGTAGCATTATAAGATGATTCCTCACTTAAAGATCAAGATAAAATTGTGTTCTCCCCTCGTATGCACCGTTGCGAAAGTTCGTCGTGTTGAAGCATCTCGTGATGATCGGGTGCTATAAACTCTACGTTCACATACAACGGGTGCAAGCCAGTTTTGCACACGCGGAAATACTTGGGTTTGACTTGACGAGCCTAGCATGTACAGACATGGCCTTGGAACACACGGACCGAAAGGTCAAGCATGAGTCATATGGATGATATGATCAACATGTTGATGTTCACCATTAAAGCTACATCATTCACGTGATGATCGGTCTCGATGTAGTGAATTTGGATCATGCTTCACTAAACAACTTTGAGGGATGTTGAATTTAGTGGGAGTTCATTAGTAATTTGATTAACTTGAACTAATTATCTTGAACTAAATCTTGTTGTATTTGCATAAGTCGTTGTAGTCTTTGGCACCGTTTCCCACCGACACTTAGCTTAATTGAGTTAAAAGAACTATAGAATTCTGGATAATCACTTTTTGGTCTAGTGCCATTTAGTTAGAATGTCAAGACTAAAGATTAAGTCCTATTGCAAACTTTAGCAAACCTTGCTTGCTCCATACGATTTAATAAATTGTATTAATCTAAGAGCAACGATTCAAGTTTAGTATCTAAAGATCATATGTTTGCCTTCATGATAAATTGATCTTCAAAATTGTTTGAGAATAAAAGTGATCTTGGAGCTGAAAGAATTGTTTCAGAAACTAACAAGAAGTGAAAGATATTTGATATCTAAAACTTTGATTGTTTGCAAAATGATTAAGTATAATTTAGTAAAAGAACATATGCTCATATTGTATGAATATATGCGAAGATTGAAGATGCTAGGCATCCCGATCACCCAAAAGTTTGGGAAACTAATATTATACTTGCATTTGTCCTTAAGAGCTATAGTAGTTTCATCATGAAAGATGTCATGATAGGACGAATGAAAAGGTATCGGCTAAATTGTTTTGCTATACCAAAAGAATACTAAAGAATGGAATCTGGAAGAATACCAATCATATGATGATAGCGATCCACTTCAAAGTGCAAAATCCAAGGCTATTAGTATTTGACTAAAAATCCTTTGGACTATGTGTCAAATGATTGACGCCACTATTGATGTCGATAGATTCTTCTAAAAAGAGAGGAAATGCTAAATAGGATCTGCAAAATTATTTGGTAGAAAAAGGAAAAGACTGGAATTGTCCAGCTCAGGTATATAAATGATATACATGTTATAGATGAATTCTTTTGCTCGTTAACAATGTAATTCTTGGGTATTCGATACTGATTTGTTGGTATGAAATGTCATACAAAGCAACACAATACAAGAAGTACAATGGCCTAAGTAACTAGTAAAAGAATATGGTAATGATGCATGTCGAGATACAAATAAAAGTGTTATTGTGCTTCTCGTCGGCATAAAACCTAGCCTTATAGATATGTTAAGAACTTAATAATTGTTATTTTGTTCTAGTATTATGAGAGCAATGGTTGTTCAAATTATTACCATCTTCCATAATCGATGGATAGATTATTATTATCTTGTTTGTGAAATAGACATTTATAACACTAATGCTAAAGGTCGCAAGACAAAACAAATTTCACTTATATGTGACACCGCCGTTTAAGTCATATTGGAAACAAAACATGAAAGAAATTCTATATTGATAGATTTTCGAGTCATTTGATTTTGAATTGATTGACGCTTGTGAGACTTTTCCTAAAGATGATTAAACTCCGTTCATGGGCCATAGAAAGAACAAGCGACTAACTACATGGAGATCATACATGTTGATGTATGTAGTTCATATGTGAAGTCGAGCGTGGTGTATTTTTCTATTTCATCAATGACTCGAATAGATGTACGGTATATCTACTTGATGAGATAGAAGTATGAAATTGTTCAATTTATGAAGTGAAAATTCGACGCACGGTGGATATCGCTATTTTTCTAAGTGTGCAAGTACTATGTAGTCCTATTGTATGACAATAGTGACAACATAGTCTCGGCCAAGAAACAAAGGTCTCACCAGAAGACCAAGTTTATACGATGCTATCTCATACAAGATGAGTAATGCGTGCTGACGCAAAAGAATATGCAAATACAAACGGACCTGAAAGTGTCAGACCCGTAGATAAGGTTTACCACGTGCAACGTGTATGAATAACACCGGAATGCCATAGGTGTTAAAGGCGCAAGTATTAACTAGATTATTGACTCTAGTGCAAGTGGGAGACTGAAGGAAATATGCCCTAGAGGCAATAATAATATTTTTATTATCATATTTCTTGTTCATGATAATGTTTATACTCCATGCTATAATTGTATTAAGCGGAAACATTAATACTTGTGTGGTTTATGAACAACACCGTGTCCCTAGTACGCCTCTACTAGACTAGCTCATTGATTAATGATGGTTAAGGTTTCCTAACCATAGACATGAGTTGTCAATTAATAATGAGATCATGTCATTAGGAGAATGATGTGATGGATAGACCCAAATAAAGCAGAGCAATTAGATCGTGCCATTGTGTTCATCTTTGCGAAGCTTTTTCCTATGTCAAGTATTGTATTCCTTAGACCATGAGATAATACAACTCCCTGGTATCGGAAGAAAGCTTTGAGGTCATCAAACATCATCCTATGATAGGGTGATCATAAAGGTGTCTCTCAGGTGATCGGAAAGTACTTGTTGGGTTGTATGTATCGAGATGGAATTTGTCCCTCCCGAGTCGGAGAGATATACTTCGGGCCCACTCGGTAATCGATATCAACACCGCTTGCAAGCATGTGGTTAAGGAGTTAATCACAAAGTGATATCGGATTACGGAACGAGTAAAGTACTTGCTGTGAACGAGATTGAACTAGGTATGGCGATACCGACGATCGAATCTCGGGCAAGTAAAATATCGCGTGACGAAGGGAATACATATACGGGATTAATTGAATCCTGGCATCATGGTTCATCCGATATGATCATCGATGAATATGTGGGAGTCAATATGGGTTTCCAGATCCCGCTGTTGATTATTGATAGAAGATCATGTCTGCATATTCTCGAACCCGTAGGGTCACACACTTAACGTGCATCGACGCTAGGATAGAATGGATAATTGGTTTATGAGTTTTTGGTCGGAGTCTCGGATGAGATCCAGGACATCACGAGAGGTTCCGGAATGGTCCGGAGAATAAGATTCATATAAAGGAAAGCAGTTTTTGGATTCCGGAATCGTTTCGAAGTTTATCGGTATTGTACCGGAAGGTTCTAGAAGGTTCCGGAGAGGTACCAATGTGGGCCCACTTATCGGAGGCCTATGTGGGCCTAAGGGGAAGTGTCCTGGCCACTTTGGGCCAGGCGCACAAGGCCCCTAAGGCCCAGCCGGCCAGCCCTTAGGGGAAACCCTAAGGGAACCTTCCAGAAGGAGGGGGGGAAACTTGCCCCCCACTCTTCCCCCTAGGCCGCCGCCCTAGGACTTGGAGGAGGGGCCAAGGCAGCCGGAGCTTAACTCCTGCTTGTCCTCGAGTAGGTAAGTGATAACAAAAGAATAATTTTTGAGGTGACATGCACCTACACAATCTTGATCATATATATAAGCATTGGTGAGCTGGGATCAATAGAACTTAAAACATGGGCATGAAAGATATAATTATGACAATAAGAACTTAGCAACCATGTTGTAAACATGTAAATGAACACAAACAAAAGATCATGATAATAAAACAATGAAAGTCAAACGTGTGTTCAAATCATAAGGAAAAACATACAAATGGTTTTCAGCTTGTCCTTCAAAGAGAGCAAAACATAAATGCATAGGACACCTTCAAGTTTAAGAGGGCGACTAGATACAAATAATTTAAGAACAAGTGAAACCAACAATATGAGTCAATCAATGAACTTTGGGACAATGCATATCACACTAAGAATGACAACTATGCTCTCTTAATGGTGCATAAAGAAAGAAGGTGGTGACTCAACATAAAAGTAAAAGAAAGGCCCTTCGCAGAGGGAAGCAGTGATTTAAACATGTGCTAGAGCTTTTCATTTGTAAAACAGAGAGATAAAACTTGATTTTGAGAGGTGGTTGTCTTTGTCAACGACTGGCAATGGGGTTCTTACTATCTTCCATACAAAAATAAAGCAAGTTTTTGAGAGAGAGATTGGCACTTTGTGCTCTTTTTATAAAACTTGGCACTCCTCCCCACCTTTTCCTTTCACATACCATGGCTAACCGATTCCATCGGGTGCCCACCAACATTCACATTCTTTGGAGGAGTGCCTTTTTTTCTTTCTTTTTTCCCTTTTTTTTCTTTTTGGAATAAGCAATATGGAAGATAGCAAATCCGACCACTACGTCCCCATGAGCTGAAAACAGTGTCACAAAACGAGAAGTATTTTGAAGGTTTTTGAAAGGTAGCACACGAAAATTTTACTTTGGAATGGCTTACAAATACCATGCATAGGAATTTATAGTGGACACAATGGCAAACTTGGCTTTTAGGAGTTGGATGCACGAGTAGAGCTCATACTCAGTACAAGGCGAAGGCTAGCAAAAGACTGGGAGCGACCAACTAAGAGAGCAATAATGGCCATAATCATGCAAAGCGACAAAGCGACATTAAAAGAAGCATACGATGGCATCAAAAGTCAAAAACTAAATGATCATGAAGGCTAAAGGCGACTTTGTAAGAGTCTAACATGTGTGAGCATGCGCCAAGTCAACCCAAATAAAGCATCAAGGAGAAAACCAAAATAATGCTTCCATACAATAAAAACAACGCATGATTTTTTTCAAAGGCTCATTAAGCAATCTCAGTTATTTGAGACAAGTCATGCTACAGCAAAACCACTAAGCATACTATCAAAAAGACATGAAGCATGACATGAAAAAGCCTAAGCCGCAGTCTACACAAGCTCCTTCTTGTACCACTATTTTGCACAAAGCTTTTTCTCTTTTCCAACACCATTTGAAATTTTTATAAACACCTCTTTTGATGAAAACCAATAAAGATCAGAGGCAAAAATACACCTTGATGAAAAGATATGAAAAGATCTGAATGCAAATCACGGCGAAAATGAAAACCAAAAGCAGTAGCAGAAAAGGTAGAACACTCGATTTTTAATAAGAGTGAAAACTAGAGCGTTCTTTGCAAATGAAAACGAGTACATCTCCTCCAAAGGAAATTTGTTGGGGTCCAACCATTTATTGCAGCAAACAAACAAACTAAACCAACTAAGAAAACTAAAACAACTGACGCTCCAAGAAAAACACATAGTGCATTAAGCAATAAAAATATAGTGTTTTGAAAGGTGACCTGATTTTTGCCGATGAAGAAGGGGTGCCTCGGGGGCATCCCCAAGCTTTGATGCTTGTACTTCTTGGATATTTCTTGGGGTGATGCATGGGCATCCCCAAGCTTGAGCTTTTGTCCATTCTTCAACTCATCTCATCATTCTCCAATCCCTACACTTGAAAACTTCCTTCATACAAAACTAAACACAATTCTATTAGCAACATTAGTGTAAGCATAAAATATATTCAACCTCTTTTAGCTTCAGGTTTCAACCCAAAACCACCACATATAAAGTATATACTACTGTAGCAACTTCCACAAGAGTTCCATGATAAAAAAGAACTCAAAAGAAAGCGATAAAGTGGTAAAAACAAATATTGGCAGAAATCTGTCAAAACTGGACAGCTGACAAAGGACGAATTTTTGAGGGATTTTCCGTTGCTCAAATCAAAAAGTGTTCAACTAAAAAAAGTTTGGATATAACCTGGGGCATATGCACAAGAAATCGCAGGTCCAACAGATAAACAGAAAATTTTCACGAATTTTTACGGTGCAGCACCGAAAACAGTTTCAGGACAGCAACATCCCCAAATCTTTACCTCACTCAAATTAGAGGCTTCTCTTGGCACAAAAACGAAATAAATAAGATAAGGAGCGGTCATTACAGTAGTAATGACTTCCAAGACTCAAATAAAAGAAAAAGTACTGAAAAGTAAACAATGGGTTATCTCCCAAGAGTGCTTTTCTTTAACGCCTTTGAGCTAGGCGCAGAAAATTGCGAATCAAGTAATATCAATAGATGAAGCATCAAGCTCATAATTTGCTCTAAGAATAGAGTCAAAGAGTAATTTCTTTCTTTTCCTAGGGAAGTGTTCCAAACCTTTCTTTAGCGGGAATTGATACTTGATAGTGCCTTCCCTCATATCAATGATAGCACCTACAGTTCAAAGAAAGGGTCTTCCCAAAATAATAGGACATGAAGCATGGCATTCAACATCCATAACATGAAAATCAACGGGAACAAGGTTATTGTTAACCATAATAAGAACATCATTAATCCTTCCCAAAGGTTTCTTCTTAGCAAAATCAGCAATAGGAACATCAAAATAACATTTTTCAAGCGGTGGTAAATCAAGCATGTCATAAATCTTTCTAGGCATGATAGAAATACTAGCACCTAGATCACATAAAGCATGGCAATCATAACCATTAACATGCATATCAATGATGGGTTCCCAACCATCTTCTAACTTCTTGGGAACAGAGGCTTTTTGCTTCAACTTTTCATCCCTAATCTTTATGAGAGCATTGGTAATATGCTTAGTAAAAGCAATATTTAAAGAACTAGCATTGGGAGTCAAAGCAAGCTTTTGCAAGAACAAAATAACTTCAGATATATTGCAGCCATCAACATCAAAATCATTTAAGGAAATAGAGCTATCATCTCCCACACTCCGAAAAATTTCAGCACTCTTTTGAGAAAAAGTTTTGGTAGTTTTAGGCTTTTTAACACAAGGAGTGGGAGTTTTCTCTACACCAATCAAAGTAAGAGGCTTGCTATCAGTAGGAGCAACATCATTAGAGGTAGTAATAGTACATACCTTCATCTCTCTAGCCATCTCATCTTCTCTTTCCCACCTGGCATGCAATTCCGCTAACAATCTAATATTTTTATCAATTCCAACTTGGATAGCATTAGCGGCAGCAACAATATTGCTCACATTCACATCATTAGGAAACACTTTTAATTTCAGAAGTTTAACATCATGAGCAAGGCTATCAACTTTAGAAGCAAGAATATCAATTTTGCCTAACTTTTCCTCAACAGACTTGTTAAAAGCAGTTTGTTTACCGATGAAGTCCTTGAGCATTACCTCAAGCTCGGAGGGCGCGGCCCTAGTGTTGTTGTAGGAATTACCATAAGAGTTACCATAACCATTACCATTGGTAGAAGGATACGGCCTATAATTGTTACTAGCAAAATTGTTCCTATAAGCATTGTTGTTAAAATTATTGTTTCTAATGAAATTCACATCAACATGCTCTTCTTGAGCAACCAGAGAGGCCAAAGGAACATTACTAGGATCAATATGAGTCCTATCATTAGCAAGCATAGCCATAATGATATCAATCTTATCATTCAAGGAAGAGGTTTCCTCAATAGAATTTACCTTCTTACCTTGTGGAGCTCTCTCGGTGTGCCATTCGGAATAATTTACCATCATGTTGTCGAGTAGCTTTGATGCGGCGCCCAATGTGAGGGACATAAAAGTGCCTCCAGCAGCTGAATCAAGTAGGTTTCTTGAAGAAAAATTCAGTCCTGCATAAAAAGTTTGGATAATCATCCAAGTAGTCAGTCCATGAGTGGGGCAATTCTTTACCATAGATTTCATTCTTTCCCAAGCTTGAGCAACATGTTCATTATCAAACTGAGTAAACTTCATAATATTGCTGCGCAAAGCTATAATCTTAGCAGGAGGATAGTATCTACCAATAAAAGCATCCTTACACTTAGCCCATGAATCAAGACTATTCTTAGTCAAAGACAGCAACCAATCTTTAGCTTTTCCTCTCAAAGAAAAAGGAAATAACTTGAGCTTAATAATATCACTATCAACATCCTTATATTTCTGCATCTCACATAGCTCAACATAATTGTTGAGATGAGCTGCAGCATCTTCAGTACTAGCACCAGAAAATTGCTCTTTCATAACAAGGTTCAATAAAGCAGGCTTGATCTCATAAAAGGTGGTAGCAGGAACAGGTGGTGCAATAGGAGTGCAGATAAAATCACTATTGTTCGTGCTAGCAAAGTCACACAACTTGGTGTTTTCAGGCGTACCCATTTCAGCAAAACGAAAGTAAACAAGTAAAAACAGCTACCAAGGATTCTAATTATTTTGGGTTTTTGATATAAAAAGCAATGCAGGTAAAATAAAATAAAGTAAAGCAAAACAAATAACAAAGTAAAGAATGTGTGTGCGAAGAACTCCCCTCGCAGAAGTCTTCTCTCTTCCCCGGCAACGGCGCCAGAAAAAGTCTTTGATGGCGAGTTGTCAAGGGAGATTATTCTTCTTTGTTCCCCGGCAACGGCGCCAGAAAAAGTGCTGCTACTCGTGTGGTGATGTGGGAGCAGTGAGTCCTTGTGCGTGGTGATGACCAGCCCGTTGGGAACCCCAAGAGGAAGGTATGATGAGTGTAGCGGCAAGTTTTCCCTCAGTTAAGAAACCAAGGTATATCGAACAGGAGAAGAGAGACGATGACGACTGAAGGTATTGTGGAACCTGCACACACACAAACAAATACTTTGTCCCCAACTTGCGATGAGGTTGTCAATCTCACCGGTTTGCTTGAAACAAAGGTTATGAGTGTATCGAGTGGAAAACAGTAGAGTATATGCGAGTAAAGTAAACAGTGCGGGAAAAGTAAACAGGTGATTGCAATATGATTAAAATAGGACCGGGGTCCATAGTTCACTAGTGGTGTCTCTCCATAGATAAAATAACATGCTGGGTAAACAAATTACAGTTGGGCAATTGATAGAATAAAGATAACGTGATATGTCAAGAAGATCACTATGAGATTTACTCTGGGCATTACAACAAAATACATAGACCGCCATCCAACTGCATCTATGACTAATAATCCACCCCCGGGGATATCATCCGAACACCCCAAAAGTATTAAGTTGCGAACAACAGATAATTGCATTAAGCAAAGTGTGTAATGTAAACAAAGCATATGCCCTTGAGCATATGAATGTTGTTTTCTCCCTAGTAGCAACAGCACATCTACCACCTTAGAGGTTTCTGTCACTCCCCCAGGTGAAATAGAGACATGAACCCACTATCGAGCATAAATACCCCCTCTTGGAGTCACTAGCAACTACTCGGCCAAGATAGCTACTAACAACGGAGAGCATGCAAGATCATAAACAACATAGAGATAACAAAAGATATAATTCAGTACAGCAACTTAATCATAAACACCAATATTCATCGGATCCCAACAAACCAACATCATAGAATTACATAACGGTGATCTCAATCATGTAGGGCAGCTCATGAGATCTAAACATGAAGCACATGGTGGAGAAGACAACCATCTAGCTACTGCTATGGACCCATAGTCCAAGGTAGACTACTCACTCATCGCTCCGGAGGCAAGCATGACGATGAAGAAGACCTCCGGTGGCGATTCCCCTCTCTGGCAGGGTGCCGGGAAGAGCTTCTGGACCCTCCCGATCTTCGGGTCGACGGCGGCGGCGGATCGCGATGTATTCTGGAAAACTGATCGGGCCTTAGGTTTTTCTCGTCGGGGGGTACTTATAGGCGAAGGGGCGATGTCAGAGGTGGAGCTAGGGGCTCTCACACAGGGGTGGTGCGGCCAGGGGCCAGGCCGCGCCGCCCCCTTGTGTGGGGCCCTGGTGGCCCCCCTCCGACACTTCTTCGGATGTCTGGATGCTTCCGGGTAAAATATGACTTCAGGAACTTGTTTCGTCCAATTCCGAGAATATTTCCTGTGTATCACTTCTGAAACACAAAAACAGCAGAAAACAGGAAACTGGCACTGTGGCACTTCGTTAATAGGTTAGTTCCGGAAAATGTATAAAAATGCCACTAAGTGTAACGAAACAATAGGCAAATGGTGTAAAAACAAGCATGGAGCATCAAAAATTATAGATACATTTGAGACGTATCAGCCGGCCAGCCCCCCATATAAGGAGGGGCAGGGGCGCAGCCTCCCTCCACTCCAACCCTAGCCGCCAGCCAACTGCTGCCCCTCCACCTCCCTCTCTCGCGGCTGTGCGTAGGCGAAGCCCTGCCGCAGAAACTCTCCACCATAAGCACCACGCCGTCGTGCTGCAGATCCAATCTATCTCTCCACCATACTTGGTGGACCAAGGAAGGAGGAGAGGTCGCTGCACCGTATGTGTGCATCTCTCGGAGGCGCCGCCACTTGCGGCGTAGAATCGGATCGGATCGCGGGGAGGAGACGGCTAGTACGACTACATCATCCACATTCTGTTGAACGTTTCCGCTGTGCGATATCTTCAAGGGTATGAAGATATCATCTACCTCTCTCGTTGATTACATCTCCTAGATTAGATCTTGGTTTTCTTGTTCGCATCCGTAGGAAAAATTTTGATTTACTATGCTGCGAAACCCTTCACCAGGTCCATCTTGAGATAGTGGGCCTTCGCCAAGGTCAGCACAGTCCTGGCACCACCCCGAGCAGAGGACTACTTCCAGTCCGCCATGAGCCCTGGCACCAGCAGCAGCTTCTGGGTAAGCGCAAGGGCAGAGAGGTTGGAAGAACCCGCTATCTGCAGGCTCCCGCACGCTTGGCGAACCAGCGTTGAGAAGGCCATCAAGCTCTTTCTTCGCTGCGTCGGTGGCCATGCGCAAGCCTTCGGCGGTATCCGCCTCGCCCGGCCCCAAAGCGACTGCATAGCGGAAAAAGAAGATGCGTCACGCACGGCATAGCAGAAATTGAAAAACTTTACGCTATAAGAAGAATGGTACCTTGCAAGGTGTCCTGGAAGTAATGGAGGAGCTCGTTAAAGCCTTCACGCCGCTTTTCAAAATCAGCAGCGGCTTGATACGTCTCAAACGTATCTATAATTTTTGATGCTCCATGCTTGTTTTTACACCATTTGCCTATTGTTTCATTACACTTAGTGGTACTTTTATGCATTTTCCGGAACTAACCTATTAACGAAGTGCCACAGTGCCAGTTTCCTGTTTTATGCTGTTTTTGTGTTTCAGAAGTGATACACAGGAAATATTCTCGGAATTGGACGAAACAAGTTCCTGAAGTCTTATTTTTCCCGGAAGCTTCCAGAGATCCGAAGAAGTGTCGGAGGGGGGCCACCAGGGCCCCACACACGGGGGTGGCGCGGCCAGTCCCTGGCCGCGCCAGGCCCACGTGAGGGTGCCTGGTCCCTCTCCTGACATCGCCCCTTCGCCTATAAAGACCCCCCGACGAGAAAAACCTAAGGACCCGATCAGATTTCCAGAACACATCGCGATCCGCCGCCACCGTCGACCCGAAGATCGGGAGGGTCCAGAAGCTCTTCCCGGCACCCTGCCGGAGAGGGGAATCGCCACCGGAGGTCTTCTTCATCGCCATGCTTGCCTCCGGAGCGATGAGTGAGTAGTCTACCTTGGACTATGGGTCCATAGCCGTAGCTAGATGGTTGTCTTCTCCACCATGTGCTTCATGTTTAGATCTCATGAGCTGCCATACATGATTGAGATCACCGTTATGTAATTCTATGATGTTGGTTTGTTGGGATCCGATGAATATTGGTGTTTATGATTAAGTTGCTTTACTGAATTATATCTTTTGTTATCTCTATGTTGTTTATGATCTTGCATGCTCTCCGTTGTTAGTAGCTATCTTAGCCGAGTAGTTGCTAGTGACTCCAAGAGGGGGTATTTATGCTCGATAGTGGGTTCATGTCTCTATTTCACCTGGGGGAGTGATAGAAACCTCTAAGGTGGTAGATGTGCTGTTGCTACTAGGGAGAAAACAACATTCATATGCTCAAGGGCATATGCTTTGTTTACATTACACACTTTGCTTAATGCAATTATCTGTTGTTCGCAACTTAATACTTCTAGGGTGTTCGGATTGATATCCCCGGGAGTGGATTATTAGTCATAGATGCAGTTGGATGGCGGTCTATGTATTTTGTTGTAATGCCCAGAGTAAATCTCATAGTGATCTTCTTGACATATCACATTATCTTTATTCTATCAATTGCCCAACTGTAATTTGTTTACCCAGCATGTTATTTTATCTATGGAGAGACACCACTAGTGAACTGTGGACCCCGGTCCTATTTTAATCATATTGCAATCACCTGTTTACTTTTCTCGTACTGTTTACTTTACTCGCATATTATTACTGTTTTCCACTCGATACACTCATAACCTTTGTTTCAAGCAAACCGGTGAGATTGACAACCTCATCGCAAGTTGGGAACAAAGTATTTGTCTGTGTGTGTGCAGGTTCCGCGTTGCTACTGGCCGAAGACGAGTCAGCAAGTATTGTTAACGGCGCCCTTGTTGGAGTGTTGCTAAGCCAGTCCGCATCACCTTCAGTCGTCACCGTCTCTCCTCTCCAAGATCGACATACCTTGGTATCTTAACTGAGGGAAAACTAGCCGCTACACTTATCATACCTTCCTCTTGGGGTTCCCAACGGGCTGGTCATCACCACGCACAAGGACTTACTGCTCCCACGTCAACTAAACGCCACAGCTCTTTTTCTGGCGCCATCACCGAGTAGCAGCTTCTTTTCTGGCGCCGTTGCCGGGGAGGAAGAGAAGACTTCTGCGAGGGGAGTTCTTCGCACACACATTCTTGACTTTGTTATTTGTTTTGCTTTACTTTATTTATTTTACCTGCATTGCTTTTTTATCAAAAACCCAAAAAATTAGAATCCTTGGTAGTTGTTTTTTACTTGTTTACTTTCGTTTTGCTGAAATGGGTACTCCTGAAAACACCAAGTTGTGTGACTTTGCTAGCACGAACAATAGTGATTTTATCTGCACTCCTATTGCACCACCTGTTCCTGCTACCACCTTTTATGAGATCAAGCCTGCTTTATTGAACCTTGTTATGAAAGAGCAATTTTCTAGTGCTAGTACTGAAGATGCTGCAGCTCATCTCAACAATTTTGTTGAGCTATGTGAGATGCAGAAATATAAGGATGTTGATAGTGATATTATTAAGCTCAAGTTGTTTCCTTTTTCTTTGAGAGGAAAAGCTAAAAATTGGTTGCTGTCTTTGATTAAGAATAGTATTGATTCATGGGCTAAGTGTAAGGATGCTTTTATTGGTAGATATTATCCTCCTGCTAAGATTATAGCTTTGCGCAGCAATATTATGAAGTTTACTCAGTTTGATAATGAACATGTTGCTCAAGCTTGGGAAAGAATGAAATCTATGGTAAAGAATTGCCCCACTCATGGACTGACTACTTGGATGATTATCAAACTTTTTATGCAGGACTGAATTTTTCTTCAAGGAACCTACTTGATTCAGCTGCTGGAGGCACTTTTATGTCCCTTACATTGGGCACCGCATCAAAGCTACTCGACAACATGATGGTAAATTATTCCGAATGGCACACCGAGAGAGCTCCACAAGGTAAGAAGGTAAATTCTGTTGAGGAAACCTCTTCCTTGAATGATAAGATCGATACCATTATGGCTATGCTTGCTAATGATAGGACTCATGTTGATCCGAATAATGTTCCTTTGGCCTCTCTGGTTGCTCAAGAAGAGCAAGTTGATGTGAATTTCATTAGGAACAACAATTTTAACAACAATGCTTATAGGAACAATTTTGCTAGTAACAATTATAGGCCGTATCCTTCTACCAATGGTAATGGTTATGGTAACTCTTATGGTAATTCCTACAACAACACTAGGTCCGCGCCCTCCGAGCTTGAGGTAATGCTCAAGGACTTCATCGGTAAGCAAACTGCTTTTAACAAGTCTGTTGAGGAAAAGTTAGGCAAAATTGATATTCTTGCTTCTAAAGTTGATATCCTTGCTCATGATGTTGAACTTCTGAAACTAGAAGTGTTTCCTAATGATGTGGAAGAGAACAATGTTTTTGCTACCGCTAATGCTATCCAAGTTGGAATTGATGAAAATATTAGATTATTAGCGGAATTGCATGCCAGGTGGGAAAGAGAAGATGAGATGGCTAAAGAGATGAAGGTATGTACCATTACTACCTCTAATGATGTTGCTCCTACTGATAGCAACCCTCTTACTTTGATAGGCGTAGAGAAAACTCCCACTCCTTGTGTTAAAAAGCCTAAAACTGCCAAAACTTTTTCTCAAAAGAGTGCTGAAATTTTTCGGAGTGTGGGAGATGATAGCTCTATTTCTTTTAATGTTTTTGATGTTGATGGCTGCAATATATCTGAAGTTATTTTGTTCTTGCAAAAGCTTGCTTTGACTCCCAATGCCAGTTCTTTAAATATTGCTTTTACTAAGCATATTACCAATGCTCTCATAAAGATTAGGGATGAAAAGTTGAAGCAAAAAGCCTCTGTTCCCAAGAAGTTAGAAGATGGTTGGGAACCCATCATTGATATGCATGTTAATGGTTATGATTGCCATGCTTTATGTGATCTAGGTGCTAGTATTTCAATCATGTCTAGAAAGATTTATGACATGCTTGATTTACCACCACTTGAAAATTGTTATTTTGATGTTCCTATTGCTGATGTTGCTAAGAAGAAACCTTTGGGAAGGATTAATGATGTTCTTATTGTGGTTAACAATAACCTTGTTCCCGTTGATTTTCTTGTTATGGACGTTGAATTCCATGCTTCATGTCCTATTATTTTGGGAAGACCCTTTCTTCGAACTGTAGGTGCTATCATTGATATGAGGGAAGGCACTATCAAGTATCAATTTCCAATAAAGAAAGGTATGGAACACTTCCCTAGGAAAAGAAATAAATTGCTTTTTGACTCTATTCTTAGAGCAAATTATGAGCTTGATGCTTCATCACTTGATATTACTTGATTCGCAATTTTCTGCGCCTAGCTCAAAGGCGTTAAAGAAAAGCACTCTTGGGAGATAACCCAATGTTTTCTTTTCAGTACTTTTTCTTTTATTTGAGTCTTAGAAGTCATTACTACTGTAATGACCGCTCCTTATCTTGTTTATTTCGTTTTTGTGCCAAGAGAAGCCTCTAATTTGAGTGAGGTAAAGATTTGGGGATGTTGCTGTCCTGAAACTGTTTTCGGTGCTGCACCGTAAAAATTCGTGAAAATTCTCTGTTTATCTTTTGGACCTGCGATTTCCTGTGCATATGCCCCAGGTTATATCCAAACGTTTATTAGTTGAACACTTTTTCATTTGAGCAACAGAAAATCCCTCAAAAATTCGTCCTTTGTCAGCTGTTCAGTTTAGACAGATTTCTGCCAATATTTGTTTTTGCCACTTTATCGCTTTCTTTTGAGTTCTTTTTGATCATGGAACTCTTGTGGAAGTTGCTACAGTAGTATATACTTTATATGTGGTGGTTTTGGGTTGAAACCTGAAGCTAAAAGAGGTTGAATATATTTTATGCTTACACTAATGTTGCTAATAGAATTGTATTTAGTTTTGTATGAAGGAAGTTTTCAAGTGTAGGGATTGGAGAATGATGAGATGAGTTGAAGAATGGACAAAAGCTCAAGCTTGGGGATGCCCATGCATCACCCCAAGAAATATCCAAGAAGTACAAGCATCAAAGCTTGGGGATGCCCCCGAGGCACCCCTTCTTCATCGGCAAAAATCGGGTCACCTTTCAAGACACTATATTTTTATTGCTTCATGCACTATGTGTTTTTCTTGGAGCGTCAGTTGTTTTAGTTTTCTTAGTTGTTTAGTTTGTTTGTTTGCTGCAATAAATGGTTGGACCCCAACAAATTTCTTTTGGAGAAGTTACCTTGTTTTCATTTGCAAAGAACGCTCTAGTTTTCACTCTTATCGTTTATCGAGTGTTCTTACTTTTCTGCTACTGCTTTTGGTTTTTGTTTTCGCCTTGATTTGCGTTCAGATCTTGTCATATCTTTTCATCAAGGTGTATTTTGCCTCTGATCTTTATTGGTTTTCATCAAAAGAGGTGTTTATAAAAATTTCAAATGGTGTTGGAAAAGAGAAAAAGCTTTGTGCAAAATAGTGGTACAAGAAGGAGCTTGTGTAGACTGCGGCTTAGGCTTTTTCCTGTGCTTGATGTCTTTTTGATAGTATGCTTAGTGGTTTTGCTGTAGCATGACTTGTCTCAAATAACTGAGATTGCTTAATGAGCCTTTGAAAAAATCATGCGTTGTTTTTATTGTATGGAAGCATTATTTTGGTTTTCGCCTTGATGCTTTATTCGGGTTGACTTGGCGCATGCTCACACATGTTAGACTCTTACAAATTTGCCAATAGCCTTCATGATCATTTAGTTTTTGACTTTTGATGCCATCTTATGCTTCTTTTAATGTCACTTTGTCGCTTTGCATGATTATGGCCATTATTGCTCTCTTAGTTGGTCGCTCCCAGTCTTTTGCTAGCCCTCGCCTTGTACTGAGTATGAGCTCTACTCGTGCATCCAACTCCTAAAAGCCAAAGTTTTTCAAAGTGTCCACTATAAATTCCTATACATGGTATTTGTAAGCCATTCCAAAGTAAAATTTCCATGTGCTACCTTTCAAAACCTTCAAAATACTTCTTGTTTTGTGACACTGTTTTCAGCTCATGGGGACGTAGTGGTCGGATTTGCTATCTTCCATATTGCTTATTCCAAAAAAAGAAAAAAAAGGGAAAAAGAGAGAAAAAAAAAGGCACTCCTCCAAAGAATGTGAATGCTGGTGGGCACCCGATGGAATCGGTTAGCCATGGTATGTGAAAGGAAAAAGGTGGGGAGGAGTGCCAAGTTTTATAAAAAGAGCACAAAAGTGCCAATCTCTCTCTCAAAAACTTGCTTCATTTTTGTATGGAAGATAGTAAGAACCCCATTGCCAGTCGTTGACAAAGACAACCACCTATCAAAACCAATTTTTTATCTCTCTGTTTTACAAATGAAAAGCTCTAGCACATGAGCAATCACTGCTTCCCTCTGCGAAGGGCCTTTCTTTTCCTTTTATGTTGAGTCACCACCTTCTTTCTTTATGCACCATTAAGAGAGCATAGTTGTCATTCTTAGTGTGATATGCATTGTCCCAAAGTTCATTGATTGATTCATGATGATTGGTTTCACTTGTTCTTAAATTATTTGTATCTAGTCGCCCTCTTAAACTTTGAGGTGTCCTATGCATTTATGTTTTGCTCTCTTTGAAGGACAAGCTGAAAACCTTTTGTATGTTTTTCCTTATGATTTGAACACACGTTTGACTTTCATTGTTTCATTATCATGATCTTTTGTTTGTGTTCATTTGCATGTTTACAACATGGTTGCTAAGTTCTTATTGTCATGATTATATCTTTCATGCCCATGGTTTAAGTTCTATTGATCCCAGCTCACTAATGCTTGCATATATGATCAAGATTGTGTAGGTGCATGTCACTTCAAAAATTATTCTTTGTTATCACTTACCTACTCGAGGACGAGCAGGAGTTAAGCTTGGGGATGCTTGATACGTCTCAAACGTATCTATAATTTTTGATGCTCCATGCTTGTTTTTACACCATTTGCCAATTGTTTCGTTACACTTAGTGGTACTTTTATGCATTTTCCGGAACTAACCTATTAACGAAGTGCCACAGTGCCAGTTTCCTGTTTTCTGCTGTTTTTTGTGTTTCAGAAGTGATACACAAGAAATATTCTTGGAATTGGACGAAATAAGTTCCTGAAGTCTTATTTTTCCCGGAAGCTTCCAGAGATCCGAAGAAGTGTCGGAGGGGGGCCACCAGGGCCCCACACACGGGGGTGGCGCGGCCAGCCCCCTGGCCGCGCCGGGCCCACGTGAGGGTGCCTGGTCCCTCTCCTGACATCGCCCCTTCGCCTATAAAGACCCCCCGACGAGAAAAACCTAAGGACCCGATCAGATTTCTAGAACACATCGCGATCCGCCGCCACCATCGACCCGAAGATCGGGAGGGTCCAGAAGCTCTTCCCGGCACCCTACCGGAGAGGGGAATTGCCACCGGAGGTCTTCTTCATCGCCATACTTGCCTCCGGAGCGATGAGTGAGTAGTCTACCTTGGACTATGGGTCCATAGCAGTAGCTAGATGGTTGTCTTCTCCACCATGTGCTTCATGTTTAGATCTCATGAGCTGCCATACATGATTGAGATCACCGTTATGTAATTCTATGATGTTGGTTTGTTGGGATCCGATGAATATTGGTGTTTATGATTAAGTTGTTGTACTGAATTATATCTTTTGTTATCTCTATGTTGTTTATGATCTTGCATGCTCTCCGTTGTTAGTAGCTATCTTGGCCGAGTAGTTGCTAGTGACTCCAAGAGGGGGTATTTATGCTCGATAGTGGGTTCATGTCTCTATTTCACCTGGGGGAGTGACAGAAACCTCTAAGGTGGTAGATGTGTTGTTGCTACTAGGGAGAAAACAACATTCATATGCTCAAGGGCATATGCTTTGTTTACATTACACACTTTGCTTAATGCAATTATCTGTTGTTCGCAACTTAATACTTCTAGGGTGTTCGGATTGATATCCCCGGGAGTGGATTATTAGTCATAGATGCAGTTGGATGGCGGTCTATGTATTTTGTTGTAATGCCCAGAGTAAATCTCATAGTGATCTTCTTGACATATCACGTTATCTTTATTCTATCAATTTCCCAACTGTAATTTGTTTACCCAGCATGTTATTTTATCTATGGAGAGACACCACTAGTGAACTGTGGACCCCGGTCCTATTTTAATCATATTGCAATCACCTGTTTACTTTTCTCGTACTGTTTACTTTACTCGCATATTATTACTGTTTTCCACTCGATACACTCATAACCTTTGTTTCAAGCAAACCGGTGAGATTGACAACCTCATCGCAAGTTGGGAACAAAGTATTTGTCTGTGTGTGTGCAGGTTCCGCGTTGCTGCTGGCCGAAGACGAGTCAACAAGTATTGTTAACGGCGCCCTTGTTGGAGTGTTGCTAAGCCAGTCCGCATCACCTTCAGTCGTCACCGTCTCTCCTCTCCAAGATCGACATACCTTGGTATCTTAACTGAGGGAAAACTAGCCGCTACACTCATCATACCTTCCTCTTGGGGTTCCCAACGGGCTGGTCATCACCACGCACAAGGACTTACTGCTCCCACGTCAACTAAACGCCACAGCTCTTTTTCTGGCGCCATCACCGAGTAGCACGGCTTTGCGGAGATCCTCTATCTCCTTGTCCTTCTTGAGGTTCTGGCGCTTCTGGTCCTTCAGCTGCTCTTCGAGGGAGGTGTTTGCGGCCAGAGATTTCTGGAGCTGCTGCTGCAGCCCATCCATCGCAACGGCGTGGCCCTTCTCCACCCCCTCAAGTGTGGACTTGAGCTTGGCAGCATCTGCATGGCGGAATTTTGTCAGCTCAGCATTGATTGAATAAGCATAAAGGAAAACAAACTTGTTAAGGTAAATTACCGCTATTCTCAAGCTGCTGCTGCAAGTCCACCACCAGAGCGCTTTTTTCCGCCAGCTCCTTCTCTTGCGAGCTGACGACCTGGACCAGGTCCTCCACCACCTTCTTGTAGTTCTGGCAAAATTTGAAGTGTTAGTCACTCTTAGAGCTTTATGCCGGATAAGAATCTGCCATAACGCTCAGGGGGCTACTCACGATGATTTTCTAGTCACTCTTAGAGCATCATAATGGACACAATCCGCCATGATGCTCGGTGGCTACTTATGCTAATTTTTTGTCTTCCTAAGAGCTTTATGCCGGATAGTCATCCGCCATAACGCTCGGGGGCTACTCAGTATGAAATTTAAAAAAGTTCTCTATAGAGCACTGTGTGAACTACCAGCGCTCGAGGGCTGTGCTATTCAAAAACTTGCAGAAGTCATTCTTGAAGCCCCATAGCGGATCGAATTTAGAAATCCGCTATGGCGCTCGGGGGCTACTGGGAGTACATACCTCTTTAACAAGACTGGTTCTCTGAACAAACGCTTCCATAGCAGATGACACATGGTTACTGGCCTCCTCTTGTAGATTGTCGAGGCGGAAAAGAGCTTCTGATTTCTTCTTCCATTTTGAGGCCTCCCCAGCTCCTGCGTCCATCTGGACTGCTTTTCCGCTAAAACTCACCTTCTTGGCACCTTTAGCGGGGCGGTCTATTGGTCCAGCAATTTTCTCTAGAGCATCCGCCATCTTGCTAGCATGCTGGGAAGAAGTGGAAAGCCCAGTTGGGCGAGCAGGAGCGTCCGGTGTAGGTGGAATGGCAGCAGGAGATGGCTTGGCCCTTGGAGGTTTCTGGCCTGAAACCTTTCTTCTTCTGTGCGCAGAAGACAGTCACAGATTAGAATAGTCAAGTTATACATGGTATGAAGGCAAGTTATGATTATCCTTACTTCCGCTCTGGCAGATTTATAGTGGCGGAATGTTCGGGCACGGTGTCCAGATGGCCGCGAAGAGCAGGGGACGGATGGCGAGAGATGACTCTCTTGCCTAGCCCACGAATGCGCCCACCAGCACCGCGAATGCCACGAGGAACCGCCGTTATAGGCTCATCCGCCACTACTTCCTCCTCCGTCACCTTCTGTCCTTTGGGAGACGAGGATGTCTCGTCCTCATTATCAGTAAGCTCTTTCGTCCGAGGATAACAGACGAGACGGCTTAGCTCAGATGGTGGCAGGGAAGAAAGCTGCGGGGAAATGCGAAGTTATTCAAGAAAAATTAGTTGTTATGGCAGAATAAGGAGAAACACGCACCTTTGGACAACTGCCATTCTCATACATAGGGATCTTTAGCTTCAGAGGCTCATCCCGCCCCACCTTAATGATGTTGCGGATTCGTAGCTCGATCTCTTCAGCAGATAGTTCCTCCTTGGAATAGCGCTGAGGATCATCAACTCCGCTATATTCGCACATCAGGGTTGGGCGGTATTGATGAGGCTGAATCCGCCGTGAGATCCAGCAGTGGATGGTATCAGCACCTGTCAGTCCAGAGAAGACAAGTTTCGAAATCCGCCATGAGCATAATTGGCATTCATCATCCATTTTAAAATCGTCCATGATGCCCCAGCTATCCTGCTCCTCGGCGGGGCCATCAACAAAAGATCGCAGGCCAAACTTCCTTTCAGGAGGGGCCTGGTCAGCCAGATAGAAGAAGGATCCCCGCCATCCCTTTGCAGAGTCATGAGGGACAATGTAGGGGTAGGATTTCCCTTTCCGAGGAACAAAGGAGATTGATCCGCAATTGCGAGGATCTCCGTTCGCGTCCCGGTTATGGCGGATATTAAAGTATAAGAGGAATAGATCGCCGCATGGGCTGATACCCAGATACCCCTCGCATAGCGCGACGAATACCGCTAGAGCAGTGAAGCTATTTGGAGCAATGTGGTGTAGCTGTAACCTGTAGTGCCAAAGAACGCCTTTCAAGAAGTAGGATGGCGGAAGACTGAGGCCACGATCGATGTGGGATTTCAGTATAACGACTTCTTCATCTGAAGGAGCTGGCATTGCTACGCCAGGTTCGACCCGCCATCTGGAGATCTCCTTAGCAGCTATGCGGCCTTCCCGCTCCAAGGAAGATAGAATCTCCTCATTCAGATTACAGGAGTCCCAGTCTCCTCCTGAGGTTTCGGGCATGGCGGACTCTGTATCAGAGGACCGCGCTGAGCCCTCAGCAGCTTCAGACTTGGAGACTTGGCGAGGCGATTCTGGTTCCATTGCGGCCAGTGGCGTGGCGGTGATAACTTCCAAGATTTCGAGCGAAGACGAGGAAGACGATGCCAGCTTGTGGCGGAAATGTCGCCGGTGGTGAGGATTTCCCGCGGTGGCTCGTCGGAGATGGTGAAGCTCTCGTGGCGGCGCTGAAGAGAGAGAAAGCGATGGGGGTGAATGAGGGGTGATCGGCCGGGGGTGAGAGGCCGGGGTATATATAGACCCCGGGCCTCGAGATTCGTGCCCGCCATCACCACCGCTCGTCCTGATCGCACAAATCCTAATCCGGTGACACGTGTCCAGGGGTAAAAAAGTAACTTGGCGATAACAGTGCGTGCACTGTAAATATTGCCCTAGAAGGAACTACGTACCGGAATTTACGGCGGATTTCCACGGTATGATCCAACGGATCCCGAAAATCTCGCTAAGATAACTACGTCGCTTGATCCGTTATTTACGGTGGATTAATAGATGGAAGAAGGAACATCAAGATGACCGCCATCCCAGCACAGAAGGGAGGAAGAGCTATGGCGGAAGAAACTCACCAGGAACATGCATGGCGGATGTAGATGGCAATCTTGAAGTTCCCTAGGGGCTACTGTTGGGGATATACCAAATAGGTATACCAGCGACGTAGTCCTAAATCAGCAGGCCAGGGTGGCCCATCAGGGGTGGTATGGCAGATTCGCCTTACCGGGCGGCCCAGTTGCTGAAGTTGCCACGGCGGTACTGGACGCAGGTGCTTATTGCGGATCCTCAGACAGGCCTGGCGGATTACTGGCGGCAGGCCCATGGCGGATCCGGAGACGACCCATGGCGGGTTACCTTGACGTACACGCATAGGACTTAGTCTAGGACTCCAAGTTGTATCCGCTCCGGTACCAACGTGTAGCCCACGCCAGGCGCCTTTATAAGCCCGGCGTGGAGCAGCCCTTGAGGCAGAAGAAGAAGAGACGTTCTAGTCATACGGCCAATCGCATAGCGAAACAGCCAACCTCATCATTGTAATCGAGCACTTGTTGCCATATAGTGAATTATAGCAGCACGTAGGATCTTGCCACTGTCGCGGGATCTGAAGCTGGGTAAACTCGTGCTACCACCGTCCTGGATCGCTCCTCCGTGTTCACCCCCTTCCACAAACCGCCATACCCCTACCTCTATGGCAGATCTGTTGACGAAACCACGACACTCAGTAAGAAACCAAGGTATGTCGATCAGGAGAGGAGCAGACAAATGACTGAAGGTGATGCTTGCTAGCTTGCGACGGCTCAGGACAATTTATAAGGCGCCTCGTCCAAGCTTTGCTTGCTAGCTGCAATGCGGAACCTGCACACAACACAACAAAATACTTTGCTCCCAACTTACGATGAGGTTGTCAATCTCACCAGTTTGCTGTAAACAAAGGAATGAGCATATCGAGTGGAAAATGATAATAGTATGCGAGTAAAGTAAACAGTGCGAGTAAAGTAAACAGATAATAGCAATATAAGGGAAATAGGACCGGGGTCCACAGTTCACTAGCGGTGTCTCTCCATAAGATAAAATAATATAAGCAGGGTAAACGAATTACAGTTGGGCAATTGATATAATAAAGATAACGTGCATATGATGAGAGGATCACTATGAGATTTACTCTGGGCATTACAACAAAATACATAGACCGCCATCCAACTGCATCTATGACTAATAATCCACTCACGGGGATATCGTCCGAACACCCCATGAGTATTAAGTTGCGAACAACGGATAATTGCATTAAGCAAAGTGTGTAATATAAACAAAGCATATGCCCTCGAACATATGAATGTTGTTTTCCCCTAGTAGCAACAGCACATCTACAACCTTCGAGGTTTTTGTCACTCCCCCAGATTAAATATAGGCATGAACCCACTATCGAGCATAAATACCCCCTCTTGGAGTCACTAGCAACTACTTGGCCAAGATAGCTACTACCAACGAGAGCATGCAAGATCATAAACAATATAGAGATAACAAAGGATAAATTTCAGTACTTCAACTCAAGCATAACACCAATATTCATTGGATCCCAACAAACCAAACATGTAGAATTACATAACGGTGATCTCAATCATGTAGGGCAGCTCATGAGATCTAAACATGAAGCACATGGTGGAGAAGACAACCATCTAGCTACTGCTATGGACCCATAGTCCAAGGTAGACTACTCACTCATCGCTCCGGAGGCAAGCATGGTGATGAAGAAGACCTCCGGTGGCGATTCCTCTCTCCGGCAGGGTGCCGGGAAGAGCTTCTGGACCCTCCCGATCTTCGGGTCGACGGCGGCGGTGGATCGCAATGTGTTCTGGAAAACTAATCGGGTACTTTGGTTTTTCTCGTTGGGGGGTCTTTATAGGCGAAGGGGCATCGTCAGAAGTGGACCGAGGCGGTCTCACACATAGGGGGCGCGGCCCAGCCCCTAGCCGTGCTGCCCTGGTGTGAGGCCACCTCGTGGCCCCATTCCGTCTCCTCTTCGGTTCTCAGGAAGCTTCGGTAAAATTCTGGGCGACTGGCTTTAGTTTTGTCCAATTCCGAGAATATTTCCTGTGTAACTTTTCTAAAACATAAAAACAGTAGAAAACAGGGAACTGGCACTGTGGTGACTTGTTAGTAAGTTAGTTCTGGAAAATGCATAAAAGTGCCACGAAGTGTAACGAAACACTAAGCAAATGGTGTAAAAACAAGCATGGAGCATCAAAAATTATTGATACGTTTGAGACGTATCAGCATCCCCAAGCTTAACTCCTGCTCGTCCTCGAGTAGGTAAGTGATAATAAAAGAAATAATTTTTGAGGTGACATGCACCTACACAATCTTGATCATGTATGTAAGCATTGTGAGCTGGGATCAAAAGAACTTAAAACATGGGCATGAAAGACATAATCTTGATAGAAGAAACTTAGCAACCATGTTATAACATGAAAATGAACACAAACAAAAGATCATGAAAATGAAACAATGAAAGTCAAACGTGTATTCAAATCATAAGGAAAAACATACAAATGGTTTTCAGCTTGTCCTTTATGGAGAGGAAAACATAAATGCATAGGACACCTTCAAGTTTAAGAGGGCGACTAGATACAAATAATTTAAGAACAAGTGAAACCAACAAAATGAATCAATCAATGAAAACTTTGGGACAATGCACATTGTACTAAGAATGACAACTATGCTCTCTTAATGGTGCATAAAGATAGAAGGTGGTTGATGCGTGGTGAATGACCAGCCCGTTGGGAACCCCAAGAGGAAGGTGTGATGAGTATAGCAGCTAGTTTTCCCTCAGTTAAGAAACCAAGGTTTAATATCGTTCAGGAGAGGAGAGACAATGACGACTGAAGGTGATGCTTGCTAGTTTGCGACAGCAGCGGACAATTTATATATGGCGCCTCGTCCAAGCTTTGCTTGCTAGCTGCAACATGGAACCTGCACACACACAAACAAATACTTTGCTCCCAACTTACGATGAGGTTGTCAATCTCACCGGTTTGCTTGAAACAAAGGTTATGAGTGTATCGAGTGGAAAACAGTAGAGTATATGCGAGTAAAGTAAACAGTGCGGGAAAAGTAAACAGGTGATTGCAATATGATTAAAATAGGACCGGGGTCCACAGTTCACTAGTGGTGTCTCTCCATAGATAAAATAACATGTTGGGTAAACAAATTACAGTTGGGCAATTGATAGAATAAAGATAACGTGATATGTCAAGAAGATCACTATGAGATTTACTCTGGCCATTACAACAAAATACATAGACCGCCATCCAACTGCATCTATGACTAATAATCCACCCCCGGGGATATCATCCGAACACCCTAGAAGTATTAAGTTGCGAACAACAGATAATTGCATTAAGCAAAGTGTGTAATGTAAACAAAGCATATGCCCTTGAGCATATGAATGTTGTTTTCTCCCTAGTAGCAACAGCACATCTACCACCTTAGAGGTTTCTGTCACTCCCCCAGGTGAAATAGAGACATGAACCCACTATCGAGCATAAATACCCCCTCTTGGAGTCACTAGCAACTACTCGGTCAAGATAGCTACTAACAACGGAGAGCATGCAAGATCATAAACAACATAGAGATAACATAAGATATAATTCAGTACAGCAACTTAATCATAAACACCAATATTCATCGGATCCCAACAAACCAACATCATAGAATTACATAACGGTGATCTCAATCATGTAGGGCAGCTCATGAGATCTAAACATGAAGCACATGGTGGAGAAGACAACCATCTAGCTACTGCTATGGACCCATAGTCCAAGGTAGGCTACTCACTCATCGCTCCGGAGGCAAGCATGGCGATGAAGAAGACCTCCGGTGGCGATTCCCCTCTCCGGCAGGGTGCCGGGAAGAGCTTCTGGACCCTCCCGATCTTCGGGTCGACGGCGGCGGCGGATCGCGATGTATTCTGGAAAACTGATCGGGCCTTAGGTTTTTCTCGTCGGGGGGTACGTATAGGCGAAAGGGCGATGTCAGAGGGGGTCCCACGCACCCTCACACGTGGCTGGCGCGGCCAGGGGCCTGGCCGCGCCGCCTGTGTGTGGGGCCCACATGGCCCTACTCCTTCTCTCCTTCGGATGTCTGGAAGCTTCCGGGTAAAATATGACTTCAGGAACTTGTTTCGTCCAATTCCGAGAATATTTCCTGTGTATCACTTCTGAAACACAAAAATAGCAGAAAACAGTAAACTGGCACTGTGGCACTTCGTTAATAGGTTAGTTCCGGAAAATGTATAAAAGTGCCCCTAAGTGTAACGAAACAATAGGCAAATGGTCTAAAACAAGCATGGAGCATCAAAAATTATAGATACGTTTGAGACGTATCAAGCATCCCCAAGCTTAACTCCTGCTCGTCCTCGAGTAGGTAAGTGATAACAAAAAAAAAATTGAGGTGACATGCACCTACACAATCTTGATCATATATGTAAGCATTGGTGAGCTGGGATCAATAGAACTTAAAACATGGGCATGAAAGATATAATCATGACAATAAGAACTTAGCAACCATGTTGTAAACATGTAAATGAACACAAACAAAAGATCATGATAATGAAACAATGAAAGTCAAACGTGTGTTCAAATCATAAGGAAAAACATACAAATGGTTTTCAGCTTGTTCTTCAAAGAGAGCAAAACATAAATGCATAGGACACCTCAAAGTTTAAGAGGGTGACTACATACAAATAACTTAAGAACAAGTGAAACCAACAATATGAGTCAATCAATGAACTTTGGGACAATGCATATCACACTAAGAATGACAACTATGCTCTCTTAATGGTGCATAAAGAAAGAAGGTGGTGACTCAACATAAAAGTAAAAGAAAGGCCCTTCGCAGAGGGAAGCAGTGATTTAAACATGTGCTAGAGCTTTTCATTTGTAAAACAGAGAGATAAAACTTGATTTTGAGAGGTGGTTGTCTTTGTCAACGACTGGCAATGGGGTTCTTACTATCTTCCATACAAAAATAAAGCAAGTTTTTGAGAGAGAGATTGGCACTCTTGTGCTCTTTTTATAAAACTTGGCACTCCTCCCCACCTTTTCCTTTCACATACCATGGCTAACCGATTCCATCGGGTGCCCACCAACATTCACATTCTTTGGAGGAGTGCCTTTTTTTCTTTTTTTCTCTTTTTTTTCTTTTTGGAATAAGCAATATGGAAGATAGCAAATCCGACCACTACGTCCCCATGAGCTGAAAACAGTGTCACAAAACGAGAAGTATTTTGAAGGTTTTTGAAAGGTAGCACACGAAAATTTTACTTTGGAATGGCTTACAAATACCATGCATAGGAATTTATAGTGGACACAATGGCAAACTTGGCTTTTAGGAGTTGGATGCACGAGTAGAGCTCATACTCAGTACAAGGCGAGGGCTAGCAAAAGACTGGGAGCGACCAACTAAGAGAGCAATAATGGTCATAATCATGCAAAGTGACAAAGCGACATTAAAAGAAGCATACGATGGCATCAAAAGTCAAAAACTAAATGATCATGAAGGCTAATGGCGACTTTGTAAGAGTCTAACATGTGTGAGCATGCGCCAAGTCAACCCAAATAAAGCATCAAGGAGAAAACCAAAATAATGCTTCCATACAATAAAAACAACGAATGATTTTTTTCAAAGGCTCATTAAGCAATCTCAGTTATTTGAGACAAGTCATGCTACAGAAAACCACTAAGCATACTATCAAAAAGACATCAAGCATGACATGAAAAAGCCTAAGCCGCAGTCTACACAAGCTCCTTCTTGTACCACTATTTTGCACAAAGCTTTTTCTCTTTTCCAACACCATTTGAAATTTTTATAAACACCTCTTTTGATGAAAACCAATGAAGATCAGAGGCAAAAATACACCTTGATGAAAATATATGACAAGATCTGAACGCATATCAAGGCGAAAACGAAAACCAAAAGCAGTAGCAGAAAAAGATGAACGCTCGATTTTTAATAAGAGTGAAAACTAGAGCGTTCTTTGCAAATGAAAACGAGTACATCTCCTCCAAAGGAAATTTGTTGGGGTCCAACCATTTATTGCAGCAAACAAACAAACTAAACAAACTAAGAAAACCAAAACAACTGACGCTCCAAGAAAAACACATAGTGCATGAAGCAATAAAAATATAGTGTTTTGAAAGGTGACCTGATTTTTGCCGATGAAGAAGGGGTGCCTCGGGGGCATCCCCAAGCTTTGACGCTTGTACTTCTTGGATATTTCTTGGGGTGATGCATGGGCATCCCCAAGCTTGAGCTTTTGTCCATTCTTCAACTCATCTCATCATTCTCCAATCCCTACACTTGAAAACTTCATTCATACAAAACTAAACACAATTCTATTAGCAACATTAGTGTAAGCATAAAATATATTCAACCTCTTTTAGCTTCAGGTTTCAACCCAAAACCACCACATATAAAGTATATACTACTGTAGCAACTTTCACAAGAGTTCCATGATAAAAAAGAACTCAAAAGAAAGCGATAAAGTGGCAAAAACAAATATTGGCAGAAATCTGTCAAAACTGGACAGCTGATAATGGACGAATTTTTGAGGGATTTTCTGTTGCTCAAATCAAAAAGTGTTCAACTAAGAAAAGTTTGGATATAACCTGGGGCATATGCAAAAGAAATTGCAAGTCCAAAAGATATACAGAGAATTTTCACGAATTTTTACGGTGCAGCACCGAAAACAGTTTCAGGACAGCAACATCCCCAAATCCTTACCTCACTCAAATTAGAGGCTTCTCTTGGCACAAAAACGAAATAAACAAGATAAGGAGCGGTCATTACAGTAGTAATGACTTCCAAGACTCAAATAAAAGAAAAGGTACTGAAAAGTAAACAATGGGTTATCTCCCAAGAGTGCTTTTCTTTAACGCCTTTGAGCTAGGCGCAGAAAATTGCGAATCAAGTAATATCAAGTGATGAAGCATCAAGCTCATAATTTGCTCTAAGAATAGAGTCAAAAAGTAATTTCTTTCTTTTCCTACGGAAGTGTTCCATACCTTTCTTTAGTGGGAATTGATACTTGATAGAGCCTTCCCTCATATCAATGATAGCACCTACAGTTCGAAGAAAGGGTCTTCCCAAAATGATAGGACATGAAGCATGGCATTCAACGTCCATAACAAGAAAATCAACGGGAACAAGGTTATTGTTAACCACAATAAGAACATCATTAATCCTTCCCAAAGGTTTCTTCTTAGCAACATCAGCAATAGGAACATCAAAATAACATTTTTCAAGCGGTGGTAAATCAAGCATGTCATAAATCTTTCAAGGCATAATAGAAATACTAGCACCTAGATCACCTAAAGCATGGCAATCATAACCATTAACATGCATATCAATGATGGGTTCCCAACCATCTTCTAACTTCTTGGGAACAGAGGCTTTTTGCTTCAACTTTTCATCCCTAATCTTTATGAGAGCATTGGTATTATGCTTAGTAAAAGCAATATTTAAAGAACTAGCATTGGGAGTCAAAGCAAGCTTTTGCAAGAACAAAATAACTTCAGATATATTGCAGCCATCAACATCAAAATCATTAAAGGAAATAGAGCTATCATCTCCCACACTCCGAAAAAATTTAGCACTCTTTTCAGAAAAAGTTTTGGCAGTTTTAGGCTTTTTAACACAAGGAGTGGAAGTTTTCTCTACACCAATCAAAGTAAGAGGGTTGCTATCAGTAGGAGCAACATCATTAGAGGTAGTAATAGTACATACCTTTATTTCTCTAGCCATCTCATCTTCTCTTTCCCACCTGGCATGCAATTCCGCTAACAATCTAATATTTTTATCAATTCCAACTTGGGTAGCATTAGCGGCAGCAACAATATTGCTCACATTCACATCATTAGGAAACACCTTTAGTTTCAGAAGTTCAACATCATGAGCAAGGCTATCAACTTTAGAAGCAAGAATATCAATTTTGCCTAACTTTTCCTCAACAGACTTGTTAAAAGCAGTTTGTTTACCGATGAAGTCCTTGAGCATTACCTCAAGCTCGGAGGGTGCGGCCCTAGTGTTGTTGTAGGAATTACCATAAGAGTTACCATAACCATTACCATTGGTAGAAGGATACGGCCTATAATTGTTACTAGCAAAATTGTTCCTATAAGCATTGTTATTAAAATTGTTATTTCTAATGAAATTCACATCAACTTGCTCTTCTTGAGCAACCAGAGAGGCCAAAGGAACATTATTAGGATCAACATGAGTCCTATCATTAGCAAGCATAGCCATAATGGTATCAATCTTATCATTCAAGGAAGAGGTTTCCTCAACAGAATTTACCTTCTTACCTTGTGGAGCTCTCTCGGTGTGCCATTCGGAATAATTTACCATCATGTTGTCGAGTAGCTTTGATGCGGCGCCCAAGGTAAGGGACATAAAAGTGCCTCCAGCAGCTGAATCAAGTAGGTTCCTTAAAGAAAAATTCAGTCCTGCATAAAAAGTTTGGATAATCATCCAAGTAGTCAGTCCATGAGTGGGGCAATTCTTTACCATAGATTTCATTCTTTCCCAAACTTGAGCAACATGTTCATTATCAAACTGAGTAAACTTCATAATATTGCTGCGCAAAGCTATAATCTTAGCAGAAGGATAGTATCTACCAATAAAAGCATCCTTACACTTAGCCCATGAATCAATACTATTCTTAGTCAAAGACAGCAACCAATCTTTAGCCTTTCCTCTCAAAGAAAAAGGAAACAACTTGAGCTTAATAATATCACTATCAACATCCTTATATTTCTGCATCTCACATAGCTCAACAAAATTGTTGAGATGAGCTGCAGCATCTTCAGTACTAGCACCAGAAAATTGCTCTTTCATAACAAGGTTCAATAAAGCAGGCTTGATCTCATAAAAGGTGGTAGCAGGAACAGTTGGTGCAATAGGAGTGCAGATAAAATCACTATTGTTCGTGCTAGCAAAGTCACACAACTTGGTGTTTTCAGGAGTACCCATTTCAGCAAAACGAAAGTAAACAAGTAAAAACAACTACCAAGGATTCTAATTTTTTTGGGTTTTTGATAAAAAAAACAATGCAGGTAAAATAAATAAAGTAAAGCAAAACAAATAACAAAGTAAAGAATGTGTGTGCGAAGAACTCCCCTCGCAGAAGTCTTCTCTTCCTCCCCGGCAACGGCGCCAGAAAATTAGCTTGATGCGTGGTGAATGACCAGCCCGTTGGGAACCCCAAGAGGAAGGTGTGATGAGTATAGCAGCTAGTTTTCCCTCAGTTAAGAAACCAAGGTTTAATATCGTTCAGGAGAGGAGAGACAATGACGACTGAAGGTGATGCTTGCTAGTTTGCGACAGCAGCGGACAATTTATATATGGCGCCTCGTCCAAGCTTTGCTTGCTAGCTGCAACGTGGAACCTGCACACACACAAACAAATACTTTGCTCCCAACTTACGATGAGGTTGTCAATCTCACCGGTTTGCTTGAAACAAAGGTTATGAGTGTATCGAGTGGAAAACAGTAGAGTATATGCGAGTAAAGTAAACAGTGCGGGAAAAGTAAACAGGTGATTGCAATATGATTAAAATAGGACCGGGGTCCACAGTTCACTAGTGGTGTCTCTCCATAGATAAAATAACATGCTGGGTAAACAAATTACAGTTGGGCAATTGATAGAATAAAGATAACGTGATATGTCAAGAAGATCACTATGAGATTTACTCTGGGCATTACAACAAAATACATAGACCGCCATACAACTGCATCTATGACTAATAATCCACCCCCGGGGATATCATCCGAACACCCTAGAAGTATTAAGTTGCGAACAACAGATAATTGCATTAAGCAAAGTGTGTAATGTAAACAAAGCATATGCCCTTGAGCATATGAATGTTGTTTTCTCCCTAGTAGCAACAGCACATCTACCACCTTAGAGGTTTCTGTCACTCCCCCAGGTGAAATAGAGACATGAACCCACTATCGAGCATAAATACCCCCTCTTGGAGTCACTAGCAACTACTCGGCCAAGATAGCTACTAACAACGGAGAGCATGCAAGATCATAAACAACATAGAGATAACATAAGATATAATTCAGTACAGCAACTTAATCATAAACACCAATATTCATCGGATCCCAACAAACCAACATCATAGAATTACATAACGGTGATCTCAATCATGTAGGGCAGCTCATGAGATCTAAACATGAAGCACATGGTGGAGAAGACAACCATCTAGCTACTGCTATGGACCCATAGTCCAAGGTAGACTACTCACTCATCGCTCCGGAGGCAAGCATGGCGATGAAGAAGACCTCCGGTGGCGATTCCCCTCTCCGGCAGGGTGCCGGGAAGAGCTTCTGGACCCTCCCGATCTTCGGGTCGACGGCGGCGGCGGATCGCGATCTATTCTGGAAAACTGATCGGGCCTTAGGTTTTTCTCGTCGGGGGGTACTTATAGGCGAAAGGGCGATGTCAGAGGGGGTCCCACGCACCCTCACACGTGGCTGGCGCGGCCAGGGGCCTGGCCGCGCCGCCTGTGTGTGTGGGGCCCACGTGGCCCTACTCCTTCTCTCCTTCGGATGTCTGGAAGCTTCCGGGTAAAATATGACTTCAGGAACTTGTTTCGTCCAATTCCGAGAATATTTCCTGTGTATCACTTCTGAAACACAAAAACAGCAGAAAACAGGAAACTGGCACTGTGGCACTTCGTTAATAGGTTAGTTCCGGAAAATGTATAAAAGTGCCACTAAGTGTAACGAAACAATAGGCAAATGGTGTAAAACAAGCATGGAGCATCAAAAATTATAGATACGTTTGAGACGTATCAGTGGTGACTCAACATAAAAGTAAAAGAAAGGCCCTTCACGGAGGGAAGCAGTGTTTGCAAGTTTTATAGACCTTCAAAAATTATGGTACTTACCGGCTTTGAGCTCTCATTGCCCCCATCATAAGCATCTTGAATGGTTAAAGTTAATGCGAGAACAATTATGACGCATATGCTTGACAAATCATAAGTTGAAAACCTCGTGTCCCATGAATATGAGTACCCAAACCTCATGCTACTTTACTTAGAGTCCCAAGCAAGACTCTTATCATTGTAAGTATATACGTATCATCGAGAACCGCCAACAGGGTACCTCCATGCCCGATGACATGGAACAAGCCCACATCAAAATGACAGGACAAGCAGACAATGAACACCTCGACATCTCTTTTATTTACCATTTGTTTAGCTTTTTATTTTGAGATGCGTCGTCGAATGTCCACTATGGGTATGCTGCAAATTTCCACCATGAATTATGCATGGCTTAGATTGGCGGCATAGGCGTTTCCCTAACACATATACAAACTCCATGATCCCGCAAGATTCCCAATTCATTTCACACCGCGAGCATCCATAAACAAAAGATCACGATATCAACTCAAATAAGAAGTGCAATGTTGAAAGCTTGCCCCATGACAGCATGGTTGGACTAGTCTCCAACTTACAACTTGCAAGCATAACAACTCAACATAAGAGACCACAATGTCAAATTTTTAAGAACGAGAAAAATAAAGTGTGCCTTCCGGTTCGTGAGAGCTTTACTGACCAATTTTCGCATGACACTGGTAAGAGTTTAATTTGAAGAGTAGATAAAAGCAAGTCAAATGTACTTTAGAATAGCAAATTGCTAATAGGTATGTATGGTGGACACTTTGGCAAACTTGGTTTTTAGGAGTTGGATGCACGAGTAGAGCTCATACTCAGTACAAGGCGAGGGCTAGCAAAAGACTGGGAGCGACCAACTAATAGAGCAATAACGGCCATAATCATGCAAAGCGATAAAGCAACATTAAAAGAAGCATAAGATGGCATCAAAAGTCAAAAACTAAATGATCATAGAGGCTATTGGCGACTTTGTAAGAGTCTAACATGTGTGAGCATGCGCCAAGTCAACCCAAATAAAGCATCAAGAAGAAAACCAAAATAATGCTTCCAAACGATAAAAAACAACGCATGATTTTTTCAAAGGCTCATTAAGCAATCTCGGTTATTTGAGACAAGTCATGCTACAGCAAAACCACTAAGCATACTATCAAAAAGACATCAAGCACGACATGCAAAAGCCTAGGCCGCAGTCTACGCAAGCTTCTTCTTGTACCACTTTTTTGCTTAAAGCTTTTTCTCTTTTCCAACACCATTCAAACTTTTTATAAACACCTCTTTTGATGAAAACCAATAAAGACCAGAGGAAAAAATACACCTTGATGAAAAGATATAACAAGATCTGAACACATATCAAAGCGAAAATCGAAAACTAAATGCAGTTCTTAGAAAAAGAGAACACTCGTTGAAACGAATAGAGTAAAAAATGGAGTGTTCTTGGCAAATGAAAAGCAAGGCAACTTCTCCAAAAGAAATTTGTTGGGGTCCAACCATTTGTTGCAGCAAACAAAACTAAACTAAACTGAAAACTAAAAATAACTGACGCTCCAAGAAAAACACATAATGCATGAAGCAATAAAAATATAGTGTCTTGAAAGGTGACCTGATTTTTGCCGATGAAGAAGGGGTGCCTCGGGGGCATCCCTGATTGCTGGGATGATGGCGCCAGAAAAGAGTTGGTGCCTAGTTGAATGTCCAGCCCGTTGGGAACCCCAAGAGGAAGGTGTGATGAATACAGCAGCAAGATTTTCCCTCAGTTAAGAAACCAAGGTTTATCGTTCTTGGAGAGGAGAGACAAACGACTGAAGGTGATGCTTGCTAGCTTGCGATAGCTTCAGACAATTTATATATGGCGCCTCGTCCAAGCTTTGCTTGCTAGCTGCAACGCGGAACCTGCACACACACAACCAAGTACTTTGCTCCCAACTTGCGATGAGGTTGTCAATCTCACCGGTTTGCTTGAAACAAAGGTTATGAGTGTATCGAGTGGAAAACAGTAGAGTATGCGAATAAAGTAAACAGTGCGAGTAAAGTAAACAGGTGATAGCAATATGATGGAAATAGGACCGGGATCCACAGTTCACTAGTGGTGTCTCTCCATAGATAAATAACACATGCTGGGTAAACAAATTACAGTTGGGCAATTGATAGAATAAAAATAAATGTGATATGTCAAGAAAATCACTATGAGATTTACTCTGGGCATTACAACAAAATACATAGACCGCCATCCAACTGCATCTATGACTAATAATCCACTTGTGGCGAATCAATCCGAGAACTCCACAAGTATTAAGTTGCGAACAACAGATAATTGCATTAAGCAAAGTGTGTAATGTAAACAAAGCATATGCCCTTGAGCATATGAATGTTGTTTTCTCCCTAGTAGCAACAACACATCTACAACCTTAGAGGTTTCTGTCACTCCCCCAGGTTAAATAGAGGCATGAACCCACTATCGAGCATAAATACCCCCTCTTGGAGTCACTAGCAACTACTCGGCCAAGATAGCTACTAACAACGGAGAGCATGCAAGATCATAAACAACATAGAGATAACAAAAGATAATATTCAGTACAGCAACTCAATCATAAACA
Organism: Dactylis glomerata; assembly: GCA_007115705.1. Taxonomy (NCBI): domain Eukaryota; kingdom Viridiplantae; phylum Streptophyta; class Magnoliopsida; order Poales; family Poaceae; genus Dactylis; species Dactylis glomerata. Next base: position 83,244 of record QXEO01001842.1, read on the forward strand.
CCAATATTCATCGGATCCCAACAAACCAAACATGTAGAATTACATAACGGTGATCTCAATCATGTAGGGCAGCTCATGAGATCTAAACATGAAGCACATGGTGGAGAAGACAACCATCTAGCTACTGCTATGGACCCATAGTCCAAGGTAGACTACTCACTCATCGCTCCGGAGGCAAGCATGGCGATGAAGAAGACCTCCGGTGGCGATTCCCCTCTCCGGTAGGGTGCCGGGAAGAGCTTCTGGACCCTCCCGATCTTCGGGTCGACGGCGGCGGCGGATCGCGATGTGTTCTGGAAAAGTGATCGGGGTACTTAGGTTTTTTCCGTCGGGGGGTCTTTATAGGCGAAGGGGCGATGTCAGAGGAGGAGCCAGGCGCCCTCATGTGGGGCCCGCGCGGCCAGGGGCCTGGCCGCGCCACCCCTGCGTGTGGCGCCCAAGTGGCCCCCCTCCTACTCTCCTTCGGATCTCTGGAAGCTTCCGGGTAAAATAAGACTTCAGAAACTTGTTTCGTCCAATTCCGAGAATATTTCCTGTGTATCACTTCTGAAACACAAAAATAGCAGAAAACAGGAAACTGGCACTGTGGCAACTCGTTAATAGGTTAGTTCCGTAAAATGCATAAAAGTGCCACTAAGTGTAACGAAACAATAGGCAAATGGTGTAAAAACAAGCATGGAGCATCAAAAATTATAGATACGTTGGAGACGTATCAAGCATCCCCAAGCTTAACTCCTGCTCGTCCTCGAGTAGGTAAGTGATAACAAAAGAATAATTTTTGAGGTGACATGCACCTACACAATCTTGATCATATATGTAAGCATTTGTGAGCTAGGATCATAAGAACTTAAAACATGGGCTTGAAGATATAATCTTGACAATAAGAACTTAGCAACCATGTTGTAAACATGCAAATGAACACAAACAAAAGATCAATATAATGAAACAATGAAAGTCAAATGTGTGTTCAAATCATAAGGAAAAACATACAAATGGTTTTCAGCTTGTCCTTCAAAGAGAGCAAAACATAAATGCATAGGACACCTTCAAGTTTAAGAGGGCGACTAGATACAAATAATTTAAGAACAAGTGAAGCCAACAATATGAATCAATCAATGAACTTTGTGACAATGCATATCACACTAAGAATGACAACTATGCTCTCTTAATGGTGCATAAAGATAGAAGGTGGTGACTCAACATAAAAGTAGAAGAAAGGCCCTTCGCAGAGGGAAGCAGTGATTGCAAGTTTTATAACCTTCAAAAATTATGGTACTTACCGGCTTTGAGCTCTCATTGCCCCCATCATAAGCATCTTGAATGGTTAAAGTTAATGCGAGAACAATTATGATGCATATGTTTGACAAATCATAAGTTGAAAACCTCGTGCCCCATGAATACAAGTACCCAAACCTCATGCTACTTTACTTAGAGTCTCAAGCAAGGCTCTTGTCATTGTAAATATATGAATATCATTGAGAACCGCCAATGGGGTACCTCCATGCCCGATGACATGGAACAAGCCCACACCAAAATGACAGGACAAGCAGACAATGAACACCTCGACATCTCTTTTATTTGCCTTTTGTTTAGCTTTTTATTGTGAGATGTGTCGTCAAATGTTCACCATGGGTATGCTGCAAATTTCCACCATGAATTATGCATGGCTTAGATTAGCGGCCTGGCGTTTCCCTAACACATATACAAACTCCATGATCCCTACAAGATTCCCAATTCATTTCACACCGCGGGCATCCATAAACAAAAGATCACGATATCAACTCAAATAAGAAGTGCAATGTTGAAAGCTTGCCCATGACAGCATGGCTGGGCTAGAATCCAACTTTCAACTTGCAAGCATAACAACTCAACATAAGAGACCACAATGTCAAATTTTTAAGAACAGGAAAAAGTAAAGTGTGCCTTCCGGTTCGTGAGAGCTTTACTGACCGAATTTCGCATAACACTGGTAAGAGTTTAATTTTAAGAGAAAATAAAAGCAAGTCAAATTTACTTGGAATAGCAAATTGCTAGTAGGTATGTATGGTGGACACTTTGGAAAACTTTGTCTTTTAGGAGTTGGATGCACAAGTAGAGCTCATACTCACTATAAGGCGAGGGCTAGCAAAAGACTGGGAGCGACCAACTAAGAGAGCAATAATGGCCATAATCATGCAAAGCGACAAAGCAACATTAAAAGAAGCATAAGATGGCATCAAAAGTCAAAAACTAAATGATCATGAAGGCTATTGGCGACTTTTTAAGAGTCTAACATGTGTGAGCATGCGCCAAGTCAACCCAAATAAAGCATCAAGGAGAAAACCAAAATAATGCTTTCATACAATAAAAACAACGCATGATTTTTTTCAAAGGCTCATTAAGCAATCTCAGTTATTTGAGACAAGTCATGCTACAGAAAAACCACTAAGCATACTATCAAAAGGACATCAAGCATGACATGAAAAAGCCTAAGCCACAATCTACACAAGCTCCTTCTTGTACCACTTTTTTGCACAAAGCTTTTTCTCTTTTCCAACACCATTTGAAATTTTTATAAACACCTCTTTTGATGAAAACCAATAAAGATCAGAGGCAAAAATAAACCTTGATGAAAAGATATGACAAGGTCTGAACGCAAATCAAGGCGAAAACGAAAACCAAAAGCAGTAGCAGAAAAAGAAGAACACCCGGTGAAATTGTAAGAATGAAAAACGGAGTGTTCTTGGCAAATGAAAACGAGTACATCTCCTCCAAAGGAAATTTGTTGGGGTCCAACCATTTATTGCAGCAAACAAACAAACAAATCCAACTAAGAAAACTAAAACAACTGACGCTCCAAGAAAAACACATAGTGCATGAAGCAATAAAAATATAGTGTTTTGAAAGGTGACCTGATTTTTGCCGATGAAGAAGGGGTGCCTCGGGGGCATCCCCAAGCTTTGACACTTGTACTTCTTGGATATTTCTTGGAGTGATGCATGGGCATCCCCAAGCTTGAGCTTTTGTCCATTTCTCAACTCATCTCATCATTCTCCAATCCCTACACTTGAAAACTTAATTCATACAAAACTAAACACAAATCTATTAGCAACATTAGTGCAAGCATAACATATAATCAACCTCTTTTTGCTTCAGGTTTCAACTCAAAACCACCACATATATAGCAAATACTACTGTAGCAACCTCCCCAAAAGTTCCGTGATCAAAAGAACTCAAAAGAAAGCGATAAAGTGGCAAACAAAAATATTGGCAGAAATCTGTCAAAACTGAACAGCTGACAAAGGTCGAATTTTTGAGGGATTTTCTGTTTCTCAAATAAAAAAATGTTGAACTAAAAAAAGTTTGGATATAACCTGGGGCATATGCACAATAAATCGCAGGTCCAAAAGATAAACAGAGAATTTATACGAATTTTTACGGTGCAGCACCGAAAACAGTTTCAGGACAGCAACATCCCCAAATCTTTACCTCACTCGAATTAGAGGCTTCTCTTGGCACAAAAACGAAATAAACAAGATAAGGAGTGGTCATTACAGTAGTAATGACTTCCAAGACTCAAATAAAAGAAAAAGTACTGAAAAGAAAATATTGGGTTATCTCCCAAGAGTGCTTTTCTTTAACGCCTTTGAGCTAGGCGCAGAAAATTGCGAATCAAGTAATATCAATAGATGAAGCATCAAGATCAACTGCAGAGATCTTTTCAACAATGAAGGAAAATGTGTTCAACTGAGTTTTTGAAAGTCCTTTATGATCACGCTTTGGCACACTACTTTCATCGAAAGGATTCTCAGGGCAAATCCATCTGGAATTCTTTTCCCAAGCATCATGAATTCCTATAAGTTCATAAGGTATCGGCACTCTAATATCATTGGGTGTACCAACCACCACAGGTGAGCCAAGCTTATTAAACTTCTTAAAAACTTTCCTAGCCTCAATTGCAACATCCCTAAATTCTATGCGCAAAGTTTCCAAGATAAAAGCTTTCTTTTCGGGATCCTCAATTTCATGAAGCTTAAGGAACATGTATTGCATAAAAGGATTAAGACTAGCAAACCTAGCTTCTAACATGTGAACTAAATGAGCAGAAGCAACTTCATAACTAGGAGCTAACTCAACCAAAGACTTTTCCTCAACTTCCTCATGCATACTAATATGATTAAAGAACTCCTCAATGTTACTTTTGCCAATAATTGAACCACTACCTACTGAGAGGTCCTCCAGAACGTATTTAGGGATCAACATGATGAACTAAAGTAAATAAATAACAACTACCAAGGATTCTAATTTTTTTTGGGTTTTTGATATAAAATGATGCAGGTAAAATAAATAAAGTAAAGCAAAACAATAAAACAAAGTAAAGGATGTGTGTGCAAAAAACTCCCCTCGCAGAAGTCTTCTACTTCCTCCCCGGCAACGGCGCCAGAAAAGAGCTTGATTGCTGGGATGATGGCGCCAGAAAAGAGGTGGTGCCTAGTTGAATGTCCAGCCCGTTGGGAACCCCAAGAGGAAGGTGTGATGAATACAGCAGCAAGATTTTCCCTCAGTTAAGAAACCAAGGTTTATCGTTCTTGGAGAGGAGAGACAAACGACTGAAGGTGATGCTTGCTAGCTTGCGACAGCTTCAGACAATTTATATATGGCGCCTCGTCCAAGCTTTTCTTGCTAGCTGCAATGCGGAACCTGCACACACACAACCAAGTACTTTGCTCCCAACTTGCGATGAGGTTGTCAATCTCACCGGTTTGCTTGAAACAAAGGTTATGAGTGTATCGAGTGCAAAACAGTAGAGTATGCGAATAAAGTAAACAGTGCGAGTAAAGTAAACCGGTGATAGCAATATGATGGAAATAGGACCGGGATCCACAGTTCACTAGTGGTGTCTCTCCATAGATAAATAACACATGCTGGGTAAACAAATTACAGTTGGGCAATTGATAGAATAAAGATAAACGTGATATGTCAAGAAGATCACTATGAGATTTACTCTGGGCATTACAACAAAATACATAGACCGCCATCCAACTGCATCTATGACTAATAATCCACTTGTGGTGAATCAATCCGAGAACTCCACAAGTATTAAGTTGCGAACAACAGATAATTGCATTAAGAAAAGTGTGTAATGTAAACAAAGCATATGCCCTTGAGCATATGAATGTTGTTTTCTCCCTAGTAGCAACAGCACATCTACAACCTTAGAGGTTTCTGTCACTCCCCCAGGTTAAATAGAGGCATGAACCCACTATCGAGCATAAATACACCCTCTTGGAGTCACTAGCAACTACTCGGCCAAGATAGCTACTAACAACGGAGAGCATGCAAGATCATAAACAACATAGAGATAACAAAAGATAATATTCAGTACAGCAACTCAATCATAAACACCAATATTCATCGGATCCCAACAAACCAAACATGTAGAATTACATAACGGTGATCTCAGTCATGTAGGGCAGCTCATGAGATCTAAACATGAAGCACATGGTGGAGAAGACAACCATCTAGCTACTGCTATGGACCCATAGTCCAAGGTAGACTACTCACTCATCGCTCCAGAGGCAAGCATGGCGATGAAGAAGACCTCCGGTGGCGATTCCCCTCTCCGGCAGGGTGCTGGGAAGAGCTTTTGGACCCTCCCGATCTTCGGGTCGACGGCAGCGGCGGATCGCGATGTGTTCTAGAAAAGTGATCGGGGTACTTAGGTTTTTTCCGTCGGGGGGTCTTTATAGGCGAAGGGGCGATGTCAGAGGAGGAGCCAGGCGCCCTCACGTGGGGCCCGCGCGGCCAGGGGCCTGGCCGCGCCACCCCTGCGTGTGGGGCCCTGGTGGCCTCCCTCCTATTCTCCTTCGGATCTCTGGAAGCTTCCGGGTAAAATAAGACTTCAGAAACTTGTTTCGTCCAATTCCGAGAATATTTCCTGTGTATCACTTCTAAAACATAAAAACAGCAGAAAACAGGAAACTGGCACTGTGGCAACTCGTTAATAGGTTAGTTCCGGAAAATGCATAAAAGTGCCACTAAGTGTAACGAAACAATAGGCAAATGGTGTAAAAACAAGCATGGAGCATCAAAAATTATAGATACGTTGGAGACGTATCAATCCCCAAGCCTTGACGCTTGTACTTCTTGGATATTTCTTGGGGTGATGCATGGACATCCCCAAGATTGAGCTTTTGTCCATTCTTCAACTCATCTCATCACTCTCCGATCCCTACACTTGAAAACTTCCTTCATATAAAACTAAACACAAATCTATTAGCAACATTAGTGTAAGCATAACATGGAATCAACCTCTTTTGCTTCAGGTTTCAACCTAAAACCACCACATATAAAGTATATACTACTGTAAAAACTTCCCCAAAAGTTCCGTGATCAAAAGAACTCAAAAAGAAAGCGATAAAGCGGCAAACGCAAATATTGGCAGAAATCTGTCAAAGCAGAATAGCTGATAAAGGTCGAATTTTTTAGGGGTTTTCTGTTGCTCAAATAAAAAAATGTTCAACTAATGAAAGTTTGGATATAACCTGGGGCATATGCACAAGAAATCGCAGGTCCAAAAGATATACAGAGAATTTTCACGAATTTTTATGGTGCAGCACCGAAAACTGTTTCAGGACAGCAACATCCCCAAATCTTACCTCACTCAAATTAGAGGCTTCTCTTGGCACGAAAACAAAATAAAAAGGATAAGGAGAGGTCATTACAGTAGTAATAACTTCCAAGACTCAAATAAAAGAAAAATAACTGAATTTAAAAACATTGGGTTATCTCCCAAGAGTGCTTTTCTTTAACGCCTTTGAGCTAGGCTCAGTAATTCAAGAAGATGCTCACATAAGAAATATGAATTGAAGCAAAAGAGAGCATCAAGGAGAAAAATGAAACAAATTTAAGTCTAACCCACTTCCTATGCATAGGAATCTTGTAAGAAAATAAATCAAAGAAGCACATAGTAACAAGCATGGGAAGATAAAATGAGAGCAACTTCGGAATTTTCAATATAAAGAGAGGTGTTTTAGTAACATGAGAATTCCAACAACCATATTTTCCTCTCTCATAATAATTTTTAGTAGCATCATGAACAAACTCAACAATATAAATATCACACTCATCCTCCTTTTTTAAGCATGGAGGGCTATCAAATAAGGTATTAGTTAAAGAGTTACTCTTATTAGGAGGTAGACATGGGTAGCTCCATTCTTCCTCCTCTTGATTATCACTCTCCTCCTCTTTTTCATCCAATGAGCTTCCAGTTTCAGCAATTTCTTCTTCCATAGGCTCCTTCAAGGCATTAGTCTCTTCCGTTGGAGAGCATCTATTAAGATATTTAAGAATATAGCCATTTTCTTCCTTGTAATTATCAAAGCAAAATGTAAGTATATCATAAACCTAATATTTATAATGTGCATCATCAATATTTTCAAGCAAATAAGCAAGTTCGAATGCACCCTTCCAAGCAATAAATTCTTCAATTTGTTCCACATCATAAAAGTCATAATTTCCATTAATATAAGAAGATATGGTAACATCATCATTATACTCACATTGAAAAGGGAGGTTTTTATACCTCCTACAGCAACAAGATTTATCAAAGCAATAAGTAACATTATAAGTAGAGCACACATTTCTAGCAATGATATACAATTTATTGATTTGTTCCCATAAGTGTTTCCCTTTTTGTGACAAGCGGTGTTCCTCATTATAATTTTGTTGCTCTTCCGTGAACCCACCTTGCCAAAAAGATTTAGTTTCAAAGAAACCAACCATTGATAGAAAGCATGATAAAGCAAGACAAGTAAAAATAACAACTATCAAGGATACTAATTTTTTTGGGTTTTTTGATAAAATGATGCAAGTAAAAATAAAGTAAAGCAAAACTTAAAACAAAGTAAAGGATGTGCGTGCAAAAACTCCCCTTGCAGAAGTCTTCTTCCTCCCCGGCAACGGCGCCAGAAAATATGCTTGATGCGTGGTAAATAACCAGCCCGTTGGGAACCCCAAGAGGAAGGTGTGATGAATATAGCAGCAGATTTTCCCTCAGTAAGAAACCAAGGTATGTCGATCAGGAGAGGAGGAGACAAACGACTGAAGGTGATGCTTGCTAGCTTGCGATGGCTCAGGGAAATTTATAAGGCGCCTCGTCCAAGCTTTGCTTGCTAGCTGCAACGCGGAACCTGCACACAACACAACCAAATACTTTGCTCCCAACTTACGATGAGGTTGTCAATCTCACCAGTTTGCTGTAAACAAAGGAATGAGCATATCGAGTGGAAAATGATAATAGTATGCGAGTAAAGTAAACAGTGCGAGTAAAGTAAACAGGTAATAGCAATATAAGGGAAATAGGACCAGGGTCCACAGTTCACTAGCGGTGTCTCTCCATAAGATAAAATAATACAAGCTGGGTAAACGAATTACAGTTGGGCAATTGATAGAATAAAGATAACGTGCATATGATGAGAGGATCACTATGAGATTTACTCTGGGCATTACAACAAAATACATAGACCGCCATCCAACTGCATCTATGACTAATAATCCACTCACGGGGATATCGTCCGAACACCCCATGAGTATTAAGTTGCGAACAACGGATAATTGCATTAAGCAAAGTGTGTAATGTAAACAAAGCATATGCCCTCGAACATATGAATGTTGTTTTCCCCCTAGTAGCAACAGCACATCTACAACCTTAGAGGTTTCTGTCACTCCCCCAGATTAAATAGAGGCATGAACCCACTATCGAGCATAAATACCCCCTCTTGGAGTCACTAGCAACTACTCGGCCAAGATAGCTACTAACAACGGAGAGCATGCAAGATCATAAACAACATAGAGATAACAAAGGATAAATTTCAGTACTTCAACTCAAGCATAATACCAATATTCATCGGATCCCAACAAACCAAACATGTAGAATTACATAACGGTGATCTCAGTCATGTAGGGCAGCTCATGAGATCTAAACATGAAGCACATGGTGGAGAAGACAACAATCTAGCTGCTGCTATGGACCCATAGTCCAAGGTAGACTACTCACTCATCGCTCCGGAGGCAAGCATGGCGATGAAGAAGACCTCCGGTGGCGATTCCCCTATCCGGCAGGGTGCCGGGAAGAGCTTCTGGACCCTCCCGATCTTCGGGTCGACGGCGGCGGCGGATCGTGATGTGTTCTAGAAAACTGATCGGGTACTTAGGTTTTTCTTGTTGGGGGGTCTTTATAGGCGAAGGGGCATCGTCAGAAGTGGACCGAGGCGGTCTCACACATAGGGGGTGCGGCCCAGCCCCTGGCTGTGCCGCCCTGGTGTGAGGCCACCTCATGGCCCCACTCCGTCTCCTCTTCGGTTCTCTAGAAGCTTCGGTAAAATTCTGGGCGACTGGCTTTGGTTTCGTCCAATTCCGAGAATATTTCCTGTGTAACTTTTCTGAAACACAAAAACAGCAGAAAACAGGGAACTAGCACTGTGGCGACTTGTTAGTATGTTAGTTCCGGAAAATGCATAAAAGTGCCGCGAAGTGTAACGAAACACTAAGCAAATGGTGTAAAAACAAGTATGGAGCATCAAAAATTATGGATACGTTTGAGACGTATCACCTTTCCGTGCTAAGGTAAAAAATTATTCTACTTTGGTAAGTGTGTCTAATAAAAGCACTAAGAAAGTTGTAGAGCCTGATGATTAAATTACTACTAAGTCTCCTGTAGCTATATTGAAGGACCTTGTTACTAAAGATGTAGGGGATGAATATATTCTTTTTTGTGAAGATGCTTCTAACATTCTCTCACATCCTAAAAGTCATAGGAAAATGAGTGTTCCTGTTATTTCTGTCAGGATTGGAGATCATTGCTATTATGGTTTATGTGATATTGGTGCTAGTGCAAGTGCCATTCCCTTAGAGCTTTACAAAGAAATTATGCATGAGATTGGTGCTTGTGAACTTGAAGATATTGATGTGGTTGTTCAGCTTGCTAACAGAGAGACTGTTTGGCCTCTTGGTATTGTTCGGGATGTGGAAGTCCTATGCGGTAAGACTAAATATCCCACTGATTTTCTAGTACTTGGTAAGGAGGCTAATAAAACTTGTCCTATTATTTTTGGTAGACCCTTTTTGAATACTTGTGGCGCCGTGATAGACTGTAAGAATGAGAAAATTTTCACTAAGTTTAATGAAGAGTCTTATGAGTTTAATTTTTCCAAGTTTGCTAAGACTTCTTATGAAAATAACATGCCTAATGAAAATTTTCGAGTTGAACAGCTTGCTTCTATTGCTCTTGCTCCTAATAATGCTTTGCAGCAATTCATGGAAGATCATGAGAGCGATGTTTTCAGTACGGAAAGAGAAGAGATTGACGATATTTTCCTTCGTCAACAACCATTAATCAAGCACAATTTACCTGTGGAGGATCTTGGTACCACTTTGCCACCTAAGGAAGATCCTATTTTTGAATTAAAACCTTTACCTGATGATCTTAAATATGCTTATATAGATGATAAGAAAATATATCCTGTTATTATTAGTTCTAAGCTTTTAGGAAAGGAAGAAGAAAGGTTATTGGAGATATTGAGGAAACACCGAGGAGCTATGGGATATACTCTTGATGATTTAAAAGGGATTTGTCCCACTTTATGTCAGCATGCTATTAACATGGAGAAAGACGCGAAGCCGGTTGTGGAGCATCAACGCCGCTTAATTCCCAAGATGAAGGATGTGGTAAGAAATGAGGTATTGAAGCTCCTTGATGCTAGTATTATTTATCCTATTGCTGATAGTCAATGGGTTAGTCCTGTTCATTGTGTTCCTAAGAAAGGAGGTATGACTGTTGTGCCTAATGAGAATAACGAGCTTATTCCTCAAGGGGTAGTAGTTGGTTATAGGATGTGCATTGACTATAGAAAAGTTAACAAGGTTACTAAGAAAGATCATTATCCTTTACCGTTTATAGATCAGATGCTAGAAAGGTTGTCTAAGAAGTCGCACTTTTGTTTTCTTGATGGTTATTCCGGTTTCTCTCAGATTGCTGTTAGAAAGGAAGATCAAGAGAAAACCACTCTTGTCCTTATGGAACTTATGCTTATAGACGCATGCCTTTTGGTTTATGTAATGCTCCTGCTACTTTTCAAAGATGCATGTCTGCTAATTTTTATGGCTTTTGTGAAGAAATTGTGGAGGTTTTCATGGACGACTTCTCCATCTATGGAACTTCTTTTGATAATCGTTTGTACAATCTTGATAAAGTTTTGCAGAGGTGTGAAGAAACTAATCTTGTTCTTAATTGGGAGAAATGCCACTTTATGGTAAATGAAGGAATTGTCCTTGGACATAAAATTTCTGAAAGAGGTATTGAAGTTGACAGAGCAAAAGTTGAGGCAATTGAGAAAATGCCCTATCCCAGAGATGTTAAAGGTATTCATAGTATTCTTGGTCATGCTGGTTTCTATAGGAGGTTTATTAAAGATTTCTCTAAGAATTCAAAGCCTCTTACTAATCTTCTTCAAAAAGATGTACCGTTTGTCTTTGATGATGATTGTAAGGAAGCTTTTGAAACTCTTAAGAAGGCTTTAACTACTGCTCCTATTGTTCAACCACCTGATTGGAATTTACCCTTTGAAATTATGTGTGATGCTAGTGATTTTGCTGTTGGTGCTGTTCTTGGACAGCGCGTAGATAATAAGTTGAATATTATTCATTATGCTAGTAAGACTCTTGATGCTGCTCAAAAGAATTATGCTACTACTGAGAAAGAGTTTCTTGCTGTTGTTTTTGCATGTGATAAGTTTAGATCTTACATTGTTGATTCTAAAGTTACTATTCATACTGATCACACTGCTATTAGATATCTTATGACTAAGAAGGATGCTAAGCCTAGGCTTATTAGATGGGTGTTACTTTTACAATAGTTTGATTTGCATATCGTAGATAGGAAAGGTGCTAAAAATCCTGTGGCTGACAATTTGTCTAGATTGAAAAACATTTCTTTTGATCCTATTCATGTTAATGATAGTTTTCCAAATGAACAGTTGGCCGCAATAAATGTAACTTCACGAGACCTTCCTTGGTATGCTGATTATGCTAACTTTATTGTTTCCAAGTATTTGCCTCCAACTTTTATAGCTCAGCAAAGAAGGAAATTCTTTTATGATTTGAGGCATTATTTTTGGGATGACCCACACTTATATAAAGAAGGAGTTGATGGTATTATGCGAGGATACGTACCAGAATATAAGCAACAAGAAATATTGAGGAAGTGCTATGGAAGCGCTTATGGAGGACATCATGCTGGAGATAGAACCGCACAAAAGGTTCTACAATCAGGTTTTTATTGGCCAACCCTCTTTAAAGATGCTAGAAGGTATGTTTTATCTTGCGATGAATGTCAAAGAGTTGGTAATATTTCTAGACGCAATGAAATGCCTATGAATTACACTCTTGTTATTGAACCATTTGATTTTTGGGGATTTGACTTTGTGGGTCCTTTTCCTCCTTCAAAAGGCTATACGCACATACTTGTTGTTGTTGATTATGTTACTAAATGGGTAGAAGCCATACCTACAAAGAGTGCCGATGGTGAGACTTCATTAAAAATGCTTAAGGATGTTATTTTTCCTAGGTTTGGTGTGCCTAGATATCTTATGACTGACGGAGGTTCTCATTTTATTCACGGTGGTTTTAGAAAAACTCTTGCTAGATATGATGTTAACCATAGAATTGCTTCTGCTTATCATCCCCAAACTAGTGGGCAGGTAGAGCTTTCAAATAGAGAGATCAAGTCTATCTTGCAGAAGACTGTCAATAGATCTAGGAAAAACTGGGCTAGCAAGTTAAATGATGCTTTATGGGCTTATAGAACTGCTTATAAGAACCCCATGGGTATGTCTCCTTATAAGATGGTTTATGGAAAAGCGTGCCACTTGCCTTTAGAATTAGAACACAAAGCTTTTTGGGCAGTGAGAGAGCTTAATAGGGATTTTAAACTCACCGGTAAGAAAAGGTTGTTAGATTTGAGTTCTCTAGATGAGTGGAGAAATGAAGCGTATGAGAATGCCAGACTTTTTAAAGAAAAAGTCAAGCAATGGCATGATAAGAGAATTATTAAAAGAGAGTTTCATGTTGGTGAGAAAGTTCTATTGTATAGGTCTCGTCTCAGATTTTTTGCAGGAAAATTACTCTCTAAATGGGAAGGACCATATGTTATTGTGGAAGTGTACCGCTCATGTGCGATAAAGATTGCTTCATTGAAAGATGACACTACACAAGTGGTGAATGGGCAAAGACTCAAACATTATATTGCTGGAGATTCTTATAATGAAGATGTAGATGTTATTGAAACAGTTTCTCCGAAAGAATTCATCCAGGACAATCTGCAGAAACCTGCAGAGTTCGTTTTCGAATAAGTAACAGTTCTAGTCAGAAAAGGTTCGCGAAAAACTCTTCCTTTATTATTTTTGCTATTTTTACTAAATATGAAAAATCACGAGACGAAAACGGGCAGGAAAAGGAGTCCGGTGCTCCTCACACACAGGGGGCATGGGCCCACCTCTGGCCGCGCCGCCCTGGTGTGAGAACACCTCGGAACTCATTTTCGTCCCGGTTTCCTCCTGTGATTTCGCTTCGATGTATAATTTTCGCCTATATAACCCCCCGGAGTCCCCGAGGTCTGTATATTGTTTTCTTGTCGTGTTTTGTTTCGAGCTGTTTCTGTCAGGAGTTGATCTTAAGTTTTAAGAGCGCCATGGCCTCTTCAAACGACGACAAGGGCAAAAGGCCCAGGGAGGATCATCACCAAGACCCCAAGTGGAAGAAGGAGCAGGAGGCTGGAAGATCGAGGGCAAGAAACACTACTTTTGAAGGACCAACGAAAGCTAGATGTATCTTTTCTCATGATATGCAGGGACCAACACTACGCGTTTTGGATCTAAACTCCATGCCTGTGATAAAAGAGGGCATGCTGGTCACTTACGAGTTTTGCGCTCAATATCGAGTTCTGGAGAAGGAGGTAGAGATACTTCAAGAGGAGAATCTCAGGCTTCGCCGGATGCTAGAATATTTTATTAATCCAAAGCTGATTCCATTACCGCCAAAGGAGTAATTCGGCATCGGTATTGGCATCCCCTTGGCTTGTTCCAAGCTTGGGGGAGTGCCGCAGTATCACATTATCACCTTTTACTCATTTACTTTTCAAGTAGAGTCATATCATGAATAGAGGAATTATCCTATAGAATAGTTTGCAGTGTGGAAGTATCCTCCTTAGTTGGTTATCTATGTATCCCTTGGTGTGAGTTGCGGTAATGAAATATTAATGAGAAGTTTTATCGTTTACTTTCTGCACACTTTATTCTAGTTTGCAATGTTTCTTATATGATTAGTCTTGTTGATTAGTATTGGTATCACTTTGGGAGCATGAGTAAATTTAGTTGGTTTTGGCAAACTTAGCTTGGTCAGTAGCAACATTACCTTGAGGTTTGAGTAGAAAAGAAGAAAGAAGTGCTTGTAGTAACATCACTTCAGTTTTTCTTCATGTTTGGCTTATAAGCATTATTATTCTCAAAGTTAAAATCGTTGTACCTTCAGGGAAGTTTGCATGATTGTTCTTCTTATATGTATGTTTGTTTGTTTCACGCAACTCTTATGCTTGCTACCCAGCCTTGCTAGCCAAAGATCTGTACTGAGAGGAAATACTTCTCGTGCATCCAACTCCTAAGAACCAAGTCACTTCCAAAGAGTCCACTATAAATTCCTATGCATGGTATTTCAAGCCATTCCAAGTAAATTTTCATGTGCTACCTTTCAAAAACCTTCAAATACTTCTTATTTTGTGCCACTATTTTTAGCTCATGAGGACGTAGTGGATGGGTTTGTTATCTTCCATACTAAATTAAGTACCTCTCGACTAGGCAGCTTCATCTGCTCGTCACTAATTTTGCAAGGGAGCTGGTCAGACCATTATAATCTCAAAAAGAAAAGAAAAAGGCATTCCTCCATGGTATGTGAAAGTTGGTCGGCACCCGATGGAATCGGTTAGCCATGGTTTGAGAAAGGAAAAATGGTGGGGAGGAGTGCCAAGCTATAAAAGAGCACCAATGTGCCAATTAATCAAACATCTCGGAACCGCTCTCACTTGTTTAGTATGGAAGATATCAAGAACTCTATTGCTAGTCGTTGACGAAAGCAAACACCTCACAAAACAATTTTTATCTCTGTTTTACAAATGAAAAGCTCTAGCACATGTTTAATCCCTGCTTCCCTCTGCGAAGGGCCTATTGCTACTTGGTGATGGCGCCAGAAAAGAGCTGTGGCGTATAGTTGACGTGGGAGCAGTAAGTCCTTGTGCGTGGTGATGACCAGCCCGTTGGGAACCCCAAGAGGAAGGTATGATGAGTGTAGCGGCTAGTTTTCCCTCAGTTAAGATACCAAGGTATGTCGATCTTGGAGAGGAGAGACGGTGACGACTGAAGGTGATGCGGACTGGCTTAGCAACACTCCAACAAGGGCGCCGTTAACGATACTTGTTGACTCGTCTTTGGCCAGCAGCAACGCGGAACCTGCACACACACAGACAAATACTTTGTTCCCAACTTGCGATGAGGTTGTCAATCTCACCGGTTTGCTTGAAACAAAGGTTATGAGTGTATCGAGTGGAAAACAGTAATAATATGCGAGTAAAGTAAACAGTACAAGAAAGTAAACAGGTGATTGCAATATGATTAAAATAGGACCGGGGTCCACAGTTCACTAGTGGTGTCTCTCCATAGATAAAATAACATGCTGGGTAAACAAATTAAAGTTGGGCAATTGATAGAATAAAGATAACGTGATAGGTCAAGAAGATCACTATGAGATTTACTCTGGGCATTACAACAAAATACATAGACCTCCATCCAACTGCATCTATGACTAATAATCCACTCCCGGGGATATCAATCCGAACACCCTAGAAGTATTAAGTTGCGAACAACAGATAATTGCATTAAGCAAAGTGTGTAATGTAAACAAAGCATATGCCCTTGAGCATATGAATGTTGTTTTCTCCCTAGTAGCAACAGCACATCTACCACCTTAGAGGTTTCTGTCACTCCCCCAGGTGAAATAGAGACATGAACCCACTATCGAGCATAAATACCCCCTCTTGGAGTCACTAGCAACTACTCGGCCAAGATAGCTACTAACAACGGAGAGCATGCAAGATCATAAATAACATAGAGATAATAAAAGATATAATTCAGTACAGCAACTTAATCATAAACACCAATATTCATCGGATCCCAACAAACCAACATCATAGACTTACATAACGGTGATCTCAATCATGTATGGCAGCTCATGAGATCTAAACATGAAGCACATGGTGGAGAAGACAACCATCTAGCTACTGCTATGGACCCATAGTCCAAGGTAGACTACTCACTCATCACTCCGGAGGCAAGCATGGCGATGAAGAAGACCTCCGGTGGCGATTCCCCTCTCCGGCAGGGTGCCGGGAAGAGCTTCTGGACCCTCCCGATCTTCGGGTCGACGGTGGCGGCGGATCGCGATGTGTTCTGGAAATCTGATCAGGTACTTAGGTTTTTCTCGTCGGGGGGTCTTTATAGGCGAAGGGGCGATGTCAGGAGAGGGACCAGGCACCCTCACGTGGGCCCGGCGCGGCCAGGGGGCTGGCGGCGCCACCCCCGTGTGTGGGGCCCTGGTGGGCCCCCTCCGACACTTCTTCGGATCTCTGGAAGCTTCCGGGAAAAATAAGACTTCAGGAACTTGTTTCGTCCAATTCCGAGAATATTTCCTGTGTATCACTTCTGAAACACAAAAACAGCAGAAAATAGGAAACTGGCACTGTGGCACTTCGTTAATAGGTTAGTTCCGGAAAATGCATAAAAGTACCACTAAGTGTAACGAAACAATAGGCAAATGGTGTAAAAACAAGCATGGAGCATCAAAAATTATAGATACGTTTGAGACGTATCAAGCATCCCCAAGCTTAACTCCTGCTCGTCCTCGAGTAGGTAAGTGATAACAAAAGAATAATTTTTGAGGTGACATGCACCTACACAATCTTGATCATATATGTAAGCATTGGTGAGCTGGGATCATAGAACTTAAAACATGGGCATGAAGATATAATCATGACAATAAGAACTTAACAACCATGTTGTAAACATGCAAATGAACACAAACAGAAGATCAAGATAATAAAACAATGAAAGTCAAATGTGTGTTCAAATCATAAGGAAAAACATACAAAAGGTTTTCAGCTTGTCCTTCAAAGAGAGCAAAACATAAATGCATAGGACACCTTAAAGTTTAAGAGGGCGACTAGATACAAATAATTTAAGAACAAGTGAAACCAACAATATGAATCAATCAATGAACTTTGGGACAATGCATATCACACTAAGAATGACAACTATGCTCTCTTAATGGTGCATAAAGAAAGAAGGTGGTGACTCAACATAAAAGTAAAAGAAAGGCCCTTCGCAGAGGGAAGCAGTGATTGCTCATGTGCTAGAGCTTTTCATTTGTAAAATAGAGAGATAAAAAATTGGTTTTGAGAGGTGGTTATCTTTGTCAACGACTGGCAATGGGGTTCTTACTATCTTCCATACAAAAATGAAGCAAGTTTTTGAGAGAGAGATTGGCACTTTTGTGCTCTTTTTATAAAACTTGGCACTCCTCCCCACCTTTTTCCTTTCACATACCATGGCTAACCGATTCCATCGGGTGCCCACCAACATTCACATTCTTTGGAGGAGTGCCTTTTTTTCTCTTTTTTCCCTTTTTTTCTTTTTTGGAATAAGCAATATGGAAGATAGCAAATCCGACCACTACGTCCCCATGAGCTGAAAACAGTGTCACAAAACAAGAAGTATTTTGAAGGTTTTGAAAGGTAGCACATGGAAATTTTACTTTGGAATGGCTTACAAATACCATGTATAGGAATTTATAGTGGACACTTTGAAAAACTTTGGCTTTTAGGAGTTGGATGCACGAGTAGAGCTCATACTCAGTACAAGGCGAGGGCTAGCAAAAGACTGGGAGCGACCAACTAAGAGAGCAATAATGGCCATAATCATGCAAAGCGACAAAGCGACATTAAAAGAAGCATAAGATGGCATCAAAAGTCAAAAACTAAATGATCATGAAGGCTATTGGCGACTTTGTAAGAGTCTAACATGTGTGAGCATGCGCCAAGTCAACCCAAATAAAGCATCAAGGAGAAAACCAAAATAATGCTTCCATACAATAAAAACAACGCATGATTTTTTCAAAGGCTCATTAAGCAATCTCAGTTATTTGAGACAAGTCATGCTACAGCAAAACCACTAAGCATACTATCAAAAAGACATCAAGCATGACATGAAAAAGCCTAAGCTGCAGTCTACACAAGCTCCTTCTTGTACCACTATTTTGCACAAAGCTTTTTCTCTTTTCCAACACCATTTGAAATTTTTATAAACACCTCTTTTGATGAAAACCAATAAAGATCAGAGGCAAAATACACCTTGATGAAAAGATATGACAAGATCTGAACGCAAATCAAGGCGAAAACGAAAACCAAAAGCAGTAGCAGAAAAAGTAGAACACTCGATTTTTAATAAGAGTGAAAACTAGAGCGTTCTTTGCAAATGAAAACGAGTACATCTCCTCCAAAAGAAAATTTGTTGGGGTCCAACCATTTATTGCAGCAAACAAACAAACTAAACAACTAAGAAAACTAAAACAACTGACGCTCCAAGAAAAACACATAGTGCATGAAGCAATAAAAATATAGTGTCTTGAAAGGTGACCTGATTTTTGCCGTTGAAGAAGGGGTGCCTCGGGGCATCCCCAAGCTTTGACGCTTGTACTTCTTGGATATTTCTTGGGGTGATGCATGGGCATCCCCAAGCTTGAGCTTTTGTCCATTCTTCAACTCATCTCATCATTCTCCAATCCCTACACTTGAAAACTTCCTTCATACAAAACTAAACACAATTCTATTAGCAACATTAGTGTAAGCATAAAATATATTCAATCCTCTTTTAGCTTCAGGTTTCAACCCAAAACCACCACATATATAGCACATACTACTGTAGCAACTTCCAAAAGAGTTCCATGATAAAAAAGAACTCAAAAGAAAGCGATAAAGTGGCAAAAACAAATATTGGCAGAAATCTGTCAAAACTGAACAACTGACAAAGGACGAATTTTTGAGGGATTTTCTGTTGGTCAAATAAAAAAGTGTTCAACTAAGAAAAGTTTGGATATAACCTGGGGCATATGCACAAGAAATCTCAGGTCCAAAAGATAAACAGAGAATTTTCACGAATTTTTACGGTGCAGCACCAAAAACAGTTTCAGGACAGCAACATCCCCAAATCTTTACCTCACTCAAATTAGAGGCTCCTCTTGGCACAAAAACGAAATAAACAAGATAAGGAGCGGTCATTACAGTAGTAATGACTTCCAAGACTCAAATAAAAGAAAAAGTACTGAAAAGAAAACATTGGGTTATCTCCCAAGAGTGCTTTTCTTTAACGCCTTTGAGCTAGGCGCAGAAAATTGCGAATCAAGTAATATCAAGTGATGAAGCATTAAGATCAACAGCAGAGGTCTTGTCAATAAGGCATTGTATTTCATCCACATAAGTTTTTGAAGACCCTTTGTGATCATGCTTTGGTATACTATTCTCATCAAAAAGATTTTAGGACAAATCCAGGCAAAATTATTTTGGAAGCTTCACACAATCCCAAAAGCTTGCAAGGTATAGGTATTTCGGTCTCCTCATCATTAGTATCAATAACCTTTATAGGTGAACTGAGTTTATTAAAATGTTTAAGAACCTTCCTAGCTTCAATAACAACATCCTTAAATTCTAGGCGCAAGGTTTCCAAGATAAAAGCTTTCTTTTCGGGATCCTCAATTTCATGAAGCTTAAAGAACATATATTGCATAAAAGGATTAAGACTAGCAAACCTAGTTTCCAACATGTCAATTAATATAACAGAAGCAACTTCAATACTAGGATCAAGCTCAACCCAAGACTTTTCCTCAACTTCCTCATGCATACTAATGTGATTAAAGAACTCCTCAATGTTACTTTTGCCAATAATCGAACCACTACCTACTGAGAGGTCCTCCAGAACGAACTTAGGAAACAACATGATAAACTAAAGTAACATAAAAACAACTACCAAGGATTCTAAATTTTTTGGGTTTTTGATAAAAAAGCAATGCAGGTAAAATAAATAAAGTAAAGCAAAACAAATAACAAAGTAAAGAATGTGTGTGCGAAGAACTCCCCTCGCAGAAGTCTTCTCTTCCTCCCCGGCAACGGCGCCAGAAAAGAAGCTGCTACTTGGTGATGGCGCCAGAAAAGAGCTGTGGCGTATAGTTGACGTGGGAGCAGTAAGTCCTTGTGCGTGGTGATGACCAGCCCGTTGGGAACCCCAAGAGGAAGGTATGATGAGTGTAGCGGCTAGTTTTCCCTCAGTTAAGATACCAAGGTATGTCGATCTTGGAGAGGAGAGACGGTGACGACTGAAGGTGATGCGGACTGGCTTAGCAACACTCCAACAAGGGCGCCGTTAACGATACTTGTTGACTCGTCTTCGGCCAGCAGCAACGCGGAACCTGCACACACACAGACAAATACTTTGTTCCCAACTTGCGATGAGGTTGTCAATCTCACCGGTTTGCTTGAAACAAAGGTTATGAGTGTATCGAGTGGAAAACAGTAATAATATGCGAGTAAAGTAAATAGTACAAGAAAGTAAACAGGTGATTGCAATATGATTAAAATAGGACCGGGGTCCACAGTTCACTAGTGGTGTCTCTCCATAGATAAAATAACATGCTGGGTAAACAAATTACAGTTGGGCAATTGATAGAATAAAGATAATGTGATATGTCAAGAAGATCACTATGAGATTTACTCTGGGCATTACAACAAAATACATAGACCGCCATCCAACTGCATCTATGACTAATAATCCACTCCCGGGGATATCAATCCGAACACCCTAGAAGTATTAAGTTGCGAACAACAGATAATTGCATTAAGCAAAGTGTGTAATGTAAACAAAGCATATGCCCTTGAGCATATGAATGTTGTTTTCTCCCTAGTAGCAACAGCACATCTACCACCTTAGAGGTTTCTGTCACTCCCCCAGGTGAAATAGAGACATGAACCCACTATCGAGCATAAATACCCCCTCTTGGAGTCACTAGCAACTACTCGGCCAAGATAGCTACTAACAATGGAGAGCATGCAAGATCATAAACAACATAGAGATAACAAAAGATATAATTCAGTACAGCAACTTAATCATAAACACCAATATTCATCGGATCCCAACAAACCAACATCATAGAATTACATAACGGTGATCTCAATCATGTATGGCAGCTCATGAGATCTAAACATGAAGCACATGGTGGAGAAGACAACCATCTAGCTACTGCTATGGACCCATAGTCCAAGGTAGACTACTCACTCATCGCTCCGGAGGCAAGCATGGCGATGAAGAAGACCTCCGGTGGCGATTCCCCTCTCCAGCAGGGTGCCGGGAAGAGCTTCTGGACCCTCCCGATCTTCGGGTCGACGGTGGCGGCGGATCGCGATGTGTTCTAGAAATCTGATCGGGTACTTAGGTTTTTCTCGTCGGGTGGTCTTTATAGGCGAAGGGGCGATGTCAGGAGAGGGACCAGGCACCCTCACGTGGGCCCGGCGCGGCCAAGGGGCTGGCCGCACCACCCCCGTGTGTGGGGCCCTGGTGGCCCCCCTCCGACACTTCTTCGGATCTCTGGAAGCTTTCGGGAAAAATAAGACTTCAGGAACTTATTTCGTCCAATTCTGAGAATATTTCCTGTGTATCACTTCTGAAACACAAAAACAGCAGAAAACAGGAAACTGGCACTGTGGCACTTCGTTAATAGGTTAGTTCCGGAAAATGCATAAAAGTACCACTAAGTGTAACGAAACAATAGACAAATGGTGTAAAAACAAGCATGGAGCATCAAAAATTATAGATACGTTTGAGACGTATCACCTATCTTTTACTATCATGTTGAGTCAACCTATTCCCTTCTATCTCAAGCAAGCATTTGAGTTGTTATGTTTCACTCATCCATATGTTGATCCGTTTAATCATGTTTACTATCTTCCTTGCTTTGCATAATGCTTTTATCTGAAAGAATGTGTCTCTGAAAGCTTTCTATGAATGCAAAAAGTTTGTCTCATTGAGCATATGGTTTTTGCTATATTAGCTCTGTTTAAAAAAGGCTCCATTCAAAGGCTGGTATAGTTTGTTCATTGTTCTCTGACCAAGAACTAAGGATTGCCACCACCAATTATAGTTTAGTTTGTGCATCTTTATATGTGATTCCTTTTACTTATTGCAAGTCTATATTATATAAAGGGAAGTTGTTGTCTATTATAACTTATGCCTTGGTGAATGTGATGCTTCTTGTCTGTATTTTGATTATCGACACTTCACTCCATAAACCTGTGGTCATGTTTACCGAGTTTAGTTTTTGCTTGGGGACAAGCGAGGTCTAAGCTTGGGGGGTTGATACGTCCATTTTGCATCACTATTTTGTATCATAATTTACTGTTATTCATTGATATATTTCATATTTTGAGATGATACTTATGTTGTTTCCTCTGTTTTTACATGTTTGATGATCGTTGGAGGATTTGCTGCCGGAGTCAGGATTCTGCTGGAAAAGGACCGTCAAGACACCATATTTCGGAAGATTAAGAAAATTCCAGAAAAATACCAGAAAATTATATTTTACGAAAAGACTCCGGAAGTCAGAAGGAGGAGTCGAGAGGAGCCAGGGGGTAGGCTCACACATAGGGGGGCGCGGCCTGGCCCCTGGCCACGCCGCCCTAGTGTGAGGCCACCCTGGCCCACTTCAGGTTTCGCCCCTTCGCGTACTTCATCGTCCCTGAAAACCTAAGTCAGGGGGCTCAGAGATAGACACCGCCACCTCTGCGGGGCGGAAAACACCAGAGAGAGAAAAGCTCTCCGGCAGGGAGAAATCTGCCGGGGAAATTCCTTCCCAGAGAGGGGAGATCGTCGCCATCATCATCACCATCGCACCGGACTTCATCGGGATCATCATCATCATCCTGCTGTAACATATTGAGTTGAATCTTGTCAAATTCTTAGGGGAAACTTTCCCGGTGTTGATTACTCTTGTGGTTGATGCTATTGAGTGGAACTGTTGAATTAAGGTTTATGTTCAGATTGTTATTTACCATTATTTCACCTCTGATCATGATCCATATGATGTCTTGTGAGTAGTTCATTTAGTTCTTGAGGACATGGGAGAAGTCAAGTCGTTAGTAGTGGAATTATGTTGAGTAATATTTAATGGTTTGATATTTATTTGTTGTGGTGCTATTTCACAAGTGGTGTCATGTGAATGTCGACTACATGATACTTAAACATTTATGGGCCTAGTGAGATGCATTGTGTATTTGGCTACCAATTGTGTGGTTGCTGGAGTGATAGAAACCTAAACCTCCGTTGGGAAACCATTGCACTAGGGAGCGTAGGATCTTAGAGTTTAAGGCTGTGGTTAGATTTATCTTAATTACTTTCTTGTATTTGCGGATGCTTGC
The DNA here is from genome assembly GCA_007115705.1 of Dactylis glomerata. Lineage (NCBI taxonomy): Eukaryota > Viridiplantae > Streptophyta > Magnoliopsida > Poales > Poaceae > Dactylis > Dactylis glomerata. Next base: position 106,840 of record QXEO01001842.1, read on the forward strand.
AAGGGGTATAATCACAAGTGTGTATTTATCCTAGTAAGGGTAGTGCGCTAGCACAGGTTCACCCCCATAACACTTATCAAACCAGTAAAGATTATTTAGCAGTATGAAGTGAAAGCACTTGACAGAAACTCCCATGTGTGCTCGAGAACGTTTGGTCATCATAAGTTACACAACCGGCTTGTCCTTTGTTGAAGAAAGGATTGGGCCACTTGCTTCAATTATTACTACTGTCTTTTATTTACTCGTACTTTATTTACTTGCATTACCAAATACCCTTGAAAACCCGTTTGCTAGTATTTATAGTGAAACCTTGATCAAAACCACTTGTCAACACCTTTTGCTCCTCGTTGGGTTCGACACTCTTATTTATCGAAAGTACTACGATACACCCCCTATACTTGTGGGTTATCACTATGATATCTGGATCATACTGGACATTGGGAAACACTTGTAGCGGGGGGCACGAGTTCATCTGTTCTCCGAGCTGAGGAACTGATTTACCTTTCGACCGCTTTGCTGCATCTGACTTGAGAATAGTGCGGTCATAGTCTGATGCAAGCCTTGGCTCGGGTTGGTGAAGGGTCTTCAACATTTTTAACACTTTCGGATCTAGAGGAGGCTGCTCGGCGGACTGCTCGGTCTTCTTTTTCTTCAAATTTTCAAAGAAGTTCTTGGATTTCTCTTGTACTTTGGCCGCATTTTCCTCCGGAGTATAGTCGTAAGGTCTCTTGGGAGGAACCTTAGGTACTCTTGGGAGGGCTCCTGTCGACGGATCGGTGATCGGTTACTCTTGGGAGAGGCGATGGTACGCTTCCGCTTTTGGCTCTGAGCCTCAGTGGGCGGAGGTGGCGGAGACGGCTCACTAGCTGGAGAAGGCTGATGCGGCGGAGATGCCGGAGAAGGCTGTTGCGGAGATGGCGGAGAAGGCTGACGTGGCGGTGGAGAAGGGTGACGCATTGTAGACCTTGGCGTCCAATTTGGCAGCACGATGTATTCCTTTAGCCATAGAATGGTGGTCTTCTTGGCTTCTCCCAGCTCATACAAATCCCCTTCACCCGTAGGGTGGTCAAGCTTCAGCTGCTCAAATCTGCCCATAACTTCATCCACCCCGGCAACAGCATAGCCATGTGGAATCGAACGTAAATGATAAGTTGAATCAGGTCCAATGGGTAAGGCATAGCCGACCGCCACCTTCATGGTTATGTTCACGACCTTCACATGTATCTCGCAAGATGTCGACTCCGTGATATCATCCACTGGGTAGCGGATCGCCGGTTCATCATCATCCTCTGGGGGGTCCGTGGAAGCCACGCTGCTTTTCCGCTGAGATGGTGGGCTAGTAGCATCATGTGCAGCTTCTATCTGTGGCTGAGATACGGCGATTCCTTGCTGGCTCATCCGATTTACCAAGTCTGATTGCCGCTTCAGCTCTTGTTCTATCAGAGACATGCGGTCTGCCTCCCTTTCCTTTCTTCTCTGACGGCTTCTATCGGGAAATTTCTTCCTTTCCACGGGAAACCCGAGTTTCCACGGTTTGGAGCCTGGTGTAGTTCGTGTTCGTCCTGGGTGTTCATCATTCCCAAGGGCACGTGTGAGGTCGTCTTTCTCTCTTTCAGGATGGAACCTTCCCTCTTCAGCATCCTTTGATGCGCTTCTAAGGGCATCAATGGGAAGGGGGTCTTCGTCATGCTTTTTTCTATATACACACTTCCCTTCTGAGTCCAACTTCCCTCCATGCCCGTAAAACCAATCCCTTGACCGATCGTTCCATTTCAATGTCTCCGGAATGATCCCTTTAGCAATTAGATCATCCTCCATTTTCTTCCACTTAGGCTTGCCAGACTTGTAGCCTCCTTGCCCCATAGTATGGTGATACTTAAGCAGCATTTTTCTTATTTATTTCTGACCTTCTCTTAGCTGCCTCCGAAGTCTTGTACTCCACAAATGCATCCCAGTGGTCTTTTATCTTCTCATATGCTCCAGTGAACACCGGAGTCTTTTCTTTGTCGATAAATTCCTTGTACAATCTTTTCTTCCAGTTGTTGAATTGTAGTGCCATCTTCGAAAGAGTCCACTTCTTGACTTTCCGCTCTATGATATTCAGATGATGATCATCGTCATCTGAATCCTCCTCATTTGGATCCACCTCATTTCGATCCACCTCTGGCGCCGCCGGTAGGGTAAAATTAACCATGAGCTTCTTCCAAAGCATATTCTTCAATCTCTTGCAGACATATTTAACCGGTTCCGTCTTTGTCTTCTTCCATTCTTGAAGGGTGATTGGAATGTTGTCCCTAACAAGAACTACGCATTGTCTTGTAAATTTACTTGCGTGAGCCGTGGGAGCAATCGGTTCGCCATCTTCACCGATTTCTTCTATCCGGTACCTTTCATGTTCTTCCAACCTTCTGGCCGGACCTCTTTTATTTACACAAGAATGGCTCGATCCAGAGGGCTAAAAGAAGAAAGAGCGTTAATATATGAATCAAATAATCCATCTATACAACAGAGGCTTAATTTATTAATACACATCTACCTCGCCGGACTTTGTAATATTCAAGGTTCTATCGGAGCCATCGACTTCTCCCTCGTCGGAGCCGGCACCTTCTCCCTCACTGGCACCTTCTCCCTCACCGGCACCTTCTCCCTCGTCGGAGCCGGCGCCTTCTCCCTCATCTCTTCGGTTTTGATCATCTCCCTCACCAGAGTTGTATAGAAACAACGAGGTGAAATCGTCATCATTATGTCCTCGATAATGTTTTCCTGGAATTCATCTCTTTCGAGATCCATAGTTTCTGCAAAGAATTATTACAAGTTATTATATAAGAATCCTATTCCTATTTCTATTTCTAAAATATGTGTCATATATAACACATCTATGCTAGCTAAATTAACTTAACCCAAACAGATATTATATAAGCAATGTTTTTTGTATGAAATTTGTATGAATTGCATTTGAAATTTCATTAATATATGAGGAATCGCTAAATGGTTCACAAATGTCAGATTTCCAAACCATATATGAATTGTATATGAAATTACATTAATATATGAGGAATTGCTAAATTTGTATGAATTGCATATGAAACCGAATTCAATTTCCAAACCCTATTTCTAAAATCCTATTCCTATTTCTATTTCTAAAATTTCATATCTCTAAAATTCTATTCCTATTTCTATAATTCTATTTCTATTTATAAAAATCTTATTCCTATTCCTATTTCTATTTCTAAAATTTTGTATCCCTAAAATTCTACTCCTATTTCTATAATTCTATTTATATTTATAAAAATCTTATTCCTATTCCTATTTCTAAAATTCTATTTCTATTTATAAAAATCTTATTCCTATTCCTAATTCTAAAATTCTATTTCTATTTATAAAAATCTTATTCCTATTCCTATTTCTAAAATTAACCCTAATTAACCCTAAATACTAAATTTACCCTAAATACTAAATTAACCCTAAATACCTGTAGGGTCGGGCGCTCGGCGTGGGGCACGGGAGGCGGCCGGAGCAGGCGCCGGCGGGCGCAGGCGCGTGCGGGGGCCGGCGTGGCGGCGACGACGTCGGCGATGCGGCAGGCGCAGCGCGGGAGGCGGCCGGAGCGGGCACGGGAAGCGGCTGGAGCGGGCATGGGAGGCGGCCGAGCGGGCGCGGGCGTCGGCGATGCGGCCGGCGCAGCGCGGGAGGCGATGGCGGAGCGGAGGCGCAGTGCGGCGACGGCAGCAGAAAAATTTGGCAGCCTGCCGGCGTCTCTCGGCCTCCTAGTGCGCGGGACTTAGTCGATTTGGCGATGCAGGGAAGAAGAGACGGGCGATTATAAAGGAGAGGGCTTTAGCATCGGTTGGTGGCTTCAATCGGTGCTAAAGACCCTTTAGCACTGGTTGAAGCCACCAACCGGTGCTAAAGCCCTCTCCTTTATAGATACATAGAGTTACAGACCAGGTGCTATGACTGCAGCTCTGCTCCCCAAAAACCGCTACAGGTGAGCCAAGCTTATTAAATTTCTTAAAAACTTTCCTAGCCTCAATGGCAACATCTCTAAATTCTATACGCAAAGTTTCCAAGATAAAAGCTTTCTTCTCAGGATCTTCAATTTCATGAAGCTTAAGGAACATGTATTGCACAAAAGGATTGAGGCTAGCAAACCTAGCTTCTAACATGTGAACTAAATAAGCAGAAGCAACTTCATAACTAGGAGCAAGCTCAACCAAAGACTTTTCCTCAACTTCTTTATACATACTAATATGATTAAAGAACTCCTCAATGTTATCTTTCCCAATAATTGAACTACTTCCTACTGAGAGGTCCTCCAAAACATACTTAGGGAACAACATAATGACTAATAGTAAAGAAATAACAACTACCAAGGATTCTATTTTTTTTGGGTTTTTGATAAAACGATGCAAGTAAAATAAAGTAAAGTAAAGCAAAACTTAAAACAAAGTAAAGGATGTGCGTGCGAAAATGCCCCTCGCAGAAGTCTTCTTCTTCCTCCCCGGCAACGGCGCCAGAAAAAGAGCTGGTGCCTAGTTGACGTGGGAGCTTATTCTTCTTCAATCCCCGGCAACGGCGCCAGAAAAAGAGCTTGATGCGTGATGGTGGTGTTATCTTTTCACCGTCCAGTTGGGAACCCCAAGAGGAAGGTATGATGAATATAGCAGCAAAGTTTTTCCCTCAATTAAGAAACCAAGGTATGTCGATCAGGAGAGGAAAGAGCCAAACGACTGAAGGTGATGCTTGCTAGCTTGCGACAGCTCAGGATAATTTATAGGGTGCCTCGTCCAAGCTTTGCTTGCTAGCTGCAACGCGGAACCTGCACACAACACAACCAAATACTTTGCTCCCAACTTACGATGAGGTTGTCAATCTCATCGGTTTGCTTGAAACAAAGGAATGAGTGTATTGAGTGGAAAATAATAGTATGCGAGTAAAGTAAACAGTGCGAATAAAGTTAACAGATGATAGCAATATAAAGGAAATAGGAACGGGGTCCAAAGTTCACTAGCGGTGTCTCTCCATAAGATAAAATAATACATGCTGGGTAAACAAATTACAGTTGGGCAGTTGATAGAATAAAGACAATGTGCATATGATGAGAGGATCACTATGAGATTTACTCTGGGCATTACAACAAAATACATAGACCGCCATCCAACTGCATCTATGACTAATAATCCACTCACGGGGATATCATCCGAACACCCCATGAGTATTAAGTTACGAACAATAGATAATTGCATTAAGCAAAGTGTGTAATGTAAACAAAGCATATGCCCTCGAGCATATGAATGTTGTTTTCCCCCTAGTAGCAACAGCACATCTACAACCTTAGAGGTTTCTGTCACTCCCCCAGATTAAATAGAGGCATGAACCACTATCGAGCATAAATACCCCCTCTTGGAGTCACTAGCAACTACTCGGCCAAGATAGCTACTAACAACGGAGAGCATGCAAGATCATAAACAACATAGAGATAACAAAAGATAAATTTCAGTACTTCAACTCAAGCATAACACCAATATTCATCGGATCCCAACAAACCAAACATGTAGAATTACATAACGGTGATCTCAATCATGTAGGACAGCTCATGAGATCTAAACATGAAGCACATGGTGGAGAAGACAACCATCTAGCTACTGCTATGGACCCATAGTCCAAGGTAGACTACTCACTCATCGCTCCAGAGGCAAGCATGGTGATGAAGAAGACTTCTGGTGGTGATTCCCCTCTCCGGCAGGGTGCTGGGAAGAGCTTCTGGACCCTCCCGATCTTTGGGTCGACGGCGGCGGCGGATCACGATGTGTTCTGGAAAACTGATCGGGTCCTTAGGTTTTTCTCGTCGGGGGGTCTTTATAGGCGAAGGGGCATCGTCAGGAGTAGACCGAGGCGGTCTCACACATAGGGGGCGCGGCCCAGCCCCTGGCCGTGCCGCCCTGGTGTGAGGCCACCTCGTGGCCCCACTTCGTCTCCTCTTCGGTTCTCTGGAAGCTTCGGTGAAATTCTGGGCGACTGGCTTTGGTTTCGTCCAATTCCGAGAATATTTCCTGTGTAACTTTTCTGAAACACAAAAACAGCAGAAAACAGGGAACTGGCACTGTGGTGACTTGTTAATAGGTTAGTTCCGGAAAATGCATAAAAGTGCCACGAAGTGTAACGAAACACTAAGCAAATGGTGTAAAAACAAGCATGGAGCATCAAAAATTATGGATACGTTGGAGGCGTATCAGCATCCCCAAGCTTAACTCCTGCTTGTCCTCGAGTAGGTAAGTGATAACAAAAGAAATAATTTTTGAGGTGACATGCACCTACACAATCTTGATCATGTATGTAAGCGTTGTGCGCTGGGATCAAAAGAACTTAAAACATGGGCATGAAAGACATAATCTTGATAGAAGAAACTTAGCAACCATGGTATAATATGAAAATGAACACAAACAAAAGATCATGAAAATGAAACAATGAAAGTCAAACGTGTGTTCAAATCATAAGGAAAAACATACAAATGGTTTTCAGCTTGTCCTTCATGGAGAGCAAAACATAAATGCATAGGACACCTTCAAGTTTAAGAGGGCGACTAGATATAAATAATTTGAGGACAAGTGAAACCAACAATATGAATCAATCAATGAAAACTTTGGGACAATGCATATTATACTAAGAATGACAACTATGCTCTCTTAATGGTGCATAAAGATAGAAGGTGGTGACTCAACATAAATGTAAAAGAAAGGCCCTTCGCGGAGGGAAGCAGTGATTGCAAGTTTTATAAACCTTCAAAAATTATGGTACTTACCGGCTTTGAGCTCTCATTGCCCCCATCATAAGCATCTTGAATGGTTAAGGTTAATGCGAGAACAATTATGATGCATATGCTTGATAAATCATAAGTTGAAAACCTCATGTCCCGTGAATACGAGTACCCAAACCTCATGCTACTTTACTTAGAGTCCCAAGCAAGGCTCTTGTCATTGTAAGTATATACGTATCAACGAGAACCGCCAACGGGGTACCTCCGTGCCCAATGACATGGAATAAGCCCACATCAAAATGACAGGACAAGCAGACAATGAACACCTCGACATCTCTTTTATTTACCATTTGTATAGCTTTTTATTTTGAGATGCGTCGTCGAATGTCCACTATGGGTATGCTGCAAATTTCCACCATGAATTATGCATGGCTTAGATTGGCGGCCCATGCGTTTCTCTAACACATATACAAACTCCATGATCCCGCAAGATTCCCAATTCATTTCACACCGCGAGTATCCATAAACAAAAGATCACGATATCAACTCAAATAAGAAGTGCAATGTTGAAAGCTTGCCCCATGACGACATGGTTGGGCTAGTCTTCAACTTACAACTTGCAAGCATAATAACTCAACATAAGAGACCACAATGTCAAATTTTTAAGAACGATAAAAATAAAGTGTGCCTTTCGGTTTGTGAGAGCTTTACTGACCAATTTTCGCATAACACTGGTAAGAGTTTAATTTGAAGAGTAGATAAAAGCAAGTCAAATATACTTTGGAATAGCAAATTGCTAATAGGTATGTATGGTGGACACAATGGCAAACTTGGTTTTTAGGAGTTGGATGCACGAGTAGAGCTCATACTCAGTACAAGGCGAGGGCTAGCAAAAGACTGAGAGCGACCAACTAAGAGAGCAATAACGGCCATAATCATGCAAAGCGACAAAGCGATATTAAAAGAAGCATAAGTTGGCATCAAAAGTAAAAAACTAAATGATCATAGAGGCTATTGGCGACTTTGTAAGAGTCTAACATTTGTGAGCATGCGCCAAGTCAACCCAAATAAAGCATCAAGGAGAAAACCAAAATAATGCTTCCAAACGATAAAAATAACGCATGATTTTTTCAAAGGCTCATTAAGCAATCTCAGTTATTTGAGACAAGTCATGCTACAGCAAAACCACTAAGCATACTATCAAAAAGACATCAAGCACATCATGAAAAGCCTAAGCCGCAGTCTACACAAGCTCCTTCTTGTACCACTTTTTTGCATAAAGCTTTTTCTCTTTTCCAACACCATTCAAAAAATTTATAAACACCTATTTTGATGAAAACCAATAAAGATCAGAGGCAAAAATACACCTTGATGAAAAGATATAACAAGATCTGAACGCATATCAAGGCGAAAATCGAAAGCTAAACGCAATTCTAGAAAAAGAAGAACACTCGTTGAAACGATAAGAATGAAAAACGGAGTGTTCTTGGCAAATGAAAAGCAAGGTAACTTCTCCAAAAGAAATTTGTTGGGGTCCAACCATTTATTGCAGCAAACAAAACTAAACTAAACTAAAAACTAAAAACAACTGATGCTCCAAGAAAAACGCATAATGCATGAAGCAATAAAAATATAGTGTCTTGAAAGGTGACCTGATTTTTGCCGATGAAGAAGGGGTGCCTCGGGGGCATCCCCAAGCTTTGACGCTTGTACTTCTTGGATATTTCTTGGGGTGATGCATGGGCATCCCCAAGCTTGAGCTTTTGTCCGTTCTTCAACTCATCTCATCACTCTCCGATCCCTACACTTGAAAACTTCCTTCATACAAAACTAAACACAAATCTATTAGCAACATTAGTGTAAGCACAACATATAATCAACCACTTTTTTGCTTCAGGTTTCAACCTAAAACCACCACATATAAAGCATATACTACTGTAGCAACTTCCCCAAAAGTTCCGTGATCAAAAGAACTAAAAAAGAAAGCGATCAAGCGGCAAACACAAATATTGGCAGAAATCTGTCAAAACAGAACAGCTGAAAAAGGTCGAATTTTTAAGGGGTTTTATGTTGCTCAAATCAAAAAATGTTAAACTAATGAAAGTTTGGATATAACCTGGGGCATATGCACAAGAAATTTCAGGTCCAAAAGATATACAGAGAATTTTCACAAATTTTTACGGTGTAGCACCGAAAACTGTTTCAAGACAGCAACATCCCCAAATCTTACCTCACTCAAATTAGAGGATTCTCTTGGCACAACAACAAAATAAAAAGGATAAGGAGAGGTCATTACAGTATTAATAACTTCCAAGACTCAAATAAAAGAAAAAGAACTGAATGTAAAAACATTGGGTTATCTCCCAAGAGTGCTTTTCTTTAACGCCTTTGAGCTAGGCGCAGAAAATTGCGAATCAAGTAATAATGAAAGAAGCATTAGGATCCACTATAGGAGTCTTTTTAACAATGAAGGAAATTGTGTCCAAATGAGTTTTTGAAGATCCTTTAGGATCACGCTTTGGTACACTACTTTCATCGAAAAGATTTTCAGGGCAAATCCAACTGGAATTCTTTTCCCAAGCATCATGAAGTCCTACAAGTTTATAAGGTATTGGCACTCTAAAATCTTCATTGGGTGTACCAACAACCGCTACAGGTGAGCCAAGCTTATTAAATTTCTTAAAAACTTTCCTAGCCTCAATGGCAACATCTCTAAATTCTATGCGCAAAGTTTCCAAGATAAAAGCTTTCTTCTCAGGATTTTCAATTTCATGAAGCTTAAGGAACATGTATTGCATAAAAGGATTGAGGCTAGCAAACCTAGCTTCTAACATGTGAACTAAATAAGCAGAAGTAACTTCATAACTAGGAGCAAGCTCAACCAAAGACTTTTCCTCAACTTCTTTATGCATACTAATATGATTAAAGAACTCCTCAATGTTATCTTTCCCAATAATTGAACCACTTCCTACTGAGAGGTCCTCCAAAACATACTTAGGGAACAACATAATGACTAATAGTAAAGAAATAACAACTACCAAGGATTCTAATTTTTTTTTGGGTTTTTGATAAAATGATGCAAGTAAAATAAAGTAAAGTAAAGCAAAACTTAAAACAAAGTAAAGGATGTGCGTGCGAAAACTCTCCTCGCATAAGTCTTCTTCTTCCTCCCCGGCAACGGCGCCAGAAAAAGAGCTGGTGCCTAGTTGACATGGGAGCTTATTCTTCTTCAATCCCCGGCAACGGCGCCAGAAAAAGAGCTTGATGCGTGACGGTGGTGTTATCTTTTCACCGTCCAGTTGGGAACCCCAAGAGGAAGGTATGATGAATATAGCAGCAAGGTTTTTCCCTCAATTAAGAAACTAAGGTATGTCGATCAGGAGAGGAAAGATCAAACGACTGAAGGTGATGCTTGCTAGCTTGCGACAGCTCAGGACAATTTATAGGGCGCCTCGTCCAAGCTTTGCTTGCTAGCTGCAACGCGGAACCTGCACACAATACAACCAAATACTTTGCTCCCAACTTACGATGAGGTTGTCAATCTCACCGGTTTGCTTGAAACAAAGGAATGAGCATATCGAGTGGAAAATAATAGTATGCGAGTAAAGTAAACAGTGCGAGTAAAGTAAACAGATGATAGCAATATAAAGGAAATAGGACCGGGGTCCACAGTTCACTAGCGGTGTATCTCCATAAGATAAAATAATACATGCTGGGTAAACAAATTATAGTTGGGCAATTGATAGAATAAAGACAACGTGCATATGATGAGAGGATCACTATGAGATTTACTCTGGGCATTACAACAAAATACATAGACCGCCATCCAACTGCATCTATGACTAATAATCCACTCACGGGGATATCATCTGAACACCCCATGAGTATTAAGTTGCGAACAACAGATAATTGCATTAAGCAAAGTGTGTAATGTAAACAAAGCATATGCCCTCAAGCATATGAATGTTGTTTTCCCCCTAGTAGCAACAGCACATCTACAACCATCGAGGTTTCTGTCACTCCCCCAGATTAAATAGAGGCATGAACCCACTATCGAGCATAAATACCCCCTCTTGGAGTCACTAGCAACTACTCGGCCAAGATAGCTACTAACAACGGAGAGCATGCAAGATCATAAACAACATAGAGATAACAAAAGATAAATTTCAGTACTTCAACTCAAGCATAACCAATATTCATCGGATCCCAACAAACCAAACATGTAGAATTACATAATGGTGATCTCAATCATGTAGGGTAGTGATGTCTACGCACGCATATGTTCTTGTAGACAGTGTTTGGCCTCCAAGTGCAGAGGTTTGTAGAACAGCAGCAAGTTTCCCTTAAGTGAATCACCCAAGGTTTATCGAACTCAGGGAGGAAGAGGTCAAAGCTATCCCTCTCAAACAACCCTGCAATTATGATACAGAAAGTCTCTTGTGTCCCCAACACACCCAATACACTTGTCAGATGTATAGGTGCACTAGTTCGGCGAAGAGATAGTGAAATACAAGTAGTAGTGATGATTATAAGTAGCAAATATGACTTGAAGTAAATATCGTTGCGAGCAAACATGTAACAAAACAGTAAGTAAACGGTGTGCAATGCTTGGAAATAAGGCCTAGGGATCATACTTTCACTAGTGGACACACTCCCAACAAATATAACATAATTGAACAAATAAATAACTTCTCTTCACTATGGTACTCTGAATTACTCTCCTATTGAACAACACTAATCATTGCGTAGGGCTACGAAGCACTCCTTAAAGTTCATCAAGTACTTGACAAACACCACTCATAGAGATATTCAAATCAGATCACAACTCAAGATAGATATTATTGCAACTTAGACCAAGTACTAACACGGTGCACACACTGTCAACATTACACCATGAAAGGAGGAATAGATCACTTTAATACTATCATAGCGATAATTATTCTCATAATCCATAAGAGATCACAATCGTAGCCTAGACCAAGTACCACCATGATGCACGCACTGTCACCGTTACACCATGGCAGGAGGAATATATTACTTTAATAACATCACTAGAGTACACATAATATCTGAATAATAACATCTACTTGTTCAACATGATACAAAGCTCACGATCACATAAAGATCACATCATGGGAGAGAGAGGTGAACCACATAGCTACCGGTAGAGCCCTTAGCCCCGGGGATGAACTACTCCCTCCTCATCATAGGAGATAGCAAGGTTGATGGAGATGGCGGTGAGGTCGATGGAGACGGCGGAGACGGCGATGGAGACCGATGGAGATGGCTCCGGGGGCACTTCCCCGTCCCGGCAGGGTGCCGGAATAGAGACTTCTGTCCCCCGAAATTTGGCTTCGACGGCGGCGGAGCTACGGAACTGTTCTAGGAAAAACGTCGACTCCCTTAGGGTTTTCCGTCCCGAGGCTTTATATAGGCGAAGGGGCGTCCTCAGAGGGCAGCCAGGGGATCCTCACACTAGGGTGGCGCGACCAGGGCCTGGGCCGCGCCACCTATGTGTGAGGGCGGCCTCTGGCCCCCCTCCGGCTCTCTTTCGGTCTTCGGGAAGCTTCCAGGAAAAATAAGACTTCTGGAACTTGTTTCGTCCAATTCCGAGAATATTTCCTATGTAGCTTTTCTGAAACACAAAAACAGCAGAAAACAGGGAACTGGCACTGTGGCATCTTGTCAATAGGTTAGTTCCAGAAATCGCATAAAAATGCCACGAAGTGTAACGAAACATTAGGCAAATGGTGTAAAAACAAGCATGGAGCATCAAAAATTATGGATACGTCTGAGACGTATCAGCATCCCCAAGCTTAACTCCTGCTCGTCCTCGAGTAGGTAAGTGATAACAAAAGAATAATTTTTGAGGTGACATGCACCATCACAATCTTGATCATATATGTAAGCATTTGTGAGCTGGGATCAAAAGAACTTAAAACATGGGCATGAAAGATATAATCCTTATAATATAAACTTAGCAACCATGTTATAAACATGCAAATGAACACAAACAAAAGATCATGAATAATGCAACAATGAAAGTCAAACTTGTGTTCAAATCATATGGAAAAACATACAAATGGTTTTCAGCTTGTCCTTAAAAGAGAGCAAAACATAAATGCATAGGACACCTTCAAGTTTAAGAGGGCGACTAGATACAAATAATTTAAGAACAAGTGAAACCAACAATATGAATCAATCAATGAAAACTTTGGGACAATGCACATTATACTCAGAATGACAACTATGCTCTCTTTATGGTGCATAAGGTAGAAGGTGGTGACTCAACATAAAAGTAAAAGAAGGGCCCTTCGCAGAGGGAAGCAGTGATTAAACATGTGCTAGAGCTTTTCATTTATAAAACAGAGAGATAAAAATTGGTTTTGAGAGGTGGTTGTCTTTGTCAACGACTGGCAATGGGGTTCTTACTATCTTCCATACAAAAATGAAGCAAGTTTTTGAGAGAGAGATTAGCACTTTTGTGCTCTTTTTATAAAGCTTGGCACTCCTCCTCACCTTTTTTCCTTTCTCAAACCATGGCTAACCGATTCCATCGGGTGCCCACCAACATTCACATTCCATGGAGTGCCTTTTTTTCTTTTCTTTTTTCTCTTTTTTTTCTTTTTGGAATAAGCAATATGGAAGATAGCAAATCCGACCACTACGTCCCCATGAGCTGAAAATAGTGTCACAAAATGAGAAGTATTTTGAAGGTTTTTTGAAAGGTAGCACATGAAAATTTACTTGGAATGGCTTACAAATTCCATGCATAGGAATTTATAGTGGACACAATGGCAAACTTGGTTTTTGGGAGTTGGATGCACGAGTGGAGCTCATACTCAGTACAAGGCGGGGGCTAGCAAAAGACTGGGAGCGACCAACTAAGAGAGCAATAAGGGCCATAATCATGCAAAGTGACAAAGCAACATTAAAAGAAGCATAAGATGGCATCAAAAGTCAAAAACTAAATGATCATAGAGGCTATTGGCAACTTTGGATGAGTCTAACATGTGTGAGCATGCGCCAAGTCAACCCAAATAAAGCATCAAGGAGAAAACCGAAATAATGCTTCCAAACGATAAAAACAACGCATGATTTTTTGAAAGGCTCATTAAGCAATCTCAGTTATTTGAGACAGGTCATGCTACAGCAAAACTACTAAGCATACTATCAAAAAGACATCAAGCATGACATGCAAAAGCCTAGGCCGCAGTCTACACAAGCTCCTTCTTGTACCACTTTTTTGCATAAAGCTTTTTCTCTTTTCCAACACCATTTAAACCTTTTTGAGGAAACTCTTTTGAGGAAAACCAACATATACCAGAGGTCCAAATACACCTTGAAGCAAAGATAAAACAAGATCTAAACAAAAATCAAGGCGAAAAATGCAAGCTAAACGCAGTAGCAGAAAAAGAGAACACTCGTTGAACGATAAGAGTGAAAAATAGAGTGTTCTAGGTAATGAAAAGTGAGTTCATCTCCTCCAAACACATGATATGAACCAAACATTTATTTCAGCAAACAAAACTAAACTAACTAAGAAAACTAAAACAACTGATGCTCCAAGAAAAACGCATAGTGCATGAAGCAATAAAAATATAGTATTTTGAAAGGTGACCTGATTTTTGCCGATGAAGAAGGGGTGCCTCGGGGGCATCCCCAAGATTTGACGCTTGTACTTCTTGAATATTTCTTGGGGTTTGCATGGGCATCCCCAAGCTTGAGCTTTTGTCCATTCTTCATCTCATCTCATCATTCTCCAATCCCTACACTTGAAAACTTCTTCATACAAAACTAAACACAAATCTATTAGCAACATTAGTGTAAGCATAACATAGAATCAACCTATTTTGCTTCAAGGTTTCAACCTAAAACCACCACATATTAAGCATATACTACTGTAGTAACTTTCCCAAAAGTTCCGTGATCAAAAGAACTCAAAAGAAAGCGATAAAGCGGCAAACACAAATATTGGCAGAAATCTGTCAAAACAGAACAGCTGACAAAGGTCGAATTTTTAGAGGGTTTTCTGTTGCTCAAATTAAAAAGTGTTCAACTAATGAAAGTTTGGATATAACCTGGGGCATATGCACAAGAAATCGGAGGTCCAAAAGATATACAGAGAATTTATAAGAATTTTTACGGTGCAGCACCGAAAATAGTTTCAGGACAGCAACATCCCCAAATCTTTACCTCACTCAAATTAGAGGCTTCTCTTGGCACAAAAACAAAATAAAAAGGATAAGGAGCGGTTATTACAGTAGTAATAACTTCCAAGACTCAATTAAAGAAAAAGTACTGAAAAATAAACAATAGGTTATCTCCCAAGAGTGCTTTTCTTTAACGCCTTTGAGCTAGGCGCAGTAATTTGCAAAGATGCTCATGTGGACGCCATATAAGAGCTTGAGGCAAAGGCGCCATATAGGAACTTAAAGCAATAGAGAGCATCAAAAAGCAAGTATGAAACACATTTATATCTAAACCACTTCCTATGAAAAATAGTCTTGTAAAGAGACAAGTCGTGAAAGCGCAAAGCAAAAAGCATAGGAAAGCAAAACAAGTACAACTTCAAGAATTGCAACATAAAGAGGGGAAACTCAATATTGTTGAGATCCATCAAACCATGTTTCCCTCTCTCATAATAACTTTCTGTAGCATCATGAATAGAACTAACAATATAGCTATCACATAAAGCATCTCTATCATGAGCCACATGCATAAAAGGATTAATACTCCCCACATGAACAATCGTAGTAGGAGCAGATTCAACAGAATAATTATTCTCATCACCATAATCATCAAAAACAGGAGGAATACTGTAATCATAACTAATTTTCTCCTCAAAAGTAGGTGAACTAAAAATATTATACTCATCATCATAACCATCATAGACTAGAGGTTCAGTATCATCACAAGCTAGAGAACTACTATGTCGCAAAGCATATTCATCAAACATATCATCATAAGAAGGAACATGGATAGCACTAATGGTACAACAATTATTAACCATAGAATTGGTACCAAAAAGATTTTCAATATCAAAAGTAGAGTGCTTTTCCCAATCATGATCACTAACATAGGTAACAGGCATAGGAACATCATCCCAATCAGAATTATCATAATCAATAGTAGGATCATAACGCTTAGGGGAAGATACCGTGTCCTCTCGCCTCTTACTCCTCTTCTTCTTCTTCTTCTTCCTCTTGATACTCTTCTTACTCTCTCCTTTAGGAGGGAGAGACTTGAAGGGCATCTTCTCCACATATTCTCTAGGAGGGAAAGGCATCTTCTCCACATAATCTGGTTTGCTGACAGAAACAACAGAAGAAACTTTGGAGGATTCCTCCTCTCTATTAATAAGATCGAAACATCTATTAGTCCTGTCATAGCTTGGCAAAACATCATGTTTTATAAGATCTTGTAAGTAAGTATTTGCGAGGCAATCTTTAGCACAATAGAGACGACAACCACGAAGGGTACTATTAATATCAGCATCTCTCATATCAACCAAAGAAATCTTTCTAGATATCTCTTCACAATTCAAAAACAAGGTAAGCTCATCATGCTGATTGAGAGTAATCTTATCATCACAATACAAATTTGCGGTACTCGTTCGATTAATTGGGCATTGAAAATTAAAGTGACCCTTTTCACCGCAAAATTCACAAAGAAAAGGATAAAGCTCACAAACCCTTTCACCAAGCACATCTAGATCCTTGAGCCACATACTGGTTTCTTCATTTGCGTGGGTGATGCAATAATCTTCCTTGTTGTAACTCTGTTCACAAGGTCTATGTACTCCACAAAAATTAACATGCTTATAAGAAATAGGACTTTTAGAAGTTTGAGCATGTTTATTGCAATCATCAATAACAATATCACTTTCTATGCAAGTGTCCTTAAAAGGTTCATGATACACGTCCCCATTTCCTTTAGGAACATTCATATGGGAAGCAAAGGCTTTAAAGCAATCAACCATAATTTGAGGATCAAGACCATATTTAGCACTAAGCTCTTGAAAATTAGCAGTTTCAGCGAAAGACTTAATGCAATCAAACTCATAATTAATACCTGATCCTTTACCTTTGTCGCTATCCCAACCTTCAATATTGTTTTGAATTGTCTCAAGCAGACCCCACTTGGTGTCGACATCCTTGCTTGTGAAAGACCCATCAAAGCATGCATCTAGATAGTCCTTGTAATTTCCTGAAAGCCTTGCATAAAAATTATTAATAACAATATTATGGGGAAGATCATGAATAGGACATTTATGCATTAGTAACTTCAATCTTCCCCAAGCTTGGGCAATGCTTTCTCTCTCATGCGGATGGAAATTATAAATGTAATTTCTATCTTTATAAACCTGACTAGAAGGATAGAATTTAGAATAAAAGAGAGGTACAATTTCCTCCCAGTCAATAGATCGACCATCCTTCAGTGTTTTATACCATTCCTCAGCTCTGCCTTTCAGTGAGAAAGAGATTAGCTTCTTCTTAACTTGGTTCATTGAAATACCTGCACACTGGAACAACTCGCATAATTCATGTATAAAAAGCAAATGATCACCAGGATGGACAGTTCCATCTCCTAAATAGCAGTTATCCATGGCACGTTCAACAATCTTCGTAGTTATTTTAAAAGGATGAGGAGCACAAGCATCATTAGAAACATCACATATGGGAGATAAAATATCATCAGAGCAAACTTTCTCCACTAAAGCTGGGGAACTAAAAATATCATACTTAACAAAACCAGCTTCCCCAAACTTAGACTTTTCTATAGCATTAGCATTAACGGTATTCAAAGCATTCGTACTAATAACATTGCTATGCGAAATAAGCTCCAAAGGATTTTCAATTTTCTCTTCAAATCTAAAATCAGGAAAAAGACTAAAGAACTCTTTGTTTTCCATTAAGCCTAACTAGTGAAAATAAAAACAAGAAACAAAAAGATGTAATTGCAGAATCTAAAGGAAATAACTTCGAGCACTCACACAGGAGGATGCGAGTACCTTTTACCTTTCCTCCCCGGCAACGGCGCCAGAAAAGAGCTTGATGTCTACGCACGCATCTGTTCTTCTAGACAGTGTTGGGCCTCCAAGTGCAGAGGTTTGTAGAACAGCAGCAAGTTTCCCTTAAGTGAATCACCCAAGGTTTATCGAACTCAGGGAGGAAGAGGTCAAAGCTATCCGTCTCAAACAAACCTGCAATTACGATACAGAAAGTCTCTTGTGTCCCCAACACACCCAATACACTTGTCAGATGTATAGGTGCACTAGTTCGGCGAAGAGATAGTGAAATACAAGTAGTAGTGATGATTATAAGTAGCAAATATGACTTGAAGTAAATATCGCTGCGAGCAAACATGTAACAAAACAGCAAGTAAACGGTGTGCAATGCTTGGAAACAAGGCTTAGGGATCATACTTTCACTAGTGGACACACTCCCAACAAATATAACATAATTGAATAAATAAATAACTTCTCTTCATTATGGTACTCTGAATTACTCTCCTATTGAACAACACTAATCATTGCGTAGGGCTACGAAGCACTCCTTAAAGTTCATCAAGTACTTGACAAACACCACTCATAGAGATATTCAAATCAGATCACAACTCAAGATAGATATTATTGCAACTTAGACCAAGTACTAACACGGTGCACACACTGTCAACATTACACCATGAAAGGAGGAATAGATCACTTTAATACTGTCATAGCGATAATTATTCTCATAATCCATAAGAGATCACAATCGTAGCCTAGACCAAGTACCACCATGATGCACGCACTGTCACCGTTACACCATGGCAGGAGGAATAGATTACTTTAATAACATCACTAGAGTACATATAATATCTGAATAATAACATCTACTTGTTCAACATGATACAAAGCTCACGATCACATAAAGACCACATCATGGGAGAGAGAGGTGAACCACACAGCTACCGGTAGAGCCCTTAGCCCCGGAGATGAACTACTCCCTCCTCATCATAGGAGACAGCAAGGTTGATGGAGATGGCGGTGAGGTCGATGGAGACGGCGGAGACGGCGATGGAGACCGATGGAGATGGCTCCGGGGGCACTTCCCCAGCCCGGCAGGGTGTCGGAACAGAGACTTCTGTCCCCCAAAATTTGGCTTCGACGACGGCGGAGCTGCGGAACTGTTCTGGGAAAAACGTCGACTCCCTTAGGGTTTTCCGTCCCGAGGCTTTATATAGGCGAAGGGGCGTCGTCAGAGGGCAGCCAGGGGCTCCTCACACTAGGGTGGCGCGGCCAGGGCCTGGGTCATGCCACCTATGTGTGAGGGCGGCCTCTGGCCCCCCTCCGGCTCTCTTTCGGTCTTCGGGAAGCTTCCGGGAAAAATAAGACTTCTGGAACTTGTTTCGTCCAATTCCGAGAATATTTCCTGTGTAGCTTTTCTGAAACACAAAAACAGCAGAAAACAGGGAACTGGCACTGTGGCATCTTGTCAATAGGTTAGTTCCGGAAATCGCATAAAAACGCCACGAAGTGTAACGAAACATTAGGCAAATGGTGTAAAAACAAGCATGGAGCATCAAAAATTATGGATACGTTTGAGACGTATCAGGCAGCTCATGAGATCTAAACATGAAGCACATGGTGGAGAATACAACCATCTAGCTACTGCTATGGACCCATAGTCCAAGGTAGACTAATCACTCATCGCTCCGGAGGCAAGCATGGCGATGAAGAAGACCTCCGGTGGCGATTCCCCTCTCCGGCAGGGTGCCGGGAAGAGCTTCTGGACCCTCCCAATCTTTGGGTCGACGGCGGCGGCGGATCGCGATGTGTTCTGGAAAACTGATCGGGTCCTCAGGTTTTTCTCGTCGGGGGGTCTTTATAGGCGAAGGGGCATCGTCAGGAGTGGACCGAGGCGGTCTCACACATAGGGGGCGCGGCCCAGCCCCTGGCCGTGCCGCCCAGGTGTGAGGCCACCTCGTGGCCCCACTCCGTCTCCTCTTCGGTTCTCTGGAAGCTTCGGTGAAATTCTGGGCGACTGGCTTTGGTTTCGTCCAATTCCGAGAATATTTCCTGTGTAACTTTTCTGAAATACAAAAATAGCAGAAAACAGGGAACTGGCACTGTGGCGACTTGTTAATAGGTTAGTTCCGGAAAATGCATAAAAGTGCCACGAAGTGTAACGAAACACTAAGCAAATGGTGTAAAAACAAGCATGGAGCATAAAAAATTATGGATACGTTGGAGACGTATCAGGGTGTCTCAACATCGCGTCTTTCTTACGGTCTTCTTTGTGCCATCGTAACAATCTGGCATGCTCTTTGTTTCTAAATAGATGTTTCAACCGTGGTATTATAGGAGCATACCACATGACCTTGGCAGGAACCCTCTTCCTGTGGGGCTCGCCATCAACATCACCAGGGTCATCTCGTCTGATCTTATACCGCAGTGCAGTGCATACCGGGCATGCTTCCAAATTCTCGTACGCCTCAGCGCGGTAGAGGATGCAGTCATTAATGCATGCATGAATCTTCTGCACCTCTAATCCTAGAGGGCAGAGAACCTTCTTTGCTTCGTACATAATGTCAGGCAATTCATTATCCTTTGGAAGCTTCTTCTTCATTATTTTCAGTAATTTCTCAAATCCCTTGTCAGATAACCAGTCTCTGCCTTCCATTGCAGCAACTCTAGTGTGGTACCGAGCTTTGTGTTCCCATCTTCACCATTTGGGTACAACTTCTTTTTATGATCCTCTAACATACCCTTTAACTTCCGCTTCTCATTTACACTTTCTGCTTCTCTGTGTGCATCAATGATGGCCCGACGAAGATCATCATCAGGCTCATCTGATGCCTCTTCATCTTTAGCTTCTCCTGTCCCTTCAGCTTCAGCTTCCCCCGTTGCAGTATCACCGTATTCAGGGTACATGTAACAACCCAAATTTTTGGGAAATAGAAATAAATGGATTTATTAAAATACCAAATTTTGGAGACAACAAAAACTTTTATTTTGAATACAAGATTAATTTCTTGTCTTTTAAAACTTGTGAATTTGAGAATTTGCTCCCATGCTTCAAATAAAAAGAGTATGAGAAAGGTTTTGAAAACAAATCCGTTGAGCCCAAAGTTTTAAATAAAGATTTTTGTTAAATTGAAATAGTTTTCTAACTATTAAATTTTGTGTATGGTTACATGCTAAACCCATTTGGGTCAATGGCCAAACCAAAAATTAAGTCAAGCAATCACAAACAAATAGAAAGAATCAAGAAAGTAAACCGCAACACAAAAACCTAAGTAAGAAAAGAGGAAGTAGTAATCTTAAAAGAAATTACTGATTACACTACTTTACCCCTTTGTACTAAGAAATTCTTGAACTGGACCATCATGCATCTCTCCACCACAACTAAGAACAAGTTACAAAGAATCAAATACAATAAAGTTTGAAACAAAAGTCAACTTGGAACCCTATTCAAATTTCTACCAAAGTTTGAATTCAAATAAGAGGTCATTCCCAACTCCATCTCATCTCCAAGAAAACCAACACTTTTGGACCAATCAAATCTTTTTCACTCATATTGCATGTATGCATAGAATTTCAATATAGGTCTTTTATGATTTCATGTGTGTTTTAATTTGTTGTGCAATGTTTAGTTAATTCAAACCTAACCAATAGAAGCATTAGAGAAGAACCACAAAGATCAAAAGAACCAGAAGCAAGAGAAATAAAGAAAAAGAGAAGAAAAGATGATCTAGAAAAAGTTAACCACTACCCTACTTTGGACACTTAGAATAAGAAATCTGTAACTTAAGCAAAGGTGAGGTCAGTTAGTTGAGCTTGACCATATCACATACTAACTCAACCAAGAAGTTTCCAGCAAAAACCCAAACCCTAACCCCTTTCAAAATCTGTCCAAAGTTTGAATCTGAAACAGAAACCATACTTCAAAATTGAAATAAGATTTTTGCAAAACCTCATATTTCTTCATAACAAAAATATGTTTGGAGTCCTTATCCAATATCTTGACCAACCCAAATTGAAAATTTCGAAAATTCAAACTTTGACTTCTTGCAGACTTTTCAACAAACACATGGTGGGCAGATTTTGGCAAAGGTGCAAGTTATTGCAAGGACCAGTAGCCAGCCCCCCTCTCTGTCCTTCCCACAGTGACCTAGCTCCCTCCTAGACTCTCTGCTGTCTCTCCTGCCCCGACCACGGCCGTGAGATAGGGAAGATCAGAGAAGAACCACCGCCCGGACCCCTCACTTGCCCCCTCTGCACCAGACCACCCCGCCGCCTGCAAACGCGCCAGCAAGTTCCTGCGACCGTCCACAACACCCCGCCGAAAGCCCCGACCGCCCCTCTCCTCCGTTAGCCGACACCGGCCGCGCTCTCTCCGCAGATCCCCTCGCACCGTGCTCCCTCTCCCGCCTATATAAAGCCGCCATTCTTCCCTGAAAAGGTTCGCGCCATCACCAGTAACCTCCCAGACAAGGTCCCAAGCTCCCTTTCCCTCTCGTTCGAGCCCCCCGTCGACGTCGTCCTTGCAGGTCACCGCCCGTTCCCGGCGCACCAAAGCTCCCCCCGACGCGCCGCCTGCTGGAGGTGGCCGAGACGACCACCCTCCGCCACCAGGACCCCTCGCCGCCGCTCCCCGTCGCCGCCGGTGAGCTCCCCATGCGCCGCCTCCTCCCAGACCTCTCTCCCGTTCCGTCCCAGTCGCGTGCCAGGAAGAAGAAGCCCGTACCGATTCGGTTCACTTAATCTGACCGGTGGGGCCCCTTGGCAGGCCGGACCGGTTTGTTTTTTTTCCCTTGCCACCCGCCAGCCTGCAGCTTAGTGGGCCGGCTCAGCTCAGTCTGTGTGTCCGGCCCGGATATAAAAAAAAGGGATATTCGATTTCCGATTTTTGAAAAACGCATTCAGATGCTTTAGTATATTTAATTTTCCCGGAGATCTACCGATCCAAATTTAGCAAATGAAAATGTTCTGGAAACCTTAGAACATAAGCTATCCATTAGAAGTGGTTTCAACACAATTAGATTTTTATAATGGTCGCAGTAAAAATAACAAAACAGGAGCTTTTTCACCTTAGAAAATTCATATCAAAGCAAATAAAATTCCTAAAAATATAAATCCAACTTTAGAAATTCACAATTAGTGATGCCCATCTGCCTATAGCATTAGATCTCATTTTTGAACATTTTAAAGTAAATGCTATTTACCTATATGGTTAAATAAGCATTTGCCATATAGGATTTTATTACACTCAATTCTATAATCGAAATTTTTATGGAACCTTTATGGTTAAACCACATTTCCAAATACCTATCTGTAGGTATTGATCTTAGTCCATGTGAGCTTGTAGGAAGTATTTGGAAAAATTAAATACTACATAGTAGTAATTAAAAACTCAAACTTGCACACCAATCTCAAAATATGGAAATGATATGAAACCAATTCGAATCAACCACATTTCTAAATATTGATCTATAACCTTTGATCCCATTCAACTAGGATCTATAGACTCTACTTGTAGATTCAAATTTGATTACTAAATAGTTGCAAACTAGAAATGGCTTCAATAAAAGAAAAATACTCCAAATCCTATGAAGCCTCTTTGGTTGAACCATAATCTTGAACATATACTAGTAGTATATGAACTATGGTCAATAAGGACTTGCAAGAGATATTTCATGATTCAAAGTGAATTAAATCCTCACTTAGGTCAACAAAGTGATAATTCCCTCTATATGAATTCAATTAAATCGAAACCACTCTCCATAGACTTCCTAGATCACTTCCCTTACCCAAGTATGTGTATTTGAGTAAATAGGTATTGTTTGTGAATGGTGTGGTGATTGTATGCTTATTTGATTTTCGACGATTAGACGACAACGAGAGTAAGGAGAATGGATCCCGAAGTCAACCAAGAAATGGAGATGGAGATCAACCAATCCAAGATGAAGATGAAAACTATTTTGACTTTGCCAAGCCAGGCAAGCCATCTTTTGATTCATACTCCCCATGCCCAGTTTTCATATTGCATTCTACTTGTTTTAAGTAAATTGCATGATTGAATTGCTAGAGTAGAATGATAGAAGAATAGTGATATCTTGCTTAACAAGAGCATCAAGATGAGTTTATCCAACTCTATTTAGTGTTCATCACTCAATGTAGTTGCTTAGTCGCTAATAATATTGAGGCCATTTATAAGGGGAACTCTAGTTGAAATTGGTGATTTGAACTTGAAACTTGAATTGGAGATTGCTCCTACATAATGGCTTTATGAAAGAAACTAATCTTGACTAAGAACTATGAAATATATTTCTCAATGACAGCGAGTGATGTACATGGGAGCCAACCCTACCGTACAACCATATTACCCCTATATGGGAAGGGGCTTAATCCGTAGCTTGTTTATCTTAGTATGGGAGGCCTTGTATCAAATCTTCATGGAAGGACCCGTGAGCGGTTACTTCTGGACCAGGTGGATTCCACTAACCCGGCTCCCGGGATGGGCAGAACTAGAGGCGCCGGAGCGGGGATTCCGTACCCCGGGCTCTAGGGAAGGATCCTATACTAGGGTGAGCAAGTGAAAGGTTTTGTTTGATTATCTGAAACCCGCATACTTTTGTATGACGGACCGTGGATTTCCCCCGGCAGATGTATCGAATCTTGTGGGTAAAGTGTACCCCTCTGCAGAGGTTTTCAAACTATTCGAATAGCCGCGTCCGCGGTCATGGACAGTTGGCTAACTCTACTTGACTTTTGTCAAAAATAAAAAAAGTACAATGGTGAACGTGGTGAATGACTTGACTTGACCATGATGTTGACACACTTGAAGTTCCTTTAGATTGAACTTAGAGAACTAAATTTCTTTTCTACCAATGAACATTCTTGGGAAATAAAACTAGCTTTGTAAATAAACTTAGTGCTTACTCCACCATATCAACCATGCATTTCTATCTCATCACTTGGTTTATAAGATGGTTTGCGAGTGCATCCAATGTACTCATGGCTGTGTCCCTGGCTATTAACTTGGCCAGACTTGAAGGAGCAAGATCAAGAAGGAAGGACTCATTGGCGACTTTGCGAATTAGGCTCGTTTCCTACTGTCTGCTTTGCCTGTGCGGTTGAAGCTTGACAATATGGACCCAAAGTGTTATTCCGCTGCATGTTGATGTAATGTAAGGTTTGGTCTGTGCGACCACCTATGTAATCCCCTTTATTTACTATTAATGTCTATGACTATGATACCAATTACGTTATGTGAATCACAACAATGGTTCTGGGATTGTGATGGATTGCATAACGGGCACTTCGAATTTGTTATCAAATTTGAGGTCGTCACAGTACATATCATCATCCTCTTCTTCTTCATTGTCTTCCATTATAACCCCTCTTTCTCCGTGCTTGGTCCAACAATTATAGCTAGGCATGAAACCTTTTCGAAGCAGGTGGGAGTGAAGGATTTTTCAGGAAGAGTATTCCTTCTTGTTCCCACAGTCAACACATGGACAACGCATAAAACCATTCCAAATGTTTGCCCGAGCCACATGGCCAAAATTACGAAGACCTTCAATGAACTCAGAAGTGCGTCGGTCACCGTACATCCATTGTCGTTGGTTCATCTGCGTCATATAATTAGGTTTACCAATACTATTACCGAACATCATAAATAGTAAAATGACCACTTTATATCGAAACATGCATTTGTATCAATGACAAATGAAAGGATAGAGTTGCTAACCTCGATCGAGGAGGAAAGAACGAGGACAAGATCTAAGTATCGCTCGGGCACCTCATATCATTTTTATTTTGTGTGAGCTTAAGTAGCATCATGCTCTTAGGCATTTCATCAAACACCTCTTGTGCATAGGAAAAAAAATCAAACTAGCACACCCCCTCACACCTTCCACAGGAAAAAAACAGAGAAGAGGGCCGGTGGGTGGCTGTATTTATAGGCAGGACCTCTAGCACCGGTCCATGCCCAAAACCGGTGCAATAGGGTAGCCTTTAGCACCGGTTCGTGCCATCAACCGGTGCTAAAGGTCTGGCGCCTGCCACGCGGCAGACGCGACACCTTCAGCACCGGTTCGTGGCACGAACCGGTGCTAATAGTTCCTAACGAACCGGTGCTAGAGCTCCACGGGCTCCATTTAGTTTTCTGGCAGCTCGAACCGGTGCTAAAGCACTCCTTTAGTCTGGGTTCGTAAGCCAACCGGTGCTAAAGACTTATAGAGCTCAAAACGAAAGCCCTATTTTCTACTAGTGTTATGCTTTTAGGTCGTGTTTAGAACGTCGAAAACAATGCACCCAAGAGAGAGGGGCGTGTAGGATCGATCTCGATCGGGACAGTGGAATTGTACATAGGCGCGATCCATGGTCGGTCCCGCTTGTCCTCAATGGCTGGGCTTGTCTTGTGCAGTCTACGTACGTACTCGGCACGGAACACTGACTGCAAGCAGGCAGCTGCGCGTAGTAGCCCTAGTTTGCTGCGCTCACTAGTCACTAGCGCCCAAGGCGGTGGTGAAGTGAAGATGCCTCCAAGGTTGGTACACCAACTTTGCTGCCCAGTTCTTTTCAACTACGGATCGTGCATAATGTCCAGAGAAACAAAAGTTCATGAAAAATTGAAGTTGAGTTTTTTTTTGCCTTCCCTGTCCTAGCTTATTCTCTATGTTATATGAAAAGTCCATAATGCCCTTGCCATGAATTTGTTTTCCTAACTGATTTTTAGTCATTTTATACTGTTTTTTTAAATATATGAGACAAATTTATTTTCAAACGTTATAAAGTGCAAGATATTGCAAATAAATATAAGAGGTCATTGTTCGTCTAGTACAACTCAAACATTCATGCATGACCTGGTATGATTTGTGAGTCGACTGCTTTCAATATTTGTTTCGATTGTCAAATTAACGCTTGCTATTCTTTTGTTTTTGGCCCGGGTTAGTTTGGTTTCATGTGTGTATCTGGATGAGTTTCTTATCAAGGACCAGGGTGTTGTCTTGTTATGCAAACAAGTTATATTTTGAATTAGCACCGACTGGGTTGGGTAGATCAAGAAACACATGCTTGAAGCAAGGGGGCACAAGGGTAGCAAGCATGAGACGGAAGGAGGCCCGACACAGAGGCCATAACAAGTCGTGTATCGACCGGCAACCGCTCGATCATGGCAGACAAGGTACGAAGCTGCTTTTCCTACACCATATGAAATGAAACAGGGTAAGGAGGGCAACATTTTGGAAGTTTTTTTTAAAAGATCCAGTAAATGCTTGCTTCCGATGTATTAGCAGAAGGAAATCATACAACATTGTTGTACAACGAATGTCGTCCAGACGAAATTACGCCCAGAAATGAACATGAAAGACAGAGAAATGAAAATATTGTGCCGGCGGACCAACCACCCTCGTGGTTCTGGCTCGTCACCTAGCGACGCCGCATGACAGCCCCGCCACGTTGAGCCATCACCGCAAAGCTACCCAAGGCCGCCGCCCCGGCTTCCTCCACACTCGCCGACAAGAAAGGGCCAGCGCAAAGGCGCAAGATTCCGAGACTCCAAAGACGATGCCCCAAGGAGGGGAACGACGAAAAAAACCACCGCCATCGCCCGCTCCGGCACAACGAGAGCTAGAGCTTTCACCCGGAGCACCCAACGGCAAGGTGGAGTGGAAAATCCACAACGACGCCTTCAAGAAGGGAGCGACGCCCAAAGCCATCGCCGACGCCGTGGACAACCAAGGTCGCCTGAAGGATCTCTCCTGGAACTTCATCACACCCGCCACCACCCATGCGGCAAACAAACTCAGCCAGAAGCTTGTTGGTTGCTGATGTCTACGCACTTCTATTCTTGTAGACACTTGTTGGGCCTCCAAGTGCAGAGGTTTGTAGAACAGCAGCAAGTTTCCCTTAAGTGGATTACCCAAGGTTTATCGAACTCAGGGAGGTTAGAGGTCAAAGCTATCCCTCTCAAGCAACCCTGCAATTACGATACAGAAAGTCTCTTGTGTCCCCAACACACCCAATACACTTGTCAGATGTATAGGTGCACTAGTTCGGCGAAGAGATAGTGAAATACAAGTGGTATAGATGATTATAAGTAGCAAACGTGATGTGAAATAAATATCGCTGCGAGCAAACATGTAACAAAACAGCAAGTAAACGGTGTGCAAAGCTTGGAAACAAGGCCTAGGGATCATACTTTCACTAGTGGACACACTCCCAACAATATAACATGAATGAACAAGTAAATAATTTCTCTCCACTATGGTACTCTGAATTACTCTCCTATTGAATAACACTAATCATTGTGTAGTGGCTACAGAAGCACCCCTTAAAGTTCATCAAGTACTTGACAAACACCACTCATAGAGACATCCAAATCAGATCACAATTCAAGATAGAAATCATTGCGACTTAGACCAAGTACTAACACGGTGCACACACTGTCAACTTTACACCATGAAAGGAGGAATAGATCACTCAATACTATCATAGTAATAATTACTCTCATAATCCACAAGAGATCACGATCATAACCTAAACCAAGTACCACCACGATGCACGCATTGTCACCGTTACACCATGGCAGGAGGAATAGATTACTTTAATAACATCACTAGAGTACACTATAATAATTAAGCATATGAGTAGCATTATATCTGAATAATAACATCTACTTGTTCAACATGATACAAAGCTCACGATCACATAAAGATCACATCATGGGAGAGAGAGGTGAACCACATAGCTACCGGTAGAGCCCTTAGCCCCGGGGATGAACTACTCCCTCCTCATCATAGGAGACAGCAAGGTTGATAGAGATGGCGGTGAGGTCGATGGAGACGGCGGAGACGGCGATGGAGACCGATGGAGATGGCTCCGGGGGCACTTCCCCGTCCCGGCAGGGTGCCGGAACAGAGACTTCTGTCCCCCGAAATTCGTCGGCGATGGCGGCGGAGCTGCGGAACTCTTTCTGGAAAATTGCCGAATCCTTTAGGGTTTTCCGTCCCGAGGTTTTATATAGGCGAAGGGGCGTCGTGAGGGGTGGAGCCAGGCGTCCTCACACGGGGCTCGCGCGGCCCAGGCCTGGTCTGCAAAGGAGCGGGCTTATCTCGGCCGTCCGGACTCGGAATCAGGTGAATTTTATGTCCAGAACGTTCGCCGTGAAATTCTCTACAACTTTGTATTTGAAGAGTTTTCCGTTTGATGCCGTATTCGACCCGTAACGTGACGATCTTCGAAAAAAAGATTGGTACAGATTTCTGGAAAGTCCCAATTTGACTTCAATAAGGTTTCCACTTGTATTCTTGGTAATTCCTACACATCAAAGTGTAAAACAAGAACATTGTGCACTTTTGCAACTATTAGTAGGTTAGTCCAAATAAATCATAAAAGTATCACAAAGTGTAGACAAAACATATAGCAATTGGTGTAAAACAAGCATGGAGCATCAAAAATTATAGATACGTTGGAGACGTATCAGCATCCCCAAGCTTAACTCCTGCTCGTCCTCGAGTAGGTAAGTGATAACAAAAGAAATAATTTTTGAGGTGACATGCACCTACACAATCTTGATCACATATGTGAGCATTTGTGAGCTGGGATCATAAGAACTTAAAACATGGGCATGAAGATATAATCTTGACAATAGAAACTTAGCAACCATGTTATAACATAAAAATGAACACAAATAAAAGATCATGAAAATGAAACAATGAAAGTCAAATGTGTGTTCAAATCATAAGGAAAAACATACAAATGGTTTTCAGCTTGTCCTTCATGGAGAGCAAAACATAAATGCATAGGACACCTTCAAGTTTAAGAGGGCGACTAGATACAAGTAATTTAAGAACAAGTGAAACCAACAATATGAATCAATCAATGAAAACTTTGGGATAATGCACATTATACTCAGAATGACAACTATGCTCTCTTAATGGTGCATAAAGGTAGAAGGTGGAGACTCAACATAAAAGTAGAAGAAAGGCCCTTCGCAGAGGGAAGCAGTGATTGCAAGTTTTATAACCTTCAAAAATTATGGTACTTACCGGCTTTGAGCTCTCATTGCCCCCATCATAAGCATCTTGAATGGTTAAAGTTAATGCGAGAACAATTATGATGCATATGCTTGACAAATCATAAGTTGAAGACCTCGTGCCCCGTGAATACGAGTACCCAAACCTCATGCTACTTTACTTAGAGTCCCAAGCAAGGCTCTTGTCATTGTAAGTATATGCACATCATTGAAAACCGCCAATGGGGTACCTCCGTGCCCGATGACATGGAACAAGCCCACACCAAAATGACAGGACAAGCAGACAATGAACACCTCAACATCTCTTTTATTTGCCTTTTGTTTAGCTTTTTATTGTGAGATGCGTCGTCGAATGTTCACCATGGGTATGCTGCAAATTTCCACCATGAATTATGCATGGCTTAGATTGGCGGCCCGGCGTTTCCCTAACACATATACAAACTCCATGATCCCCACAAGATTCCCAATTCATTTCACACCGCGGGCATCCATAGACAAAAGATCACGATATCAACTCAAATAAGAAGTGCAATGTTGAAAGCTTGCCCCATGACAGCATGGATGGGCTAGAATCCAACTTACAACTTGCAAGCATAACAACTCAACATAAGAGACCACAATGTCAAATTTTTAAGAACATGAAAAAGTAAAGTGTGCCTTCCGGTTCGTGAGAGCTTTACTGACCGAATTTCGCATAACACTGGTAAGAGTTTAATTTGAAGAGATAATAAAAGCAAGTCAAATTTACTTGGAATAGCAAATTGCTAGTAGGTATGTATGGTGGACACTTTGGAAAACTTTGGCTTTTAGGAGTTGGATGCACGAGTAGAGCTCATACTCAGTACAAGGCGAGGGCTAGCAAAAGACTGGGAGCGACCAACTAAGAGAGCAATAATGGCCATAATCATGCAAAGCGACAAAGCGACATTAAAAGAAGCATAAGATGGCATCAAAAGTCAAAAAATAAATGATCATAGAGGCTATTGGCGACTTTGTAAGAGTCTAACATGTGTGAGCATGCGCCAAGTCAACCCAAATAAAGCATCAAGGAGAAAACCAAAATAATGCTTCCAAATAATTAAAACAACGCATGATTTTTTCAAAGGCTCATTAAGCAATCTCAATTATTTGAGGCAAGTCATGCTACAGCAAAACCACTAAGCATACTATCAAAAAGACATCAAGCATGACATGCAAAAGCCTAGGCCGCAGTCTACACAAGCTCCTTCTTGTACCACTTTTTTGCATAAAGCTTTTTCTCTTTTCCAACACCATTTGAATTTTTTTTAAGACACCTCTTTTGATGAAAACCAATAAAGATCAGAGGTAAAAATACACCTTGATGAAAAGATATAACAAGATCTGAACACAAATCAAGGCAAAAATCGAAAACTAAACGCAGTAGCAGAAAAAGAGAACACTCATTGAAACGATAAGAGTGAAAACTAGAGTGTTCTTGGCAAATGAAAAGCGAGTTCATCTCCTCCAAAAGAAACATGATGTGATCAAACCATTTATTGCAGCAAACTAAACTAAACTAATACTTAAAATAAAAACAACTGACGCTCCAAGAAAAACACATAGTGCATGAAGCAATAAAAATATAGTGTCTTGAAAGGTGACCTGATTTTTGCCGATGAAGAAGGGGTGCCTCGGGGGCATCCCCAAGCTTTGACGCTTGTACTTCTTGGATATTTCTTGGGGGTTGCGTGGGCATCCCCAAGCTTGAGCTTTTGTCCATTCTTCAACTCATCTCATCATTCTCCAATCCCTACACTTGAAAACTTCCTTCATACAAAACTAAACACAAATCTATTAGCAACATTAGTGTAACATAACATATAATCAACCTCTTTTTGCTTCAGGTTTTGAACCCAAAACCACCACATATATATCATATACTACTGTAGCAACTTCCCAAAAGGTTCCATGATCAAAAGAACTCAAAAAGAAAGCGATAAAGCGGCAAACACAAATATTGGCAGAAATCTGTCAAAACTGAACAGCTGACAAAGGTCGAATTTTTGAGGGGTTTTATGTTGCTCAAATCAAAAAGTGTTCAACTAACAAAAGTTTGGATATAACCTGGGGCATATGCACAAGAAATCGCAGGCCCAAAAGATATACAGAGAATTTATACGAATTTTTACGGTGCAGCACCGAAAACAGTTTCAGGACAGCAACATCCCCAAATCTTTACCTCACTCAAATTAGAGGCTTCTCTTGTCACAAAAACGAAATAAAAAGGATAAGGAGAGGTCATTACAGTAGTAATAACTTCCAAGACTCAAATAAAAGAAAAAGTACTGAAAATAAACAATGGGTTATCTCCCAAGAGTGCTTTTCTTTAACGCCTTTGAGCTAGGCGCAGTAATTTGCAAAGATGCTCATGTAGGCGCAATATAAGAGCTTGAGGCAAAGGCGCCATATAGGAACTTAAAGCAATAGAGAGCATCAAAAAGCAGATATGAAAGACATTTATATCTGAACCACTTCCTATGCATAGGAATCTTGTAAGAAAATAAATCAACGAGGCACATAGTAGCAAGCATGGATAGATAAAACAAGTGCCACTTCAAGATTTGCAACATAAAGAGCGGAAACTTAATATTGTTGAGATCCATCAAACCATGTTTCCCTCTCTCACAATAACTTTCAGTAGCATCATGAATAGAACTAACAATATAACTATCACATAAAACATCTCTATCATGAGCCACATACATAAAAGAATTAATACTCACCACAGGAACAATAGTAGTAGGAGCAAATTCAATAGAATAATTATTCTCATCACCATAATCATCATAAATAGGAGGCATATTGTAATTATAACTAATTTTCTCCTCAATAGTAGGTGAACTGAAAATATTATACTCATCATCATAGCCATAATAAACTAGAGGTTTAGTATCATCACAAGATAGAGAACAGCTATTTCGCAAAGCATATTCTTCAAACATATCATCATAAGAAGGAACATCACATACGGGAGATAAAATATTATCAGAGCAAACTTTCTCCACTAAAGCTGGGGAACTAAAAATATCATGCTTAACAAAACCAGCTTCCCCAAGCTCAGACTTTTCTATAGCATTAGTAACAACGGTGTTCAAAGCATTCATACTAACAACACTATTAGCATGCAAATTAAGCTCCAAAGGTTTTTCAATTTTCTCTTCAAACACTTCATATCTAAACTCAGGAAAAAGACTAAAGAACTCATTGTTTTCCATTAAGCCTAACTAGTGAAAATAAAAACAAGAAACAAAAAGATGTAATTGCAGAATCTAAAGGAAATAACTCCGAGCACTCACTAGCAACTAAAAGACTTAGTAGCCAAAGGATGTGAGTACCTTTTACCTTACCTCCCCGGCAACGGCGCCAGAAAAGAGCTTGATGTCTACGCACTTCTATTCTTGTAGACACTTGTTGGGCCTCCAAGTGCAGAGGTTTGTAGAACAGCAGCAAGTTTCCCTTAAGTGGATCACCCAAGGTTTATCGAACTCAGGGAGGTTAGAGGTCAAAGCTATCCCTCTCAAGCAACCCTGCAATTACGATACAGAAAGTCTCTTGTGTCCCCAACACACCCAATACACTTGTCAGATGTATAGGTGCACTAGTTCGGCGAAGAGATAGTGAAATACAAGTGGTATAGATGATTATAAGTAGCAAACGTGATGTGAAATAAATATCGCTGCGAGCAAACATGTAACAAAACAGCAAGTAAACGGTGTGCAAAGCTTGGAAACAAGGACTAGGGATCATACTTTCACTAGTGGACACACTCCCAACAATATAACATGAATGAACAAGTAAATAACTTCTCTCCACTATGGTACTCTGAATTACTCTCCTATTGAATAACACTAATCATTGTGTAGTGGCTACAGAAGCACCCCTTAAAGTTCATCAAGTACTTGACAAACACCACTCATAGAGACATCCAAATCAGATCACAATTCAAGATAGAAATCATTGCGACTTAGACCAAGTACTAACACGGTGCACACACTGTCAACTTTACACCATGAAAGGAGGAATAGATCACTCAATACTATCATAGTAATAATTACTCTCATAATCCACAAGAGATCACGATCATAACCTAAACCAAGTACCACCACGATGCACGCACTGTCACCGTTACACCATGGCAGGAGGAATAGATTACTTTAATAACATCACTAGAGTACACTATAATAATTAAGCATAGGAGTAGCATTATATCTGAATAATAACATCTACTTGTTCAACATGATACAAAGCTCACGATCACATAAAGATCACATCATGGGAGAGAGAGGTGAACCACATAGCTACCGGTAGAGCCCTTAGCCCCGGGGATGAACTACTCCCTCCTCATCATAGGAGACAGCAAGGTTGATGGAGATGGCGGTGAGGTCGATGGAGACGGCGGAGACGGCGATGGAGACCGATGGAGATGGCTCCGGGGGCACTTCCCCGTCCCGGCAGGGTGCCGGAACAGAGACTTCTGTCCCCCGAAATTTGTCGGCGATGGCGGCGGAGCTGCGGAACTCTTTCTGGAAAATTGCCGAATCCTTTAGGGTTTTCCGTCCCGAGGTTTTATATAGGCGAAGGGGCGTCGTGAGGGGTGGAGCCAGGCGTCCTCACACGGGGCTCGCGCGGCCCAGGCCTGGTCTGCAAAGGAGCGGGCTTATCTCGGCCGTCCGGACTCGGAATCAGGTGAATTTTATGTCCAGAACGTTCGCCGTGAAATTCCCTACAACTTTGTATTTGAAGAGTTTTCCGTTTGATGCCGTATTCGACCCGTAACGTGACGATCTTAGAAAAAAAGTTTGGTACAGATTTCTGGAAAGTCCCAATTTGACTTCAATAAGGTTTCCACTTGTATTCTTGGTAATTCCTACACATCAAAGTGTAAAACAAGAACATTGTGCACTTTTGCAACTATTAGTAGGTTAGTCCAAATAAATCATAAAAGTATCACAAAGTGTAGACAAAACATATAGCAATTGGTGTAAAACAAGCATGGAGTATCAAAAATTATAGATACGTTGGAGACGTATCAGTTGCCGCCGCCGAAGGCAAGGACATTGTACCCCACGCGCAGCACCACACCAGTCGCCCGCCTATAGAGGAGAAGCCACAGCAGCGCCACATGCTGCAGTGGGCACCATCGCGGCGCTGCCTTGCCGCCTTACCCTTGAAGACCTTGAACCCGCTGCTGCCCGGAGCCACCTTGCAACCGCAAACACGCGACAACCCATGAGCAGTGTCGATGGATCAGGCCCGACTAGGCCCGGATCCAACCGCAGGACGCAACCAAGAATCTGTCGGACCAGTGGCACGACCGACCTGCAGCTCGCCGACGACCCTACCGATGTCGCCGCGCTGACCACCTCACCCGCTAGCACCATGCCTGCTCGGGTCATCCAGGCCCAGATCAAGCCCTCCAGGCCCAGATCTGGCCCACAAGAGGAGCTCGTGGAGGAGACGTCGCCGTCCTGGCCGTAGTGCTGCCCGCACAGCCACCACGACCGCCTAATCGCCGTAGAGACCCGGGGCCGCCGCCCCGGCGCCCTTGCTCCGCCACCACCAGCATGCCGTCCAGGGCGCCGCACCGCTCCAGCCGGAGACCCCCCTCCCCGCGTGAGGGAGGATGGCCGCCGCCGCCGGCTACCACACAGGCTTTGCCCCGTGGCTGCGCCCGGTGGCGGCGAGGGGAGCGGAGGGAGAGGGAGGCGGGCTCGGTGGCGCTGGAGGTCGCCCGTGTCGCCCCTTGGCAGCGACGTGGACGCGAGATATTGACCTTCGACTAACATTTTGGAAGTGAGATAAGGCTTGGGTAGCTGCTGAAATTTCCACTATCAGTGATAGTGGAGGTGTGGGAGGAGGAAGCTAGGTCGTTGCCCGTTTCGGGAGAGAGGAGGTGTCCTTCGGGGGAGGGGGGAGGGGGGAGGGGATCAAAATATGTTTCGGTCAAAATGACCAAGACTAGCGCGGTCGCATTCTGATTAAATAGTGCAAACATTATGTGCATAATCATATACCGCTTTGGTAGACCTCGGGAAGCTAGGGCATGGTGGCATCTCCCAACTTCTGAAGGAATTGTTAAAACGGTTGTCCCATAAAACAACTTAAAATCGATTTATTTTTTGCTTAAGCATATTTTTCACGTCTGAGTAGCTCAAAACCTCAAAAGAATACCTAAGGAGCTCTAAGCTCCCTGGTATTAACGAGCTGTGGTTGCTCCGAGTGTTTTAGGCGGTGCTGTCCCTAGCTGTCAGATTTAGGGCGGTTTGACAGCGAGTCGGTTCAGTGTGAGGTTAAGCACTCTCCCTGCTATACGTTTCTCCATTCTGCCCATCTTCCTCTCGCTCCCGAAATTCCTGCAGCCGCCTTTGAATCCAGACGCATCTACCTCTAATCCTCGCCGCCGATCAATGGTCTGGCTCCCCCCTCTACAGAATATCCGGTGTCTCCTTGACCTTAGCCCCTACAAGCGCCCCCATGGAGAACCCTAGCTGTGTTGAGGTGGGTCCTAATCTTCTTCTCACAGACGCATCTGTGCAAGGAGAGGTGGCGAGGCAACACAGGGTGATCCCTCTATGCTATTGGAGAAGATGAATAGGCTCACCGGCGGATGGTTGGAGCGAGGTGCCGCAAGAACTCTGTGTCATGTATGTGCCTCCCAGGCTCCTACTTCCCCTTCTCCCCTTTGTTCCAATTTTTTTGTCTCACGGTTATGAACTGATGGGCGGTTCCTCCGATGGCAGTTGTCTATTAAGGTGAAATTCTCTCTCCGATGGTTAGTCCTTACCATGGCGTTGCCTCTTTCTACACTCCATATCAAATGGTGAGTATCGTATTGCACTATTGTGTACTCCATGTGTGCCAAGAATTGATTACTGCCAATGGTTCAGTTATATCTGGATGATTTTCCTTGGGAACATTATATAATTTGTTTGCTCAATCGTGTGCATCCAGGTAGATGAACTGCTGAATATTTGTTGTCCCCAAAGCGGAGGATTGCACTTAGATAATGTTTGACTCATCTTCTTAAGTTTAAGACCTGATGTGGGCATGAAGTTTCAGTCTAGGACTCATATAAGTTCATAAGAATAAGTAAGAGTTCAGATCACCAAGTTTTCTCTATTCTTTCTATGTCCATATGCTTCCTTATGAAGTTCCTCTTGCGGTTACAAACCTTTCTTTGCTCTTGCCATTTATTATTCATGTCTTGATTAAGGTGACTATATGTGTAAAGAGATAGATGATGCTTGATTGTTTCACAACCTGCACACTTAGGCCTCGTTTGGCCGAAGAGGTTTGTAGTGTTTTAGCGAGTATTATTCCGAGTGGATTTGGTGAAAACACGTGTTTCACCTAATCTGCGTTGGTTAGCTAGCTTGGCTAGAGAAGATCGATCAGCTTCCTGCGTCCTGGTGCGCTGCGGCAGTACGTGCAGCCCGACGAAGAGTCCGCCGATTAAATGCGTGGTCCATGCGAGGGAAGGGAATCAACTTGCTTTTTTCTTCTAGCAGGACGTGGCGGACAGTACAAAGATGGCGTCCTGATTGAGCGTAAAAAACGCTAGGCGGTAGACGCGGCGCAGTTACACTCCAATCCGCCGTGTTTTCCAGAGTATTTTTGGGGTTTGGACTACAGAAACCGGTCTGCCAAATGGTTAGGTGGAGTTTTTTAGTATAATTTTTGGGCTGGGCTGAGATAATACCCATGTATCCCTGTCAAAACACGTCTGCCAAATAAGGCCTTAGTGGTTCAGGGGAGCTTCGGCGCTGGTAGCCTTCTCTACTCTCTGGCTGTTGTCGTTGGAGTAGTCGTTCCCCCACACGGATCTAGACAGGAGACAGTTCCTTTTTGCAACAGTCGTCCTTCGACATGAACCAGAAGCCGAGCCATAGCCCCGTGGGTGGCGCCCTGGCCAGCCACAAGCTCAGCGTGCTGGACAAACTCGAGCCCACCTTGCAGCTGCTCATCCTTGCCTGCCACGCTGACACGACACGCAAGCGTCGAGGCGCTTCTCCGCGCAACCATTGACATCAAACAGCATCAACTTGGCTGCACTTCTCTGTACATGGCCACCTGCAAGGGTCACCATGACGTTGTCCACGTAGTGGTCGACTAGCAGGCCAGCATAGATGTGCACAACCTTTGGGGCAGCAAGGTCAGTGATTAAAATTTCCCTAAATTTTGACCATGTCGTCGATCGTCTCATTGATTTCTCTAACCATGTACAGGTTGTAGCTGATGCCAGGTGTTATGTCTACATGGACATCTATGATCTTCTCATATATCATGCTGCAAGGATCTCGGTATCTTTCTATCACATCAAATGACTCTTTGCTTTGTTAGATCGATGAATTCGAGGTTCATATGTTGGCCTCTGGATTTGAGCCTCAATTTTTTATTTTTGTTTGTGCACGAGTTTAGATTTATGGAACTGACTTTGTGCAAATTTTGTTTTAACAGTGTGATTTCTTTCTTTTCGAACAACAATAACATAAGAAGCAGAGAATAAGTGTCAGATTCTCCAAGAACTATTAGGGGCTCTGGTTCTTATAGCCATAGCTTATACTCACTTAAACATTTTATGGTTAGTGGTTATAAGGAGGATACAGGTGCCCAAGAATGTCGCCCCAAGCCATCTAGAAGATGTAGTTACTGTTTCAGACTAGCTTATTTGCTTTAAATCATGGTATGTAACAAATGGATTTGTTCTTCAGCTAACGTTTAGACAAGAAGCTATTTAATTTAATTGATACAGCTGAATGAAAAATCATATTGAAATTCTCTATCCTCACTTCCTTAGTTATGTCAAAGAGGGAAAACCTTTGAGCATAGCAAAGCCTGACATATTCTACGTAAGCATGTAGCTATCAATAGTACACCCTGTAGCTTAAAGGTAACAAATATTTGTATGTTTGAATAGAAGAAATGGTTTCTTTACTTGGTGAAATCCGCTGTCCTTTGTATCATTTTTCAGTGGGACGAATGTTTATGCATTTTAGTCATTGCGTGATTTTCATCTTTTGCTTTTTTTTCGAAAAGGAGGCTTAGCCCCGGCCTCTGCATCGATAGATGCATACGGCGTTTTATTACTTTATTCAAGAGTAAAAGTTTTACAAAGCATTACATCATGGGTCGCATAGGGTCGATACATGTATCAACCATCTAAACAGTAGAGAACAAAACATATGATGCCTATACATCAGTATGTCAAACGAAGATCAAAACGCCAGCTGGACTGGTTGTATAAATCCCGTGCGACCAATTCCAGGCGGTTGCACCCAAAATCCATTTCCTGTCGCTTGTCCATTGGTTGTAGAAAGGACCACGTACGGATCCAATGCGTAGCCAGTGGGATAACCTGCATAAAAGAGTTATGTTTGGCTTTGTTAAAAATATAATCATTTCACACATTCCACAGCGCCCAGAGAAAAGCACATGCACCAACTCGGATTTGCGCCCTCTCTTCCTTACTCACACCCGCTAGCCAGTTACCAAACAGATTCGTGATATTGCATGGTGGTGCTAAATTAAAGGATAGGTGAACTATACGCCAAACCACCTTTGAAAGAGGACACTCAATGAAAAGATGTTGTATTGTCTCATCTTGATCACAATGGCAACATTTTTTTGATCCAACCCAATTTCGTTTTGATAAATTATCTTTAGTTAAGAGCACCCGCTGATGCAAGAACCACATAAAAATTCTAATTTTTAGCGGCACTTTTATTTTCCAGAGGTACTTTCTTAAGAAAGGTGTATGGTCATTCATAAGGTCCAAATAGTATGATTTAACCGTGAATTTCCCTGAGGTAGTAAGTTTCCACACAAAAGTGTCTGGCTGGTCTGATAGATTGATATCTATGAGTCTTTTGACTAAATGAAGCCATCGTGTACCCATGTTGCCCGAAAGTGCTTGACGGAAGCCTATGTTCAACGGCACTTGGGACATGACATGCGCAACTGAAACTTGTTTTCTTTGCACAATATTGTAAAGAGAGGGATACTGTGATGCTAGCGGTGAGTTACCCAACCACGTATCTTCCCAAAAACGAGTATCTACCCCGTTCCCAATTCTAAAGTTTCCTTTTGCCAAAAAATCTTCTTTTACTTTCATGAGGCCCTTCCAAAAGGGTGAGTCAGATGGTTTAGCTGAAACCTGAGAGAGGCATTTAGAGTGTAAATATTTGTTTCTAATCAACTCCAGCCATACCCCTTCCTGTTCAGTCAGTATCTTAAACAGCCACTTGCTGAGTAGACACTTATTTTTAAGCTCTAAAACCTCTATACCGAGACCACCTTGGTCCTTGGGTCTGCAAACAATATTCCAACGAGTAAGCCTGTACTTCTTCTTATGACCGTCACTTTGCCAAAAAAATCGGGAACGGAAGAAGTCTAATCTTTTCCGAACCCCTTTGGGTATCTCAAAAAAAGATAACATAAACATAGGAAGACTTGTAAGTACGGAACTAATTAAAACCAGACGGTCCCCATAGGATAACATCTTCCCAATCCAATTCGCTAACTTTTTCTCGAACCTATCTTCCACAGGTTTCCATTCACCATTTTTAGTTTACGAAAATGAATAGGAATTCCCAAGTATCTAAAAGGGAAAGAGCCTACCTCACAACCGAAAATATTTCTATACTCCTCTTCCTCATCTCTTGCTTTTCCGAAGCAAAAAAGTTCACTTTTGTGGAAGTTAATCTTTAACCCTGACAATTGCTCAAAGATACATAACACAAGCTTCATATTCAGCGCCTTTTGTAAATCATGTTGCATAAAAATGATAGTGTCGTCCGCATATTGTAAAATGGAGACACCCCCATCAACTAAATGAGGGATCAACCCATCTACCTGGCCATCTTCCTTTGCTCTAGCAATTAAAATGGCTAACATATCCGTAATTAAATAAAATAAAATAGGGGATAACGGATCACCTTGCCGCAAACCCTTATATGTTCTGAAGTAATGACCTATGTCATCATTAACTTTAATGCCCACTGTCCCTCTTGTTACAAAGTTGTCAATCCAATTACACCATTTTGAGTTGAAGCCTTTCATGCGCAAAACTTGTTGTAAAAAAGGCCATTTGACCTTATCATATGCCTTTTCAAAATCAATCTTTAAAAGTACTCCATCCATTTTCTTCCTATGAAGTTCATGGATAGTTTCATGCAGAATTAACACACCCTCTAGAATATGCCTCCATAAAAGCTGTTTGAGTGGGTCTAATAACCGTATGTGCCACTCTGGTCACACGATTTGTGCCCACTTTAGTGAAAATTTTGAAACTAACATTGAGTAAACATATTGGTCTATATTGTTGGATCTGAATTGCATTTTCTTTCTTAGGCAACAAAATTATGGTACCATAGTTTAGCTTGAAGAGTTGTAAGTTCCCTTGTTGGAAATTGACAAACATCTTCATCACATCATCCTTTAAGATGGACCAAAAAGTTTGATAAAATTCTGCTGGAAACCCGTCTGGTCCAGGTGCTTTGTTTTTCTCCATATTCATGATTGCCTCACAAACCTCCTCCTCTGTGAAGTCGGCTGTGAGAATCTCATTTTCTACTTGGGATACTTGTGGAATATCATGAATCTCATCCTCTAATAAGGAGAAGTAATTTTCAGACGGCGGCCCAAACAGATTTTTGTAGAACCCTGTGATGTAATTTTTAATATTCTCCTGGCCGATTATGGTCCCCTCATCCTGTTCTAATTGGAAGATTTTTTTCCTCCTATGTTTCCCATTCGCAATGAGGTAAAAATACTTGGTGTTGTTACCCCCTTCCTGGACGTGTTTTACTTTTGCACGTTGCGCCCATTTAATCTCTTCCTCTCTTCTTAACTTGGAAATTTTATCATTTGCCACTTTCAGCTCCTCCCTCTCGGAGGTATTAAGTGGAACAGTTTCAGCTTTAATATCCAACCTATCGATAACTTCTAGGAGACGTTGTTTCTCTTTCTTATAAGAACCACTTTGATTTCTAGCCCAACCTTTGAGGAAAGTTCGGAGATGGCGGATCTTATTCTGCCATGACTCCAAAGCCTCGGAACCAGAAGGAATAAAATTCCAAACCGAAGACACTAGATAAAAAAAAACCATCCTGCTTTAACCACGACAACTCAAACGAAAAAGAGTTCTTGTTACCCTTATGCGCCTGCACCCCAGAATCTATTAACAGAGGTGTGTGATCATCTTTTGCTATATACCTGTTTTCTTTGAATATAAGGCTTGAGTTAGTTTAATTTTAAGGAAGCATGATGAACATTTGATTTCTTAGAGGTGAATATTATTTGTCGGCTCTGATTTTTTTTTTTGTAATTGAGGTGGTTCTCATGTACCTCCTATTTAGTGGCATTTTGATACATGATAATATGCAGAAAGTTCAGCACTCCATGTTTATAAATCTATTACAGCGCACATAAAACATGAGTCTTCAAGCCATGTAGCTAAAAATGCCACTTTATTATTACAGGCTCTCAGATCATTGAAATTTATGAATAAGAAGTTACAGTACATCACCTATCTATCTTATGTTACTCTTCTCTATACAACAAGTACTTGGAGGGCTCAGGTCTTGTTTGGCGCCCTCTTCAGTACATCGTTATTCCTTTTTAAAAGGAGTATTAGGAAAGGATATACTTTTTGCTGTGTTTAATTAGCGAACTATTTTTGACAAGAATTTTATGTATGTGTTTTAAGGAGTTGGTCAGTTGTTAGCTTTTGTTTTACATTATATTTTTATTGAAGTTTAATTTTGTATGGACACTCATTATTTTGTTTCCTTTTCATTTTTGGGCGTGTGTAAATACTGTCTTTGTATACATTATGTGATATTAGATAGATGATTTAGGTATATCTTGCCTTCCTATACTTACACGTCTTTCTATGGATATTATTTGTCATGATCAACCGAATAAAGTGGACCATAATTACCATATACGAAGATGTGTCGGTTGTGCCTGTTTTCTTGCTTTGGTGGTATGATTGCCCATCCTTGCATCAAGAACCGCATCTCTTTAGATTGAGAAAATTACTTCTTGACATATAAGAGATACACTTCTAGCTAATCTCATAAAAGTATGTCGTCATGTTTAGATCTGCCCTTTTTTGGTGTTAACCTATAATTTTCCAGCGTACATATATCTGCTTTCTATGCCTGAAATCAGGGTAATTGGTCTTTGGGCACAGTAAGAATAATTTTTCATCATTTATTTCCTAGATGAATAAATAGATAATTTTTTATCAACTCAATGGATAACAGTCATACATACAATCATTGTAGTCTGATACGGTTTAAAACTTTTTTGAACACACTGAATATGATTTTTGAAAAGGACATTTTTAGATTTACTTGTGTCATGATTTTTTACTTAATGCATACATAAAACAACTATCACGAGGGCTGCTTTTCCTTGATTTATGCTCAATTTCTTTGGTCTCATGCCATTGGCCAACTAACGCCTCAAATGTTTGTTTATGTGTACAGGTAAAGCCGTAAAGGTTCTCTATTAGATAGATGTTGATAGTTAGTGTAGTACATATATGGTATATGATGTTGCTAAAGAAATGGATTCAATATCTGGACAGGACAAGGGAGTTCATGACATTTTTAAGCAATGTTGATGTATTGGGGCAGGCAAGCAACAAACTAGGGATGAGTACGTAATGCAAGAGATGGAGAAAGTGAGCTGTTCCTCAATTTTCCTTTTTTTCTCTTACTATGAACTTTTCTGAATCTTTTTCTAAAAACATACTTGAGCCAAGGGTTTTCCTGGTATTATGCAGTCTCAGATTTTCTTAATACTGTTTTGTTTTTTGGTCAACTTAGTATTGTTTACGTGTACAAGTGTAATGTGCATTTTATCTTTCTTGCGCTAGACCATGTATGTCTTAAAACTTCAATTGAGTACACTGTTGGCCTATACAATGATCCATTTGTAGAAAGAAAAAATTCAGGCTAAAGCAATTTGATTTCTATTGTCCATGTATCTCTTCTTGCAAGTGTAACCAATATACGAAGTAAACCTTGGAAACATTGCCATATTTAACAAAATTTCCAATATTTGACATAGCGGAACTGTGCCTGGAAAAGCTATAGAAAAAATTTAAATTATTGTTGAAATATAGTGTCGTCCGATGGATTAATGAAGTGATATTTTCCTGGGGATAGAGTATTGTGGCTTTTCCCTTCGCTTTGCGGCAGGTATCTCTAAATGGCGGTCTCAGGAAAATACTCTAGCAAATAACACCTTTGCCACATAATTTAAATGTTGTTAGCGAGAATGGCGTGGCGGAGCGCGCTAGGTCCATCTAGTTGGTACTTACTGGGCATGGTTTTTCTGCTCCCGAGCTCATATGCTCCTGAAAAATAGCAAAAACGATTAAAAAGTGAAATTTTTATGCAGTGAACTTGAACATGTGTTGTAATAGGATACCAAAATTCTCTGAGAAATGATATATGTAGTGGTCTGTCAAAAGACAAATCTAAGGGTTGTAAAAAAACAAATCTAAATGCTCTAAACAACACCAAATTTTATTATATTTGCATAGAGCGCCGAACATGTCATTCCTCACAAAAAATGTTGCTTGCAGTGATAACACATGT
Source organism: Dactylis glomerata (assembly GCA_007115705.1). Classification (NCBI taxonomy): domain Eukaryota; kingdom Viridiplantae; phylum Streptophyta; class Magnoliopsida; order Poales; family Poaceae; genus Dactylis; species Dactylis glomerata. The sequence goes on from QXEO01001842.1 coordinate 151,260, forward strand.
TCATGTTCATTGTATAAAATTTTCAATTTTTTTGAGACCGTTTGCTATTTTTTATTGTATTAGGAGCATATGAGGTCGCATTCAAATGTGGATTTCTGGTACTTATATTACTTTTGACCGGACACTTTTTAGAGAAGAAATGTCCTGCACTTGTACTCATTATGTTTTTTTAGAATAACTTCATTCATTTGTGGCGTTGTCGAGGAGTCCCGAGTTACCTCCATCCCTTATGCCCTAGTCTTCCTGGTAAAAACCCAAATCTGGCTTGTTGAGCCAAATCGGACAACGATGGTGTCACTGATGTCATTACCTCCTTGGAGGCGTTGTTCTTGGAGGTCTTACCCTCGGGTGGGGCGCGACTTGGCGGCACATGCCTTGGCTTCTTGGTGAACCCTATGCGCTACAACGCTGCACCTACACGATTTCCTTGGTGGCATGGGTGGCGGAGTGTGGAGGATCCATTGTTGCGGCATCTTCAACACATGGAAGCGCTCGACGGATTTGGGTGACGACAGATGACGAGTGTTGAGGCCGACGGAGGTGTGGCGACGTGTGATGATGCGACATCGAGGGCACTAGTGGCGGTTGGTGGATCTGAGGCGAGTCTGGCTGTCCGTAGCGCCATTGCTTTTCCAAAGTGGGAGTGTCCCGATTCTGCCCTTCTTTGCGGGATCAGAGTCTCTCTTTCCCTTTCAAGGGTCTTAGAAGGGTGTGGTGTCCTTTGTGTTTCTGTGGCTGGCATCTAGGCCGAGGTTTGTTTCGTGGTGTCGGTTGTAACATGCGCCCTAGTTGTTGTCTGTGTTCTTGTCTTGAGTGGTCGTGTGTTTGCCAACGGCTCTCCTATCTTTGAGTTGAGTTGTATGGCAGGGTGTTCGCCCTCTTAGGCTTGTACAAAAACTCTCTTTTTCTATCGATGTATCTTGTTTTCGTGAAAAAAAACTTCATTCATTTGTGTTGGTAACAACCGTTAAAGGCCTAGTTCATACTGGGCTAGTGGGCAGTGGCTCAGGTCCTGGATGGGTCAAATCCCGCGAATGCTCGTCCACTGGGCCAAAAGCCCAGAGCCTACAAGCTTGGCGTGAAATGCAATAAGGCGATACTTCAAGGGGTTTCGTGAGAAGTCCTTGACTTGTCTTTGCCCGTCTTCTCCGAGCTCTGGTCACTGCCACCGGGTCCCGCAGACTCCAAAACCCTAACCAAATAAGCCCACCTTCCAGCGCCCCAAAACCCTCCCCAGACCATTCCCGCCGCCGCACACCCGCCTCCCGTCCGCCGCCCGTCCGCCGACGCCGCCGCCATGGACGCCGACGCGTCGCGCCAGGTGCGCGTGCGCTTCGTGACGAAGCTCCCGCCCCCGCTCCGGGCGCCGCCCACCGCCATCGCCGTCCCCGCCGAACTCTCCCGCATGGGACTCTCGGAGATCGTCAACAAACTCATCGTTTCCGGTGAGCGCATCCGCACCCTTGCCCTGGCCCTGCTACGACGAGACGTGCCGGGAAGTTTCTAACCCCCTCGCTCCGTTTCGCAGCCGAGCCGGACCACCAGGCGCAGCCCTTCGACTTCATCGTCGATGGCGAGCTCGTGCGGATGCCGCTCCATCAGTTCTTGCTCGCCAAGGGCATCTCGGCGGTACGAATTCGTGTTCAGAGATTTTAGTTCAGAAAGCTATTTCTGTGCCCTGGACGTGGCTGTGAAAATATTATTTGAGCATTTTGTGTGAACGTATTTGCAGGAAAAAGTGCTTGAGCTCGAGTATGTGAAAGCAGTGGCGCCGAAGAAGCAGGAGCAGCCCTTGCCACACGATGACTGGGTCAGTGCGGTTGATGGATCAAACCCAAGGTATGTATTGCTGTTGTCTGAGGATGAAATGGCATTTTGTTCTTCGATTTGAGGACGTGCCTTACTCGTGACGATGTATGTATTTGTTGATGCAAAGAAATGAAAATTTTAGACGGTTTGTCTAATTCGGTTCACAGTAGGTGGTACTTGAGCTCGAGAAGGTTAAAACGAGGATAGTGATCTGCTTGAACAAATAATCTAGTAACACTCTAATAAACCATGAAGCAAGGGTTATGTTGTAATGAAATGACAATAACCAGAGATGGTACATGGTAGGATTGAAAATTCGAGCTAAACTGGAATATAGGGCAAGTTCATTTTCTTGTGTGCTTTTCATTTTGCAATAACCAGAGATGGTACATGGTGCAATTAGTTTCTCATTTTGGAAAGTTCCTACATGGAGGCATTATTGTCCTGGTTTTTCTTGAAAGCATGCTTCAACTATGATTTCGTGTAAGTGATATATCACCCAGGCAAAGATTTACGGAGGTCAATGAATTAAAATTGTAGCTATATGTCCCACTTGGGCAATATTTGAAATTTTGAATGCTTTCCTACCAAGATGGTTCTGCTTACATTTTAGAAGCTTGATCAGCAAGTGATAGAACTTGTTTGGCATTGTTGAGGTTTTCAGTGTAACTCACCTTGTTGATGAAAATTATATGATGTACTGGTAAGTTACTAAAACAACTAAAATGAGCTAATATCGAACTTTCGAACTGATATATGTGGATCTTGCCAAGGCTAGGCTAAAATCGAGTAGTGTGCCTGTCTCAACAAGAGCCAAGTAAACCGAGAAATTCTAGATATCCAGTTATATCATTCTGTGATTGGGCTTTTTTGAGTTAAATGCTTAGGTAGATTTCCAAGTAGGGTACTGCTACATCTCCAACTTTCCTGGATTCAATCATGTAATTGTACTAACTAGCCCAATGTAAATCCTCTAAAAATATCATGTTTTGGTGTCTCAAACTGATCAGTATTGTGCACCTATATGCTCATACACAATATTAACAGTGGCTTGGTTGATCACTTCCTTGATATTCACAAATCAATTTGTTCTTTCGAATGAACCATATATTGGTCTTTCTTTGTTGTTTTCTTCTTTGTTGGTTCCATTATATCCTAAACTACTTATCTTTTGGCAGCTTCTTATTAACAGGCTGCTATGATGGTCTGGCAAGGTGTGCATCTATCAAGTCTCCCGTTTATTCTGTAGATAAGCAGTGTCAATTGTTACACAGACAGTATGTAGTAGTGTTGTATGCCTTACCCATTTAACTGCCTTTATTGTTTAGAATATGGAAAGATGGAGCTGTATGTACTCAAGTTTTGGAGGGACATAGTGGTGCAGTAACTTCTGTCAGCTTTATCAGTAAAGGTTTGCTTTGCTCAAGTTATTTGATATGGAGCATCTGTCAAAATTGCTTACCTGATTCATTCCTAATTATTTTCGTACCATTGCCATAGTGTCTGGCCATGTGTATCTGGAAGCAAACTAACTTGAATAATGTTGTTCCAGGAACTGAAATGGATGGCAGTTTGCATGTTGTCACTGGCTCAAAGGATAGATCACTGCGCCTGTTCAAGGTAAATCTGTTCAGTTTTGCTTTTCCAAGACTTGTTTATTTACATAGTAACTTATAGTTTTCTATGTATCTTACATTATGCTATGCATTTCTGAAGTTTGATACTTCAGTCACCATGGGCTCCCCGAAGCAAATTGGAGCTTACAAAATTCTTCCTGGGCATTCATCCTCTGTTCAAAGTGTTGCTGTTGATCCTTCCAGAAATATGGTATCAGTTACTTTATCTTATGTTACACAACAATGCTATATCATACTCATTTATCCTGATTTCTTCTTAAAAATATTTTTCTGTACCTAGATATGTTCTGGTTCCTGGGACACCACAATTAAGCTATGGGCAGTCGAAGGATCTGAAGAAGATGGTGACGCTGTCGTGAAAAAGAGAAGGATGAACTCTGATGCATCTGGACCTGAAGAGTCTCAGTTAGAGGTACTTGTTAGTTGTTACATTGTAATCCAATTTTTTTTTTTGAGGTTAGAAAGCCAAGTACTTTCCGCTCCTTTTTGTATATGCTGGTTTTTCTTCGAGGTCTGGGGTCACTGATAAATAGAATAAAATACTCAGAAGAGTGAAAAATGGTTTTGTTCTGGTCTAGTTGTGAGCTATTCTTGACTTCTCCGTAGTAATTTATCCCGAACTGGACACTTGGTTCATGTTATTCAGTTGAAAATCGGCTGGGGTCTGGTCTTGGTTTTCAAATCCTTGCGCTATAATTGACTCATTTGTTGCATCAACTCATGGTAAATCCTGTTTATCTCACAGTTTTCGTCCTGTTGCACTCCAGGGTTCAGCATCTTCAACATTTCACGGACATGCACAATGTGTCTCTTCTGTTATTTGGCCTGAGCAGCAAACAATATATTCAGCATCTTGGGATCATTCTGTTCGGCAGTGGGATGCCCAAACAGGGAGAGAAACATGGAATATGGTATGCAGAGTATATCTCTAGGTTGCAGATTATGTAGAGAAAGAAATAGTTTTTCTATGCAATTTGGTTGGCATATGTACGTTCATGTGCTGATTTTCTATTTTTATCTTTCAGTTTTGCCTCTTGACTAAGTCCTACTTTTTCATTGACTAGTACAGTGCCAAACAATATTTTGCTATCAGTCATATTACTAGTGCTGCTCTATGCTTGTTTCACTGTACAAATCTAATTTATTTTGGTCTCCAATCCTTGTTTATAGTCTTGTGGGAAGGCCTTGAATTGCTTGGATTGTGGTGGTGAGGGCTCTTCACTGATTGCTGCTGGTGGTTCTGACCCTGTATTGAGGGTATGGGATCCTCGCAAGCCTGGTAAACACAGAAAACATTAAGCTGTTTATTGATTTGTTGGAACACTTTTGGATTAACTCATATCATATGTTTTTCTGCATACAGGAACACTAGCTCCTGTTTTTCAGTTCTCTTCGCACTCAAGCTGGATCTCTGCTTGCAAATGGCATCCAAGTTCCTGGTATCATTTGTTATCATCTTCATTTGATGGGAAAGTGATGTTGTGGGATCTAAGAACAGCAGTAAGATTCAATTTATCTCATCTACTTTCTCATTTGTTCCACACATCAGTCTCGTGCCATTGATGATTTTTTTCCTGTTGCAGTGGCCTCTGGCCTCTGTTGACTCACACAGAGAAAAGGTAATTTTTCGTTTTGGGTTACCTTTTGCATACTTCTGGGAAAAATGAGATGCTCAACTAAATTCTGTGGCTGTAGGTCCTGTGTGCTGATTGGTGGAAAGGGGACAGTGTAATAAGTGGTGGAGCTGATTCCAAGCTGTGTATCTCATCAGGGGTTGAAATAGCGTGATGAAGAAGATTCCCTCCCACATCTTGTTGTGCTATCAAGGTTTTAACTTCTCAAATTTTCAATCTTATTAAAGAAGCCAATTTTGTAACAAATCTACATTCTGCATAACTTGCCTTAGCTTCACTCCTGTGTTGAACTTCTTGCATGTTTTGCAGCTAACAGCAGTTCAATCCATATTATATTGGTTGATAAGACATTGCCAAAAGCCAAACCAATGCCAATTAGGGTTGAAATATGTCAGATCAAGATACCATGTAAAGCTGTTACACTAAGTGCCAGCTGTTGCGCATCAGTAGATCCACATTAGGGATCACCACATTTTGCAATCAAGTTTTGTTTTGTGCTCCTTATTTGTTGAAACTCTTAAACAACACATTATAACAATGTTATGATCGTAATTTCAGAGTTATATTGTTAGGCTGATAACTCCAGGCTGGTTTTGTTTCCGAAAAAATTGTCTGTTTTACTTCAGCATTGCTATATACAGACTTTGCTTGTGTTTTACAATCAGCCGCCCCTTTGGATATGATGTTTCTTCATAACAGCTGACCTAACAACTTTATGTGCTTGTACGGTCGTACCTGCCGTGCAGAAGGCCGAACAGCCGAAGGACTCACCTAGACCTTAAGCAGGTAGACTCAGAAAGTGCACACATGAGACGAAAGTGCAGACAAGTAGATGACCCAACTTCTTATAAAGCGCTGGACTCTCCGCACGCTACATACTGCACCCTATAAGTAGCACGCATCACCTGTCATCTCTCCCGCATCCAAACCGCCACTGCTACAGCGAGTATTGGTCCATCAATATGGCTTCAAAAAATAGTACCGTCTTCCTCCTTAGTGTGCTTCTCTTGTGCATCACCATGAGCAGCGCTGCGAGAATCTTGGAGGAGACTGCTCCGTCCAAGGACAAGGAGCACAAGCCCGAGGTGCCACCACTGCCCAAGGTGGAGCTGCCGTCATTTCCGGAGGTGCACCTTCCACCTAAGCCCGAGCTTCCTAAAGTGGAGCTGCCACCATTTCCGGAGGTGCACTTCCCACCTAAGCCTGAGTTGTCTAAGGTGGAGCTGCCACCTAAGCCCGAGCTGCCCAAGATGGAGCTGCCAACATTCCCAGAAGTGCACCTGCCACCTAAGTCCGAGCTGCCTAAGGTGGAGCTGCCACCTAAGCCCGAGCTGCCTAAGGTGGAGTTGCCAACGTTCCCGGAGGTGCACCTGCCACCCAAGCTGGAGATGCCTAAGGTGGAGCTACCGCCGAAGCCAGAGTTGCCCACCATTCCTGAGTTCCACTTTCTAGAGCCGCAGGCTAAGCCATGAGTACCGTGTTATCAATATTGTTATATCGAATTCTCCGCTCGCCCATGTATCTGTTGTCGTGTCGTGTTGTTGATGTGTTTGTTTAGTCGTGGTTTTCAGCCAATCTTGTGAGCATGTGCCCACTATTATCTTTCTCTCGTAAGAATACCTTGAAAATATATGCATGCTTCCTTCTGTTTACGATTTTCACCACAACCCTCATCTGTATGGGTCAATTTTTCTATGGACAAAGCATAGAAGCCTATATACTTTTTCTTCGACTTACTTCTTTTTTTGAAACGGGCGGCAAAAGATTTGCCACCATTTATATTAAATAAGGAGAGTTCAACAAGCACGAAGCCCAAAAAATAACTAAAGAAGTAACTCTACGGGATTACTCTCGCAATATTACAAGACTCAAATCCTTAGCACCCGCGGCAATCCAAAGCCTTACTTCACTCTTTATGATCTCAAGAAGCACTGCCGGCGGAGCGGCCTTGTTGTTAAAAACTCTTGCATTGCGCTCGTTCCAAATAGTCCAACTCACAAGCATCGTGAGAGAGGCAATAGCCTTGCGGTTGGGCTTCGGGTAGCACGCCATCATTGTCCACCATTCATCGATAGTAAGCTCCGGCTCCCAATCTTGAGGTTGAATATTGGCAATGCCAAGCCACCCCTTGGCCAAATTCCAAAGCCTCTTAGTGTAGCGACAATGGGAGAAAAGGTGGGCGATCGATTCTTGGGCTTGCTTGCAAAGCGGGCAAAGGCCACATCCCACCCTCGCCTCTCGAGACGGTCCGCCATCCAAATCCTATTATGAATGGCCAACCACGAAAAAACTTGACCTTTGGAGTCGCCCAAGCTTTCCAAACCATCCTGTTGAAGTTAGTGAGGGTTGCTCCAAAAAATTGAGCCTCATAAGCCGATGCCAAGGAGTATTGTCCATTGGAGGTGAGGCTCCAAACAATGGAATCCGCCCTATCCACATGAAGATGCACATCTTGGAGCCGCATCCAAAGCATAAGGTAATCATGAATATGGTGTACCGTCAAGTTGGCATTCATATTGATACTTTTGATCCAACTATTGCAATGCAAAGCTTGTGCCACGGTGCTCTTTTCTTCTTTGAAATCTCGAAAATAAGAGGCGCAATGTCTTTGGGCTTGTCTCCCTCCAACCATGGTGAGTCCCAAAAAGGAGCAATCTTGCCATTGCTAATGCTAATAGTAGTGGCATTGTTGAAGAGGTTCATGTCAACTTCATTGCAAGGGTTTCCCAAACCTACCCAAAGCTTGGTTGGCTCCGTCCATTCCAACCAAAGCCATCTCAACCGAGGCGCGAGCAAATTTCCCAAGATGTAGAATCCCCAACCCTCCAAGATGCTTGGGTCTACTCACCGTTTCCCAATTCAACTTGCACTTGCCACCGGTAACCTCCCTTGTGCCGGCCCAAAAGAAAGCCCTCTCAATTTTGTTCATGGAAGTAAGACAACCCGACAAAATGTTGAGTGGAGTGAGGTGGAAGATCACTTGGGAAGTAAGCACGGATTCAACCAAAGCTCCACGATCGGCAACATTGATGCTCTTGCCATCCCAAGGGACAAGCTTTACAACCATCTTGTCCTCAAGTGGTCGGAAGTCCACCCTCTTAAGTTGGCGCACCGAGAGAGGGAGCCCCAAGTACTTGAAGGGGAAGGAGTCCCTAATGATCGGAAAACCATGAAGAACATCATCAAGGTCGATCTCTTGGCACCTTATGGGCACCACCATGCTCTTTTGGAAGTTGTTAACAAGACCGTTTGCCTCGCCGAAGAGGGCAAGGATGGAAGAAAAGTTCGAATGTCCTCTCTTAGCAGGGCAATAAAAATGGCCGCATCATCCGCATAAAGCGAAGTCCTCATCACCGTCCATCTACCCTGAACCTTGCATAGTAGGCCATGTTGGGAAGCCAACTCAAGGATTTGTTGCAATGGGTCAATAGCTAGCACGAAAAGAAGGGGCGAGAGTGGGCCCCCTTGCCTTAGTCCTCTACCATGCTTGATGGGCGCGCCGGGTGTGCCATTTAGGAGGACTCTAGAGGAGGAGGTGCAAAGCAACACAGTAATCCAATCTCGAAAAAGCGGAGGGAAACCATGCCTCTTGAGAAGCTCAAGAATGAACTCCCAACGAACGGAGTCGAAGGCCTTACGGATGAAGAGAAGCGTAGGGCACTTGCTCTTGTGCAATCTTCTTGCAAGGTTACACACATACAAAAAATTATCGTGGATGCTTCTCTTCTTGATGAAGGCACTTTGGGCATTGGAAACAAGCTCATCCATAAGAGGTGCGAGCCGGGAGGTAATCACTTTCGACTTACTGATGTCCTTGCTCTGACATGCGATATTTATAGTCCAAAACAGTGTTCATGAGTATGGAGGTCAATGGTCTTAAACTCTTAATGCTGTGGGTAGGAGTTTGTATCCAGGGTATCACTAGATTAAGGGCTAGAGTTCATGGATAACTAGCATTGTGCAAATTGCAAAAGGAGGGTGGTAGGAATCTGAGTACCAACAAGCTGATGAGGGATGCAGGTCTGCGGCACACCACGGTGGTTAGGAAGCAATAACCTTATAGTCATGAGACTGCCGCTGTGGCTGTACCAAGGCAGCGCTGGTCACTTTATCATAACATTAATCCGAATTGAGTATTAAGTTTCTTAGGCAAAGTTGTTCCAATTTCTTCTTCCATAGGACGAAGTTGTAAGGTTGGCGATATTCGAAAGCAAAATAAAAATGCAGCAAACTAACTAAACCTATGTCCCCGATTGCCCAACCCTAATGAATGTTGACTGAGACGCCACCTAGCACGGTGAGCACTTCACTAAGCGACCGAGCTGGCAAATTAAGCAGGGCCTGACGCACAAGCCTAGAAGAAGTGGTCAAACGAGCAAAGGAAGAACTCGAGCTTTGGGATGCAGCGGACAAGGAAGTAGAATGCTGAGAGGAGTATACTAGTGTGTATGTGCGATTGTGCGGACGGCAAGGCCGTGGTAACAATAAATCTTGTAAAAACTATTTTTCAATCTTAATGTGATGACAACAACTAATTGGTTGCCTCTCCTTGAAAAATAGTATAGTTTCGGAGACAAATGATGAACTACCTAGTTCAGGACATACGTTGTCAGGGTGGACAAAAACCCAATCTGCATTTGAATCAAACTAATATTAAGCTCAAATACTTATTGAATTTCCAGTGCCGACGTCAAGAAACTTCAACGATGGAATATTGGAATGCAATGCTTGCTTTAGTTAGTACACAGTGATTTTTTCGCTTTCTCTAGAATTCTCTAGAAATAGGAATATCTCAATCCTTTATTTATTCAATAGTACTGCAATAAAAACAATACCGGTTATAATCTAAGTAATATAGAAGGATTGATATATGCAGTTTGTCGTGACGAGAAGTCGGTCACGCGTTAGTCCCATCGCGTACCCATGTCGCTCCGGCCCGCCCAATTCTCGAGCTTGCACGGAAGAAAAATAATAAGAGGGAGTAGGAAGAAAGAAAAGTGAGAACATGTTGACTAGCAACCGCTGCCAATGTTGATGAACAAACTTGCTTGTGTTCTTCTACAATCATGGTCCTTTGGCCACTTCGTCTTAACTGTTGGCCTAACGATTGTTTGTGATCTCACGGTCGTACCTGCCCTACACAGAACATGAGGGTGTCCTCAACTAGTCAACTGACACTGGTGGAAAAAAGACCTTCAATCCCGGTTTATAAAGCCCATTAATCCCGGTTGTCGCAACCGGGACTAACAAAGCGGGACTAAAGGCTCCAGCTTTTAGTCCCGGTTGCTTACGAACCGGGACCAATGGTCCTTCACGTAGCCCGGGGCATGTGCTGCGGCTGGAGGAACTTTGGTCCCGGTTCGTAACACGGACCGGGACTATAGGTCCATTCAGAATAAAATTGTATTTTCTGTTTCAGAATTTCTGTATTTTCTTTATTTCTCTATTTTTCTTTATTTCTCTATTATCTAATCATCTCTATTCTCATACAAATTAGATACTTATGGCTCTCACTCCATATCTCATATCAAATTACAAGTACTTGTGGTCCTTACTTCCCGGTCGGTCACCCATCCTCACACTGCTCCACCCTTAGCACGCTTAACTTCTCCATTCCTTCCCTACTAGCTTCCAAGACTGCGCTCGCGACTTCTTGATAATGGTATGGTACCAATTCTATTAACCTATACACTTCGGTAATATATAATATTACTTTTTTAAATTCCAAATTAATTCACAAAATAAGAAACAATGATTAAGAATAATAAGCACCAATGAATTTCAAATAATCTTTATGTATAATTTAATTATTAATTTTTAATAATTAAAATATTCAAAAAAGCCAAAATACTTGAAAAATCACAAATTCAAAAATTAATAGACTTTGTTAACCGAAACAAAGGGAGTACATTTTTCCAAACATACTCATCCAACATGGCTCAAAGGGAGTATATTTTCCAAGCAAGCTCAGTCCAACATTTTTCCATACATAACCATCCACCTAATTATTAAGGTTAAGACGATCAATATGGCTATTGTAGCCCTTTAGCTTCCAGAATCTCCTAGCAATCTCAAAGCCTAGGCAAGCGTCTAAAGCGGCATATAATAGTTGGTTGAAGCTCAATGGAATTTTTTCCCAACCAAAAATTAGTTCATCTTCTTCATCATCATCATCTTCTTCTTCTTCTCCCTTCTTCTTGTACTTCTTCTCCTTCTTCTTCTTGTCCTTCTTCTTCTTGTCCCTCTTCTTGTTCTCAAGATGTGTCCCAATAGTAGCATTGGCCAAATCATAGAGACTCGGCGTTAGCTTGCTAGTGGAGTTTGGGACAACTTGTTGAAGATCATACGCGGACGGGATAACAATTCCGTATGACCTTAGCATGCGCAGATCGTTGTTGATAGCCGCACCACAAAACTTGATGGTGGTGTCCTTCAAGAAGTCTTTGAGTAGTTGCGGCACGCCATTGGCCTTACAAATTTGAAAGACCAATATCTCGGACGCCACCGAGAGTTGAAGGACGGCGGCACGCTGCGGGAGCTCGTGAGTGGTGAACTCACAATCCAAGCCCACGCACTTGACCGGTGCGTCGTCGAGGAACCGGCGCTTGACGGCGCGGATCCACTTCTCCACCCTTGAAGCACAGAGAGTCTCCGTGATGGTGAAGTTCATCTCTTCGATGACCACGTAGTAGATCTGAGACCGGGGCCAAAATTGCTCCTCCATTGAGTCGAGGGAGAGCTCTCGAGGGCGCCGGCGCGGTATGGTGTGGAGAGAGATGTTTGGGGAAGAAGAAGCTATGCAATGGTGTGCTTTTAGATGATCAAATGTAATGCTATATATAGTGAGAGAGGGAAGATGAGCACGCCGGCGATGATGTGAATGCAGGCAAGTTTCCAAGGTCGCCGGCGCCGGTTCCCGATCAGCGCGCGCGACTACGAATCGTCGTCGTTAATGTCGATCGATATCCGAAGCGTCGTCGATCGATAACTGGCGCGAAGTGGGCGGTTCGTTTGAACGGGTCATTGGTCCCGGCTCGTGACACGAACCGGGACTAAAGGGTGACCTTTAGTCCCGGTTTGATCCACGATCCGGGACTAAAGGGCCAGGGGGCATTAGTCCCGGCTGTTAGATGAAACCGGGACTGAAGGGCCCTTTCCTTTTGAACCGGGACTAATGCCCCCTGGCCCATATTTTCAAATGAACCGGGACTGATGGACCCTTTAGCCGCGGATCGAATTTGGTTCGGGACTAATGAGACGAATGGAAGCCCTTTTTTCCACTAGTGTGAAGCCGGATACTAACAATTTCAGTCTCTTCTCACACAAATCGTAAGCAGACAGCTAAAGATGACTCGAAACTAAAGCGCGCACATGAACAGTAAGAATGGACAAGTAGGTAACCAACCTTGTCTCAAATAATTGGACCCTCGCGAGACACTACATGCTTATTTGAACTCTATAAGTAGAACGGAGCATCTACTATCTTTACCACATTCAAACCACACCGATAGAGCTACCTAGCTGTAGAACCACATACGCACAGCAATATGGCTTCGAGAAACACTGTTGTCTTTCTCCTCGGGCTGCTCCTCTCATGTGTCGCCATGAGCGACGCTGTGCGGACCTTGCAGGAGGAGACCGTTCCATCCAAGGATGAGGATCACAAGCCCGAGCTTCCACCGCTGCCCAAGGTTGAGCTGCCGCCATTCCCAGAGGTGCACCTGCCACCAAAACCCGAGCTGCCCAAGGTGGAGCTGCCGCCGTTCCCTGAGGTTCACCTTCCACCCAAGCCTGAGCTACCAACATTCCCAGAGGTGCACCTTCCTGCCAAGCCGGAGTTTCCCAAGATGGAGTTGCCACCGAAGCCGGAGATGCCAACCATTCCGGAGTTTCACTTGCCAAAGCCGGAGGCCAAGCCATGATGACTGTCTTCACTTGTGTCCTTTCCATGCTCTCGTACATTTATTTCCAGTTCTTGTGTTGTGTCTTTGGTGCGAATTGTTAGTCCGGGTTTTCGGCGAGTCTTTTGCGTGATGAGTGATCAGTGAAGGGTTTATCTACGGCGCCTACTTAAATGTCATGCATTGTACATGCACAATACATATGAATCGTGGACATACATGTGCAATAATTTTTGTTGTTGTTGTTGTTGATCTTATTGTTCCCTTTCCTCATAAAAGTATTTGAAATGCTGAGCTAATGCATGATTCTTTCTATCAGAAATTCAACAAAAACAATTGTATCAGAAAGTTGGTTTTCACAACATAGAAAAAAATGGTTTTGCCTCCTGAGCACCACTGCCTGTTAGATTAGCGCGAGCTTACCGAGCAAGTCTAGATATTCGGTAGCTCGCTCGTTGAGCTCATTAGTGTTAATGAGCTAAATTTTCCGATCTACTCGGCTCGTTAAAGAATAAGTGCTCATCAAGGTGGGCGAGCTTCGATCCTCATGTCCGCCCTAATTATGGGGAAATAGGAACTTGATAGATTAAGACCTCTTTGGTTTGCATGATTCCAAAAATACAGAGAAATAAAACCATATGATCGCAATGCCATGCATACTTGAATCCAACATGATCAAGTTGCCGCAATTTATAAATCACAACATAAAAATGACTATGTCCAGCATGATTAGTAAGTCGTGACAAAAAAAGATGAGTGTAGTGCAAGATTAGACTATGCCACATAACAATTTCTACACGGAAAACTTATAGTATATGACCTATAAAAAAGTAGCTATATGTGAATATAAAATTCGTCAAATATAACCTTTTTGTTTCTCTCGAATAGCATAACCTATAAACCTCAAAATTTTCAGGTCCATATAACTATTGTACTACATTGCGTAGATTTTTTTTCAATTTTTTTGTTCACCGAAACTCTTTAAAAGATCTAAGGGTGTAGGTGCCATGGTGCTTAGAAAAGTTAATGCATCTTCACCAAATAGCAGGTGTTCTGCCTTTTCATTAAGTAGAGAGAAGAGTGTACAAACTAGAGAGAAAAGGGTGCAAACCAGAGAAGAAAAGCCAAACAAATTTTACACGAAGGACAAGGAATAGGAGATAGAGAAAAGATCCGATGCTTGAAATAGCCAGCTCGGCTATACAAGAACCAGAAATGATGCTCACTAGAAGACTACGCGCGCTTCCCCGCACTGTTATTAACAAAACACAGAGTCGTCTTTTGGAAGACAAAAGTTTAGCCGTTGAAGGCATCTGCACATTAATGTGCTCGTTTTCTATTTTTATCTTATATAAATTTTGCTCTTGGCCAAACAGTATCCCGTCAAGCTAGCAGTCATATGACTTGCTTCTGTTCTACAATCTATCGCCGCCACCTCCTCCCCCCGTCGTTCCCCTTCCCCTCGCCGTCCCCGGAGGCGTTCGCCGGCCAAGCCCGCAACGCCGGTGATGGGGGTGGCGGGGATTTGCGCTCGGGGCTCCTCTCGCGGCGGCATGGAGGTAGGCTGCCGGGCCGCCACCTCCTCCCCCGTTGTTCCCCTTCCCCTCGCCGTCCCCGGAGGCGTTCGTCGGCCAAGCCCGCAACGCCGGTGACGGGGGCGGCGGGGATTTGCGCTCGGGGCTCCTCTCGCGGCGGCATGGAGTTAGTCTGCCGGGTGGGGAGCCGGTCTCCGCCTCTGGCTGCTCGGCGGCCGTCCTCCCTCCCGTCCTCCTCTCCAGCGCGGCCTAGCCGGTTGTGAGGGTGGCCGGTGGCTGGATGCTGCCATCCGCGGCCTTGGCAGGAACCATGGAGTCCAGGGCGTCGACCTTGCGGTGGGTGGCGGCCGTCGGTGCTTGCTGCCGTCACCTTGGTCGTCTGGGCGGCGATGTGGCGGTGGGCGTTGGTGCGGTGTGGAGGCCCCCGACCTCTGCTCCAGATCTGATGAAGAAGGTGCCCCCGAGCTCTGCTGTTCGCCCACCCGCCGGCTCTGGCCTCTTCGGAGTTTTGGGGCTGGTTGTGGTGGCTGGTGTTGGGTGGAGGGGACCGGAGGAAACTCTTGGCCGGCGGTGGCGGCCACGACGTTGACGACGCCGCGCTGGTGTGGTCTCCCTTCTTGGAGGTTCGTTGAAGCTCCTCTCCCCCCACGCTACTCTGCTGCTGTTTTCGGGTGAAAACCCTAGTCCTGGTTCGGGCGGCGACGACGCTACGGCGTCGTTTCCCTTGCTGGAGGCGCCGCCCAGGGACTGCAGGGCAGAAGTGAACTTTGCGGTGTGCGGTGGTGGCTGGTAGCAGCTTGATGCGGTCTGCGACGGCGCCGCCCTAGCAGGTCGAAAGCGCCTCCTTTGGCCGCTGTCCCTCCGGTGGTGGTGGTGTCCCTTTTTTGGTGCTGCATCTTCCTTGTCAATTACTGGCGTCCTGCAGCTTCGCTATCTTCGTGGTCGATCCGTGGGCAGCGGAGTTCGTGCGAGCTTCACCTTGCATGCTCTGCGCCCTTGTCACTATGGTGACCAAGGTTCATTCGGGTTCAGGGTGAACCATTTTGCTACTCGACGGTGTGGCGCCCTTCGAACCAGGGCGAGAGGGCAGTGTGCTCTCTTTGGTAGTGAAGACGGATGACTTTGTGTCCAGATGCTGCTGGTCTGAGTGTTTGTAGTGGTGGTTCCTGCTATCTTCTGCTTCCTCTCCGGTGATGGCCGTGGCGATGGATGAAGGCTCCGTCATCTCAAGCTTAGCTTCATTTCTTATTTTTTGTTTGCTTGTTTTGCTGGACCTGTAAGCTGTTTGTAAGCACTTTGTACTCAGCCGTTCGTGGCTTTATTAATTTAAAGCCAGGCGTTTAACGCCTTCTATCTAAAACAATCTATCGCCTACTTTGACACCATGTTTCGTTTTAACAGCTGACCTAAAAGGTGTATGTGCTTGTACAGTCGTACCTGCCCTGCGCACGACATCATGAGTCCTGAGTCCTGACTGCCTGAGCAGCCCGAGAACAATTTCCTCAATCGTCACCTAAACGTTAAAGCAAATATAGACTCGAAAGCGCACACATGAAATGGGAGTGCAGATAAGTAGATGACCAAACTTATTGCAAAATGCCGGACTCTCTCTACACGCTGGCTTTTGCATCCTATATAAGTAGCATGCGGCACCTGCAATCTCCAGCACACAACCGCAGTTCTAGAGCTAGCTAGTGTTGCACACACGTTTATTAAGGCATCAACATGGCTTCGAAAAACAGCACTGTTTTCCTACTCGGTCTGCTTCTCTCATGCGTCGCCATGAGCAGCGCGGGGAGAATCTTGGAGGAGACCACTCCGACCAAGGGCGAGGAGCACAAGCCCGAGCTACCATCATTACCCAAGGTGGAGCTGCCGCCGTTCCCAGAGGTGCACCTTCCACCTAAGCCCGAGCTTCCTAAGGTGGAGATGCCGCCGTTCCCTGAGGTGCACCTGCCAGCTAAGCCCGAGCTGCCTAAGGTGGAGCTGCCACCTAAGCCCGAGCTGCCCAAGGTGGAGCTGCCAATGTTCCCGGAGGTGCACCTGCCACCCAAGCCAGAGATGCCTAAGGTGGAGCTGCCGCCAAAGCCAGAGTTGCCTACCATTCCGGAATTCCACTTCCCAGAGCCGGAGGCCAAGCCATGAGAATCGCCTTCTAAGTATTGTTATTTCTGGTTCGTCGCTCGATTGTATATGTACATGTTGCCGTGTCTTGTCGCCGTCGTCGATGTGTTTGTTTAGTCATGGTTTTCAGCCAGCCTTGTGAGTGATGTGTTTATATATTTGATATATACGAGAATTGTTGTGCTCTCACTATTATCGTTTCTTGTAAGAATACTTTTATATATGGTAGCTTTATAACATTTATACGATCTTTCGGGGACAACTTATTCCGTATTAAATTGTTGTTCGGGACCTTGGACAATATTCAGAGGTCAAACTACTGACACAATCTCTCTGAATTATACTATCCCCTTGTGAAGTCAATTGTTCAAAATAACTAGGCTCCGCTAACGTGCACATGAATAAGAGTAATTCCATCTCTCTTCATTAATTAGCTTCCATGTCAGCATTTTGGTGGATCTTGTTTGCATAATACTAGCTATGATACTAGCACTATGCTTAGCCTAAGCAGTTAAGTTGTACAATGCCACAAGAGTTAAACTTCTCCTTTAATTTGGATATGTTTAAAAAAATGTCCGAAGTTGGAGCGGTAGAACCCTACTCTAGATGCTGTATTTTCAGGTTTTGTGTTAGTAGGACAACGTACGTATGTATGTTCCAAATTCAAATGGTGTATTTTGTTTCGCTATGAAAAGTTTTAAACCAACATTTCCTCTGTTAATATATACCTTATGTTGCATAAAAATGATGTCATTACATTCATATTCCCAACGAACCGGGCCGAGGATCTGATTGGCTGGGGAGGTCCAAGTCGTTTGGTTCATTCCGTCTTGTGCACGAACACATCGTCTCGTTGATCTCCGATGGATTGGAACGGTACCGTTTCACGTCCCCACGTGAGCGCCGCCCTGCCTACTCCATCAACGATGCATGCGCACGTTTAGTTGGTCATGTAAACACGTAGTCTACTGCAACTTGCTGTTATGTCTCGGTAGGTGAGGTTAGCCAACTCGTCCAGCACAAGTTGCTCAATCTTCTTTATATAATGGTCTCGAGAGACAATCATTAATCATCCATGGATACGCATGTCGAATCGTGATCGCAGAGGCGCCACGATGACGATGATTATACCGCCGTCGGGGGCCCTGCCCCTGGTGCTGATGGTGTCCCTGCTGCAGCTCTGCTCGGCGGCAGCGCAGCCCGTACAAGGTGCAGGACCGCCGCCCAACTGCCTGGCCAGGTGCGGCAACGTCCGCGTGCCGTACCCGTTCGGCATCGGCGAGGGGTGCCACTTGCCGGGCTTCAACCTCACCTGCGACCGGACGGGCCGGCTGCTCGTCGGCGGCGGCGCCCTCCAGGTCGTCGAGATCTCCCTGGTCAACTCCACGGTGCGCGTCGTGGACAGCGCGGGACAGGTCAACCTCACCTTCGACGGGGCGGTCGACGGCAACGGCACGTGGGCCGGCGCCGGTGCCGGCCCGTACGTGGTGTCGGAGAGACACAACCAGTTCGTCGTCACGGGGTGCAACGTGCAGGCCACGCTGGTCGGGGACGGCGGCGGCCGTAACGTCATCAGCGGCTGCTCCTCCTTCTGCTCCATCAACGACATGTGGACGGGCGTGGTGACCAGCTCCCCTGGAGACGGTGGCGATGCCGCGTGCTCCGGCATCGGCTGCTGCGAGACGCCCATCCCCATAGGCCGCCCCTCCTACGGCGTGCTGTTCAAGTATCTCGACTCGAGCCACGAGCACGACGACAAGCTGCCGATCGCGGTGCGCATCGCCGAGCGAGGGTGGTTCGACCCCGCGCTCCTCAACGACTCGGCCGGGTACTCCCCCTCTCGCCGGCCGGCGGTCCCCGTGGTTCTCCAGTTCGCGGTGGATTCAAAGCCGGTGGTGCTGCCGGGTGTGGCGACGTCGGGCTGTCCCCAGGACGCGGCGAGGAGCGCGTGCCGGAGCAGCCACACCTCGTGTCGCAACGTCACCGGCAACTACCGCAGCGGATACGTGTGCCAGTGCCAGGACGGGTACCAGGGAAACCCTTACCTCGCCGGCGGATGCAAAGACGTCGACGAGTGCGCGTTGCTGGGCATGTGCGCCGGCGAGTGCACCAACACGGTCGGAGGGTACATGTGCATGTGTCCGCGGGGCAGCCGCGGGGATCCGCGCATCAAGAATGGCTGCGTCAAGTCTTCCCTAGGTGAGCACCACACAACTGAATTGTCATCGATTCATGTATACTTTGAACATCAGTGATTGCTCTGTTTATCATAAAGGGGATTTCTCATTTCTCCCCTGTTCTATTTACATAAACTTTGACTAGCTCTGTTTTACATCAAAGATTTACTTATTTTGAGGTCGATTACATCAGAGATTCTTCCTGGTGACTAAGATCCCACATATCTTCCAACAAATTTCAGGTTTAAGTGTCGGCATAGGAATTGGCAGTGGCTGTGGCCTTCTACTCCTGGTACTTGGCGTTTTATTTGTGACCCGACAGCTCAAGCATCGGAGGGCAAGAATGCTGAAGCAGAAATTCTTCAAGCAAAACCGTGGGCATCTGTTGCAGCAGTTGGTATCACAAAAGGCTGACATTTCCGAGAGGATGATCATACCCTTGCTGGAGCTGGACAAGGCAACGAACAGTTTCGACAAAGCTCGTGAGATCGGCAAAGGAGGGCACGGCACAGTCTACAAAGGGATCATGTCGGACCTGCATGTCGTGGCTATCAAGAAGTCCAAGGTCGCAATCCAGAGGGAGATTGACGAGTTCATAAATGAGGTAGCCATTCTATCGCAGATCAACCATCGCAATGTCGTGAAGCTTTTTGGGTGCTGCCTTGAAACAGAGGTGCCACTACTGGTGTATGAGTTCATTTCCAACGGGACCCTTTATCACCATCTTCATGTCGAGGGGCCAACATCATTGTCATGGGAGGATAGGCTAAAAATTGCAACGGAAACCGCAACAGCTCTCTCGTACCTTCACTCGGCCGTCTCATTCCCTATAGTCCATAGGGATATCAAGTCCCAGAACATTCTGTTGGATGACACTCTAACAGCAAAGGTATCAGACTTTGGAGCTTCTAGGGGTATTCCGATCGATGAAACAGGGGATGTTGCAACCGCTATCCAGGGGACGTTCGGGTACCTAGACCCCTTATACTGCGCCACAGGACTTCTTAATGAAAAGAGCGATGTCTATAGCTTTGGCGTCCTCCTAATGGAGTTGCTCACCAGAAAAAAACCGTACCTATACCGGTCATCCGAGGAGGACAACCTCATCATGCATTTCACTTCTGTGCTAGAGAAAGGTGACCTGGTCCATTTGCTAGATCCTCAAGTCGCACACGAGGGAGGCAAAGAGGTTGAAGAGGTTGCTATGCTGGCGGCTGCCTGCGTGAGGCTCCAAGGAGAGCATCGGCCGACCATGAGGCAGGTGGAGATGAATCTGATGAACCTTCGGGTATCACATGAAAAGGTTCTGATACATGATATGAATGCATCAAGTTATGCATTGATCGAGGGTAGAAGCACAAAGGAGCTGACCAGACAATATAGTAGAAGCACAGAGGAGGCAAGCAGACAATATAGCTTAGAAGATGAGTATTTGTTGTCGTCAAAATACCCACGGTAGTCAATTTAATTTTTAGCATTGTGGGTATAGTTTAGCAAATTAAGCTTGAGAAAGAACATTTATATGATTCTAGCATTTTGATGGTCCAGCTGGTTGTAACTTAGCTATTAAATTGTGCTTTAGACAATGAAGGTTGCATCAAGTTTAGTGGTTAAGAAGCTACAGTCCAGGCACAAATATACTTTTTGAGGCAATTTTTAAAGAGCTTTAGATTTTCTGAGGAACTTTAAAAGTATTCTTAGATTATAATTTGTGGCACTATTGAGCAATGCCTCTAATAATTTATTTGGCATCGTACTTTGCAGAAGTGCATCAAAAAACAATTCAAGGATCTTCCGAAACTGTCTCTAAAAAAATTATAGGGACATTTTACAAATGCCTTAAAAGACAATTAAGACACTTTTTAAGTGCCTTGAGATGGTTTTTTCAGACATAGTTTAACATTAATGCATGCTTACATTACGAGTACTTTACAATTTATGTATTTACAACCATCTACTATATACTAAAAGCACAATACGGGGGTCTAAAATAGAGACACCACGTTAATCCACATCATTAGTATTATTTTTGATTGTTAGATCTAAAATTAACGTCTAGGATTTAATAAAGATTATTAGTCACGTAACTATGTACATAGTTCAATTTGATTTGAGTTGACACGCTATTATATGGTCCGTACTATGTAAAACATGAAAAACAAATCTGAAAAAGTCTGAATCTCACACGGGTCATGTAGAGGGTCCGGTAGAAATGTACCTGTAGAAAACTCAAACTAGCACAACGTTTTCTCTTTTATCACGGTACCCAATCTACAACTTTTTGATACCATATGTATGAGTCACGCCCGACTATGGATTAATTGCCTCCTTGCTGAATTATACTGTACTACTTTTTTCTCTAAGTGCTACTCGCTTCATTCTTAAATAAGTTTATTTTTATCTATGATTCTAAGTTAAATCTTTTAAGTTTTGACCAATTTAATATAAAAAGTAATAATATTTATGATACAAATTTGGTATTACTAGATTTGTATTAAAATATATTTCCACTCTATAGTAATTTGTTGCGGTATATGTTGCGATATCTAATAAATTAGTCAAAACTATAAATATTTGACGTACGACAAAATTTAGAAGTACATTTATTTGAGATTTGAGAATGGGGGGAATATCTCAGGAGACCATGCATATGAATCTTATCCAGAGATGTCAGAAAAAACATCCATGATATGTGTAATGCCCGCCAGTGGATTGCATATTACAATTACAATGTTGATAATCAGGAGATGTCAGAAAAAACATTCAGTCAATACACATTTAATATTAAAAATGGTTGTTGCGATGTAGGGTCCCATATGTACAACTATTTGTTCAAATTTTGTATTCTGTGAGAAAGAGGACACCAAAACTTCTTCTATATTCATAACTGTGGCTTGATATTTTAATCTTGATGACAAGGGTATAATTACTAGAGCCCGTTAGTTGAGTACCCCTGAGGCCCGTTAAGCTAGGCCCAACTGTAATGATAGTCGAATACAAGTTATTACCGTATGTCGATATTTGTAATCTGTATCGAACTCGACCCGATCCTCGAGACCTGGCCACCTATATATAGGGGCCAGGAGGGGACGGTGTAGGCCAGATTGAAAGCAAGCCAGGTTAAACACCCAAGTTTACTTTCGATATACATCTATTTCGACTAACTTTACCTTCGAGTTCATCCGACGCCCTATCTCCCCGATCCTAAGTCCTTCATCTAGGACATTTGTCGAGTTAACCCCTCGTCAATTGGCGTCGACCGTGGGGACTCTGGGCGTTGGAATCATGAATTCGACGGCTTTTTCGCTTTTAGCCAACAGCAGTCCAGAAGTCGACGGAAGTCAAGAGGTAGAACTAACAATTGGAAGTTTGAGCATCTTCATCGGGCCGTCGGGTTCCTCTCGCCTTTCGGATCCGATGAAACAAGATCAAGATCCGTCGGCACAAGAACCCGAAACAACAATAATGATGGAGTATTCTGAAGGCTCTTCCAGCGAAGTAAATTCGCCGGTCAGCCTAGAAGAAGTGCAAAAAGAAAAGATTGCAGAAGACGACGAAGAAAAGGAAAATTTTGACATGGAAGTCCAAATCGACGATCTCACGATCTGCCTCGACAATATCTCAGACAATTCAACAGACACATGGAAGACAGGGTTAGAGCTTTCTGAAGACAGCAACTCGATCTTTTCAAGCTTTAATAGCAACATCGGCAAGCAGTGCCAGGTACTCGCCATTGTGGCCGACAACTCAGAAGAATTCGATGAAAATAACAACCCAGTGATAAACCCAGCAAATATCGACAGAGGAGCAAATCACCTAGCAGAAGGACAAACAGTGGAATCCCTCACAGCCAGGGAGAAAATTCGACTATCAGTCGACGAGTGGAAAATAATAAGAGAAGCCGTAGAACACGGCACGCCAATACCATCCAGCTCCAGCAAAGACATGCTTTTTGGGTATCATTACGCCGTCAGGCAGCAAGCAAAGCAATTAGCAAAGGAAAAGGTAGAGATACAAAGAAGAAAAGATTCAGCCATTGCAGCCAGTGAAGCTGCTCGTAGAGCACGAAGCGACGTATCGTACAGCAACGCAAGGAAAAATCGTCGACATGGTTCAAGGTACGATAACCTCAAGTATTCTGACAGGCAAAGTATTTCCAAAAACCTCGACTCGTCCTTCCTATCGGTCGACGAGCAGGGAAACATCCTACCAAAAACTCCTGAAGCAGCACTAGTGGCAGCACAAGCATATCTACTTACAACTCGACCAAGTCCAGGAGATCCTAGAGAACATATGCATAGAGCAGCGCTAAACGGACTCAATATGGTGGGCCACAAACTATCAGCAAAAGGAGAAGAAGCACATCACCACAAAGAAGCGCACAAAGCAAGATCACCTCGCCGTCACAATAGTCCTCGGCATAAAAGCAGCAAACACCGATCTCGATCGCCATCACCAAAACAACACGGTGGAACTCGAAGATCGCGATCCCCAAACGAAAGGCGCGACTATGAGGACGACGAAAAGGAGATGGGGGCATCGTGCTTTGCCCGTAGGGTTCGCATCACGCCAGTACCTAAGGGATTCAAGCTACCTCATGATCAGCAAAAATACGACGGATCACAGGAACCGCAATCATGGCTCGCAGATTACTTGCAGGCAGTCCAAATACTAGGAGGAACCAAAGAAACAGCAATGCAAAGTCTGCAACTACACCTCACCGGCGCAGCAAGGTCATGGTTGAGCAAATTAGAGAAAGAATCCATTGGAGGCTGGGAAGACCTCACAAAGCAATTTACAAGCAACTTCAGGTCGACATACAAACGACCAGCATCAATAGAAAAAGTCAAGGCATGCGTACAGCAACGCGACGAAACATTACGGGCGTACATCCAAAGATGGAGCCTCATCAAAAATTCAGCAGTCGAAGTTTCAGACGAAAGAGCAATAGACGCGTTCATCATTGGATTAAGGCGAAGAGACCTAGTCGAAGAGATGGGTAGAATCAAGCCAAAAACAGTGTCAGATCTCATGGACACAGCAAACAGATTTGCAGATGGAGAAGATGCGTGCAACAACAAACGGACACGATCTCCAGAGGACGACAGAAGAAACAGATACGGAAGTCAAAGGAGACAATCCCGAAACTACGACACCTACGGCTCTCATAACCAAGTCGCCGCAGGATATAAAGACAACAGTTATCAGGGAAACGAACGCAGAAGCTCGGGATATCGCAGCTACGGAAGAGAGGAATATAAGAAGTTCCCACCAAGAGAATCCAGAGAGTACAACCCATCACCAGAGGATATGCTCAACGGGCCTTGTCATATACATTCAGCGTTCGTCGACGGGAAGCGAGTATCAAGGCACGCGATGAAAGACTGCATAACATTCTTAAAGCTACAAGAAGCAGCAATAAACAAACAAACCGAGGCAAGGCGACAAGGATTCGAAGGAAGCAACAATCCCGCGACAAACCAGCAAGGAAACAATGGAGCTCTTCAAGGACAAGACCAGCAAAATAAGGGACACGACGACGACGACGAAGGGTACGTCCCATCAAAAGGACACATTACAGCAATGATACAACCTGTGCCCAAGTCGAACAAAGAAGAAAAGAGTATAACTCGACAAGTCAATCTAGCAGTCATGTCGCCTCCAGCTACAACAGAATATCTGCATTGGTCAGAACAACCAATCGAGTTCAACAGAGAGGACCACCCCATAACAGTACCTCGGCCAGGAAACGCGCCTCTGGTACTCAAAGCTCAAATCGGCGCGTATGATGTCGACAGAATATTCATGGACGCAGGGAGTGGAATTAACCTGATATACGCGAAAACACTCAGGGCAATGCACATATCATTGGAATTCCTAAAACCAACAGATTGCTCCTTCCATGGAATCGTACCAGGAAGTGCTAATTACCCATTGGGTCGAATAGCACTCAATGTTTGCTTCGGCAACCGACAAAACTACAGAAGGGAAAAACTAGACTTCGAAGTCATGGACTGGCCATCGCAATATCACGCGATCCTCGGGCGACCCGCGTTTTCGCGATTCATGGCAGTGCCTCACTACACATATTTGGTACTTAAAATGCCAGGACCAAAAGGAATAATCACAGTGAAAGAAAGCTTTGAAGTTTCAGATCTCTGCGACAGGGAATTCCACAAGATGGCGCAAATTTTTGGCGTAATAGCCAACCATGCAGAAAAAGCAAAGAGCGCGACTACAGAAGGCGTCAAGCTACTCGAAGGATGCACCGCGGAGCCCGAAACAAAGAAGCCACGAACAACAACATCAGGAGAAGACACAGGCACAGAAGAGAAAGGGAAAGCTACGGCGACATAAGCATCATAAAGACAATAGAGTAGAACAATAAAGGCCGTAAAAGCCACGAGTTATTCCAGGGGCAATGCCCTCTAGATGCAGAACACGGGTCACAGGCCGGATCTCTTGGGTCACCCCATGTATCTTACATTAAAAGTATAAATAAAGACAAAGCGTTCCTCATATTCGAGTCTACGAGTCTTTCAAAGAGAATATGCGGCAAACGCACGAACCATACAAATACGCCTTGAGAATAAATTTCAGACATATAGTCGCGAAATAAATAATCTCTCGCGTTCCACACATACTTTATAACATCGGGTTGTCAGAATCATCTACGCCTAAAGGATCTAAATAATGATACTCGCGGAAAAACGCGGCATCCGCCTCTAGAAGCCTAGCTACAAGTCTTCGGGCAGGTTGAAGCGTGTTCTCCATATGAACCCGAAGGCTAGCTCCACCGGGAGCTAAACTTAAGGACATCGTGCTATAATTCAATCTGGGGTGCCACTTGCGTATCCACCCGAGAGCAAAATTGGCACCAGCCACTAAGTTCAGTTCTATTAACCTATGAATACGATGGCTGGATCGGAAAGCATCAAGAAGAAGGGGGAAAATTGCAGGCAAAGGATTACGGGGAAGCATAATGGAGTGCATAGTTGTAAGAGCTCGCCGGCAACCATCAACTGACTCGCCAATGTGCTGGGCACGATCTTGAAGCAATACAATGGCGCTACGGCGTCGAGGATCAGACCACGGAGTCTCATAGCCAGTCGACATCTTCTCCAAAGCAGCATTTCGCTCAGCAACTCGACGTTCTTCAGCAGCAAAATCCAAGCAAGTACCTACAATGACAAATATATCACAAAAGAAGTGCACAAACAGCAAAAAGAAGAAGTCGAAAGAAAACTCACATCGTAACAGCTCGCCAGCAGACTCGACAATTCCAAGAATGAAAGATTCGCACTCTTCATTGTGAACAACCTTCGCCGTCAAGCTGGAGACCTTTTCTTCAAGTGAAGAGATTTTCTTCATATAGCCGCTGGCCTGGCTAGCCTTTTTAATAGCCATCTGTGCTTGGCGTTTGGCCAAGGATAGGCGAGTCTCAAGGTCAGAAATCCTGGAAGAATATTCTTCACAGTGACTACATCGACTAGGAGTCGACGAAATCTGAGGATTGAATCCGCGAGCAGAGGAAGGAGCAGGAGCATGAGAAGAAGGATCACTGTCACGCATCGACTACAAAAAGAAAGAATGGAGAAACAATTTCAGAAAGATAGCATAATACTCCATGCAAAGAAGATATATTTACATAAGAGCATAACCCTCTGGCTAAGATTCTCGGGTTGCACTTAATTGGAGTCTTTACATTCAAAAGGAGAAAACTAAGTACTACAAAGAAGCTGAATCTACGCCACCTCAGCATTGTGCTCCGTGGAAGAAGGGGGCGCGGCCAGTTCCTCGCTAGAAGTTGATGGTGGCACCGGAGCTTTCGGCGCTGGAGATGGTGCAGCAGGCAAAGCAGAGGCTGCCGAAGGAGAAATTGTGTTCAACAATGCAGGCGCCAACTTCTTCGCCTTCTCGAAAAACACCTTCATCTCGTCGCGGGTATAGCCATGAGGGGAGTTAACTTTCTCCCAGTCAAAGTCTGTACCATGCGCAAGAGAAAGGGCAATGGCACCTTCGGCGCCGCGCTTAATGGACAGCCCCTTCAGATGGAGAGTAGGGTCTTCATCGCTGTCAAAAGTCTTGGCGAGTTCAGTCAGGTTGCCCTTCGGGATTGCCATCTTTTTCTTCGGCCACAACCCGGCAAATAGCCGTGACAGAACGCGGCCAACCAACTCAAAAGTTTCCTGGATAGATATCCAGTTCTCTTCGAGTAGGTTAACCGCATCCATAAGAGGATCATCGTCCGTTTGCAGGGACGACGGGGATACCCCTGAGAATTCTACGCAATAGAAAAGAAAAGAAGAGGCAAGTGTCAACAAATACACCAGTGCAACAGGGGACGAAAACAGAAGACAAGTTGAAGAACTTACTTTCGGCAGCAGTAGACATGGTGTGAAGACGCTCTGCCACGGCCTACTCTCGTTGAGCATGCTCTTTGTTGGCATCTGCTAACGCCCTCTCAGCATTTTTCGCCTTGGCAAGCGCAGATTTTTGCGACTTCTCAGCAATTGCCTTAGCAGAGGTCGCAGCATCATAAGCTTTTTGCGAAGCTTTGAGCTCCGCTTCCAGCGACGTAATGCGAGCATTGGCTGTCGCTAAAGCAGCTGTGAAAGCAGACGAAAGGAAGTCAGAAAAACAGCAAAAGACAAAAGGGCAGAAGAAAAGTAATGATTGAATATCAAAATCGCACCTTCGGAAGATTTTGCAACCTTTAGGTACCCCGCACACTCCGTGCCCAGGGCGATAAATCTCTTGACTAAAGCCTGATAAAAGAAGAGTATAAGAGAAGAAGTGCATGAAAGGAAAGAAGGAAAAAAAAAGTATCGCTCACATCATCAGAAGAAACTGTAGAAGCATGGGCCTCCAGAGAAACCTCGGCTTCTTTGGTCTTCTTCGCGCGTTTGAGGTTTCGGGCTTGAGTTTGAGAAACCTTCTTTATAGAGGCTCTGGTAGTCCTCGGAGCAACATATGGTTTGATAGGCTCCTCAGTCGCCACAGGAGAAGGTGGTGGAATAGCCGTCGCACATGTTGGTGGTTCTTCATCGTCACTGCATGAAGAGTATAAGTTATAAGCACTAGGCAAGAACAAAGCAATTGAAAAGTTCGACTACAATACTTACGATGCAAGCATGTCAAAGTACTCCATATCTTCTGCAAGAACGGGGGTTTTTCCAGCCGCTGCAGAACTCGATGAAGCAATTTCGTCGACACGTTTCCGTTTTTTGTCGACACCAACATCTTCAGCAAGAGTAGGAGGAGGAGATGTCGACGAGCTAGTCTCATCTTCTGATTCTTCGACATCATCTCCGTCCTGACTTTCGTCAGCCTCGGGGGCTTCAGATGCAGGAGATGCTAGATCAGTAGGAAGGGGCCCTTCCTCCGGAAGAGGGGGACGAGAAACAATGAATTGGTGACCCTGCATATTAATAAATCAGCATAGTGCAGAGGCAAAGAGTAATGCAAGTCGAAATTAAGAGAAGTTTGATAAAAGTGGATGCAGCGATGTATACCTCAGGAATAGGGTGCACGGAGTCGAAGAAATCTGCCTTCAGGTCAGCAACTGAGTGCTCCTTGGTAAGCTTGGTGAGATTCCTGACTCGCTTGTCGACATCTTCTTTCGACATAAGATCTTCAGATATGCGAGTAGGGTCCTCCAAGCCAGAATAAGTCCAAAGCTTGGTGAGGCGGTGCTGTAGGGGTTGAACTCGACGTTGTATGAAAAACGCCATGAGTTGGGTACCCGACAAAGCACCTCCTAGGCCTGTTTTCAGATTTTTAATGCGGGATAGAAGAGGAAGGATTTGTGCAACTTCCGCATCTGAGGGAAGTGAGTCCCATGACTTCAATTTCTTCACCTCTTGAGACGCGTCAAAGGGAGGAAGGCTGAACTCATCTTCGGGAGAGGATCTGCGGTCCTTGATATAGAACCACTTTGTCCTCCACCCTTGGACAGACGCGGCCATAGAAAATTCAAGATATTGCGCCTCAGGGCGCACAGAAACATAACTTCCACAAATTCATGATACCGTTTTTGAATTCTAAGAACATGTTAAGAAGAGGGTCAATGTTACATCTTATATGTCTATAACATCACATATTCTAATACCGGCGTCGAGTATTTCAGAACACAATAAAGAAAGGAAAAAATTGATTTGGATAACATGAACTCAAAATGCGCACCATATACTTCACCAAAAATATCATATTCTCATAAATGTATGGATATCTTGAACCTTATCATTAGGTGCAATAACTACTATGTCTTCATAATTGTATGTATCATCATCTGAGCATTAATCTAAGGGTTTGTTTTTATAATAGATATTTTTTCCTATACCTAAGCATCATCTAGAGATATCCAAATTATTATATGAAGACACCAACTTTTTTGTAAATCCTAAATTGATCTAAAATATGTATGTAAACTATGTTTGGTGTTCTTACAATGGAGTGTTTTACTATAAAAGTAAAATTATTTGTTAGCATTTTGCTAATAAAATTGTAAATCTCTTAAAGTCAACATTCACCCACAATTTAAAGATGATTAAATTAACTTTTGCATGATATTTCATTTACCATGAAATTTATGGCCATTAGAGCCATATTAATCGTAAGAGTACTTGAAACTGTAGATATTTCAAGACATATTTTGGTCATAAATACATATTTATATAATATTATGACCTATTTCTATCGTGTCATGTATTTTCCGGGAAGAAGGTAAATTGGAGCAAAATCTGTTTGTACTATAGCATAAATTAATATATATTTAATACTTATGTATATATTAAAGCTGATGCCTTCGGATTTGCGAGGGCCATCATTCTAGTTAACAAAACAATGCTAACTTGGTCAATTCAGTACTCATAGACAATGACAAATTTCTACCAGAGTTACGCATGAAACAGATTACAATGCAACTGAAAGTAACACTCAGACCTGTACTGACTCTAGACTGTTTGGCAACATATTATTCAGAAAGAAAGCTCCTCAACACTGTCCGAAGGCACCCTATTTAGGAACTTCGAAAATGGCAGGTCACCTTCAATATTAGCAACAATGATTCAAGGGGCAACATACAACTAGAAATCCCACCAGCATAGCGCACCGGTTCTTGTTAGCGAGTTAGGTAGGCTTCCTGTGTAACACGTTGTATCTATCGCATCCATCTGATAAGGATCGATAGTTAGTTGTTAGCGTGTATCTCTGAAACAAACAATGTAAATCCTTTTGAGGTTGTTGGTTAAACCTCCTATATAAACACGCAGGGTGCACGAACAGGGTATGACACCTTCCACCAATTATCACATGGTATCAAAGCTAGATACCTCCGAAAACACATCTAGCATTTTCTTAGATTAGATCGATATGGCGTCCTCTTCCTTTTTTAGCTCGACCTCTCCTTTTGGTTTTCATGTATCCGAAAAGGTCACGAAGGGGAACTTCATCCTCTGGCAAGCTCAGGTCCTGCCGGCGATCAGAGGCACTCGCCTCACGAGCTACCTCGATGGATCGATCGAGGCGCCCAAGGAGCATGTCTCTGTCAAGCAGGGGGACAAGGACGTCATCGAGCCAGGGCCCAACCCAAAATATGAAGACTGGGTGGCGCAAGACCAGAAAGTCTTGAGCTTACTCATCTCCTCCCTCTCACGGGAGGTTCAGCCCCATGCCATGGCTGCCAAGATGGTGGCCAAACTGTGGGAGATACTGCAGGAAATGTACGCGTCATGATCAAGGGCGCACACCACCAACACCCGCGTCGCCCTCGCCAGTGCTAAGAAGGGCAAGGAGACCATGGAAGAATATGTTGCCATGATGAAGAACTTGGAGAAAAAGATGATCTCCACCGGCAAGGACCTCGAAGAGAAGGAAATTGTCTCCTACATCCTTTTTGGTCTCCGCGATGTCTACTACGACTCCCTCATCGCTGTCATCCTAGCCAGGACTGAACCTATCACGGTCAGTGCGTTATATTCTCAGCTTGAATCTTATGAAAGCTGTCAGCAGAGGATCCGCGGACGCTCGCAATCTTCTATCAATGCTTCCACATGTGGAGGTCGTGGTCGCTTTGGCGGTCGCGGACGCGGCAACCCTGGAGGCCACAATGGTGGTTATGGTGGCCAAGGAGTCTACCCCAATGGTGGCTAAGGAGGCTACAACAACAACGGTCATGGTCGTGGCAACTACAAAAATAATGTTCATCACGGTAACAACAACAACGGCGGTGAACGCCCCAGCTGCCGAGTCTGCAACGTCACTAGACATATTCCCAATGTCTGCTGGTAAAGTTTCGATGAGGACTTTGTCCCTTAGGAGATGACCGTCGCCAACGGCAATGGTGGCAACAACGGTCCCTGGTACATATATACTGGGGCCACCAATCGCATCATCGGATAACTCGAGAGGCTCCACACCGTGACAAATATCATGGCAACAATCAAGTTCACACCGCTGGCGGTGCAGGTATGAATATCAATCACATTGGCAAGTCTATTATTCAAACTCATGATCAAAATCTTCATCTTAAAGATGTACTCCTTGTTCCTGATGCCAGTAAAAATTTAGTTTCTTCCCATCGTATCACTAGTGATAATAATACCTGTTAGATGTATATTGTATATTGTATTTTCTCCATCTGTTAGGGGTTTCCTGCATATTTACGCCCTGTACATGTACTATATATGTGGCTTTTGGCCCCCTGATAATGTAAGTTGCATATTCATGACATGGTATCAGAGCCCAGGTTAGGGTTTCCGCACGCCGCAACTCGTGCCCGTCGTACTCTTTTCCGTATTCTTTCGCCTGCTCGTGATCCGTCGCCGAGCTGGCCCCGATCCGTCCACCAGAGCTGAAATCTGATCCGTCGCCAGCCGCCAGCCCCGATCCGTCGCCAGCCTGATCCGTCGCCGAGCTGGCCCCGATCCGTCCGCCGGGAGCTGGCCCG
Organism: Dactylis glomerata; assembly: GCA_007115705.1. Taxonomy (NCBI): domain Eukaryota; kingdom Viridiplantae; phylum Streptophyta; class Magnoliopsida; order Poales; family Poaceae; genus Dactylis; species Dactylis glomerata. Next base: position 183,026 of record QXEO01001842.1, read on the forward strand.
ACCCGATCCGTCTCCAGGCGCTGTGCTTGACCCAGGCGGAGTCGCTCCCGTGACCGTCCGCTGCCAGGAGCTGGCTCCAGCTGAGATCGCTGAGATCGATCGTAAATCGGTCCAGATCGAGTCTCACCTGGCCGGCGTGGGCTGGGAGCTCTCGTCCTCGTTCGGGACGTCCTCGTTTGCAGAGAAGGCTGGGAATCGACTCGGCCCCGTGCCTCGTCCGCTGCTGCAGGAACCCTGGCTCCTTTGATCTAACCGGGAATCGGTCCTCTGTGTGATTCCGTGAGTAAAAAAAAAAGTTTGCTGTTCTTGTTGTCGACGTTTCTTTCTCTCACCCGATGACGCCTTCCGCTGCTCCCGTCTTGCACTCGGGCCTTTCTTCGGTCCTTGGTGCGTGTCCGTCGACACCGTTTACGTCGGCCTGCCGCTCTACACCAACTTTCGCGGCCTCTTCATGCAGTTATGGCCGCCCTCCGCCGACTTTATCTATGTCGGCTCGCCGCTCTTCGTCGACCTTCGCGGCCTCTTCCCGCGGTTATGGCCGCCCTTCGCCGACTTCGTCTACGTCGGCCTGCCGCTCTACATCGACTTTCGCGGCTTCTTCACGTGGTTATGGCCGCGCTTCGCCGACCCCGTCTACGTCAGCTCGCCGCTCGACATCGACTCTTGCGACTTCTTCAGGCGGTTGTGACCGTCTTTCATCGACTCCGTCTTCATCGGCGTGTTGCTCTCCGTCACCACCTTTGGCGGCCTCTGTGTGCGTGGGTGATAGCTCATCATCGGCACCTGATTGTACCTCGACCTCTCCAGCCGTGCCCCTCTCTGCGCATGAGATAGCGCAGTTTCGATGCCCGCTTGATGCTTGGGATTCTTCACCGACAGGTTCTGCTGGTTTTTCATCGTCTTGAAATTCATCCAAAGTTATTTTTCATCAAGGATCAGGTTACGAGGAAAGTTCTGGTTGACAGACCGTGTGATGGTGGCTTATGTCCTCTACACAAGTCATCATCTTCATCATCCCTCAAACAAGTCTATGGCGTCTCCAAGCTGTCCCACCATAGATGGCATAGTCGTTTAGGTCATCCGATCTCTACTATAGTTCAAAGAGTCATTGGCCAAAATAAACTTCCATGTTCTAGTGATAATAATGAGTCGGTTTGTGATGCTTGTCAAAAGGCAAAGAGTCATTAATTGCCTTACTCTCGCTCCACTATTGTTTCACACCATCCATTAGATTTGATTTATGTCGATGTATGGGGCCCTACCCTAGATTCTTTTGGTTGCAAAGACTATTATGTTAGCTTCATTGATTATTTTAGCAAATTCACATGGATTTATCTAATCAGACATCATTCTGAAGTTCTTAATATTTTTCATCAATTCCAACTCTTATTGAATGTCGCTTTGGACAAAAAATCATCACTTCGCAATCTGATTGGGGAGGAGAATATGAACATATCCATTATTTTTTTTAAAAAAAATTGGCATTACTCACCATGTTTCCTATCCTCATGCTCATTGACAAAATGGATCTGCTGAAAGAAAACATCGCCACATTCTTGAAGTGAGTCACTCTCTTCTTGCTCATGCATCCATGCCATTGAAATATTTTTTTGATGCAAATTATAGTAAGGAAGGCCCCTACTGCGTCATTTTACAGTAGGTATGCCATTGAAAAATATTGGGATGAAGCTTTCATTGCTACCATATATTTGATAAATCGTCTCCACACAAAGTTACTTGATTTTTCTACACCCCTTGAGGTTCTTGAGAAAATTAAACCGGACTATGGTTCTATGCGCATTTTTTGATGTGCTTGTTGTAGGGAATATGCCAAGAAGCAATAATAAAGTGGTTATTATATTATTCCATGTTTATAATAGATGTTTATTCCTCATGCTAGAATTATATTAGCTAGAAACGTAAATACTTGTGTGTTCAATAAACAACCAAAAGATTCCTAGTGAAGCCTCTCTTTTAACTAGCTCGTTGATTAACTAATGATCAAAGTTTCATAATAATGAACATTTGATGTTGTTAATAACGAGGTTGCATCATTAGAAGAATGATCTGATGAACACTTACACCCATAGTAGGAATAGCAATACGATCAAGTCATCAAGTTTCCAATGCTATATCAAACTCGTATGAAGTAGCCCTAATCCGTGGACCATGAGATCATGTCAATCACTAACACCAGAGGAGTTCTTTGATGATATCAAACATTACAAGGTTACTAAAAAGGTTGATTTGGGTTCTCTGAAAGTATTATTTGAGGCTCATGGATCAAGACTGGGATTTGTCTATCCTGATGACGAAAATATATACTCTGGGCCCTCTCGGTGATATTACATTGACACCGCTTGCAAGCATGTGACCAGGTCACAAGAATGTCATATCACGGAACGGGTAAAGAGTTCTTGTTGGTAACGAGATCAAACTAGATATGTTTGAGATGATCGAATCTCAGACAAGTAATATATTGTGAGAAAAAGAGGATTGGTACGACGTTTATGGTTCACGCAATCACGAGATTCATCTATGAGTAAGTGGGGATCATTACGGATCTCGAGATCCCACTGATAATTATTGATCGAAGAGGTGTCTCGATCATTTTTATGATATTCACAAATCATAGGGTGACACACTTAAGGTTCGTTAACGCATTTGAGTGGATACAAAATTCTAGCAAAATTATTGGACAACACAGGGGTTGTTTTGAAAAGCGTCAAAATTGTATCGGGACATCGGAACAACTCAAGGGGTTATTGTTAATGTTTGTTAATTAAATGAATTTAAAAAATATTAAATAAATAAAAATGTTTTATTCAAGACTTGAGTGGGATTTAATTGAGTTGAATGTCCACTCAATTAAATAGGACTTGAGTGAGTTTTTGAAGGGTTGAGTGGAGCTTCCACTCACATGATATGGGGAGAGGTGGAGGCACCCACTAGGAGCTGCTCCTCCCCTATCCTATATAAAGGGTGGTAGTGCTCCTCTCGTCACACACCTTGAGCCCTTCTTTTGTTCCCCCTTCTGCTGCTCCACTCGCATGGCAAGAGCTTTGTTGCAAAGCTCTGCCGAAATAGTTCATCACCACCAACACTTGGAGAAGTGGAGGAGGAGGAGGAGTTCCGGTGGATCCCTACTTCTGCTGCCCCGCTATAATGAGGGCATGGAGGTTGTCTTCGAGCCGTATGTGTGACCGAGCATGGATGCATTGCCCATTGTGGCGCTCATCTTTGCGATCTTGTGATCAATGTGTGATCAGCTACAACTTCATCGACAATGTTTGTGCGGGAACGTAATCCCCTCTCTTTTGGTCTTCGAGGGTGAGTTACCCATTTCTACCATCTCCTAGTTATTATCTTGGTTAGTTAGTGGTTCACGCGTAGATTGTTTTGTTTTCCATGTTACGAACCATCACTGGGCGCTGGTCTGCCAGTGGGTGCCGAATGCGTGTGGTCCTGATTTGGGTCTTCGGGCAAGATCTAGGCCCAATCTAGACCTATATGGGTCTAATGTGGGCCATGGCCTCGACGCTTGGTGGTTGTGTCCTCGTGCGGGGTGCTGGTGGCCTCTACAGGCCGCTCATTCTGCCTCGTCTATGCTAGTTCATACCAACATGAGGCTTGTGGTTGAAAGGTGCAATGATGTGGGGTTGTTCGGGTGAAGCTCGTGTCGGTCGACGTCTCCCTTGCCTGTCAATGTCGGCTTCTCATCTGTGGTGTGTTTAGTTTTGGCTCCGAGATGCCTCCTGGTTGATTGTGGGGAGGATGGTAGGGCTGGGAGAAATCCCCATGTTGTTTTTGGACGATGGCGATGCCTGCGGGCGTCGTCTCCTTCTTGAAGGCGTCATTTAGGTCCTTCCATCCTTCCTCCCCCGAGCAACGGAGGAAACCCTAGACCTTTTGAATGGTTCTCTTGCATCGTCCCCTCCATGGAGGCGCTGTCCGGGTTGCTCGTGGAGTCCCATGTTAGCTTTCGAATTCAAGGTTGGCCGCTGCTTGGAGCGTGAGCGTCTTAGGAGCAATGTACACTGTCGTCAACACCTCTTGGACGATGACACTTTCCTTAGGTCTAGTCAGGTCCTACAGCTCACTCGCTGACTTCTCTAGGTGGGTTGTACGTCGACGCGCGGCATCATGGAGTTAGGTTTTGCTTTGAGTTGTTGCTTCAGTTGTGACGCGATTTCGATGCCCTATGTCCCGATCACCCTCTTGGCCCGTGATTGGGCAAGGCGTGTGCTTCTAGTGTGCGTTGTACACTGTATGGCTTCATATGTATGGTTTTTGGGTCCGGTTTTCCTCATAAACTGGATCATGTTTCTCTGGTAAACTTAATACAATGACGAGCAGCTCTCGTGCTTGTTCTCGAAAAAACAGGTCTAGGTAGCTTTGCTATCCATGGTCATGCATGTAAATGAGCGCACCAGTTTGAGAGTTCGTAAGACCAGAGATTGTACAGCCGTGAAACTTGATTTTTTATAAAGACTATACATTAATATCAAGAAGATACTAATTACACTGAGCCTCTGCAACAACGCAATGCCCTAAATATCATTACGGATGTACCCAGCAAAAAAAAAGAAAAAATACTGGAAAGAAAGTCCCGCTATAGTGATCTATTCCTTGTAGTACTACAAACACCACCAAGACAACACAGAAGTCCTACATCTCCAATAGCGACGACTCCAAGAAGGAAACAATGCACAAGCTTTGTCGTCGCCCGATCATAGACCATAGGTTTTCACCCTGGAGAAAATCCGCTCACTCACAAAACAATGCCTTCAACAAGACCATTTCCAGGCATAACCAATTAAGGCTAGAACTTGGATTTTTCACCCTGCATGGTAGGACTTTGAACTTCTCTAGTGCTGTCTCCCCCACTTGCCGATGTCGCTGCTATGAGTCACGAATCACTAAGCAAGTTCCTCATCGCCATGAAGACTCGAACCACAACTGCTAGTCATCAAAAAACCTGGTTTCCATGTCATTCTCCGCAACTGACTTCACCATCGACCGTAAGACGTGTCCCATGATGGCAACAGACAACAGAGCTTTGCCACACTCCCTTTGAAACCAAACGGTAAAAAAAAACATGGGTGTTCACAACTGAATACCATTCGATCCAGCAATCTCTAGGCATGTCGCGCAATGGAGTTTGCCGATGGAGCCTTTCGGAACTCGACACTTCGACTGGATCAATGATGGCAGGTATCAAGCGATCTTTGTCTTGGCGTGAGAGGAACCCTAGGACCATCACCTTATCCAAGGTCTCAGACAGGAGTAGATGGTGGGATCCAAACTACCGCCGCCTGGCTGACCGCCGACACCGCCATGGTTCCTAGCAACCGGCTCCTCAGGCATGACCGTGCATGCTCGCTGCCGTAGCCGGGGATCTTCAGACATGCATGGCCCAAGATGGGCCAAGCAGGCACAAAGCTCCCAATCGCCGCAGCAGTTGCTCCCCATACCATTGCAAAGCCAACCCCATTGGCCCTCTCCGGCCCGAAGAGCACGAGAAGCCCGGAGCTCGACTCCATAGTAGCAGGCGCAAAACCACCAGGAGGAAGCCGCCTCTCCTACTTCGCCGAAGCATCGCCCTTGCCGCGAGATCCCGCGGTGCCACGTCGCCGAACCCACAAAGCACCACGCTACCGTCGCAAGGGGAAGTGGACGTCGCAAGGGGAAGTGGCCGCCGCCGGCTAGAAAGACCCCATCGCCACCGTCACCACCAGAGCTTTGCCTGGCATAACCCCTGGCGGCGACAAGGAAGGGGAGGAGGATGGGAAGGGGGCCTAGAGGTAGCGCTCCCATGTTGCCTAACTTACGCGACATGGGGTAGATGCGTTTTTCTGTGAAACTTGGAAAATAATAGAAAAATATATATTCTTGAAAAAAGAGAGAAATGCTAAAAGAGAGACAATTTTCTCCTCTCGTGTCCTATACATAGTTGCATACACACAAATCTTGGACCGACACAACTAGCTGATATCATCAATCCTAGTCGGAGAGCCCTGTCGAGACTCCGATACTTAGTTGGGTCGGTCACAGGAGGGACAGTAGACGTAGCGAGCTTCGGCTACGTGTCAACCAGTGTCGTGCCAAAATTGCAGGAAGTCATGACGGCTTTGTCCAGAATTTCTGCCACGTACTTGGCCTATGAGAGGTGCATGCCGGAGGACTCCCGGGTGACCGCGATGCTCAGGAAGTAGTGGAGGCAGCCCATGTCCGTCATGGCGAACTCAGAGCGAAGGGAGGTGGTGAGCCAGTCGAGAAGCCAAGTCGAGGAGGCGGTGAGGAAGATGTTGTTGACGTACAATAGGAGGTATGTCATACCCTCCACACACTGAAGAAAGAACAACACCGTGTCAGAGCAGGAGCACGTGAAGCCGATCGAGGTGATGAAGGTCACGAAGCGCTGGTACCACGCGCGAGGAGCCTGCTTGAGACCGTAGAGAGAACGGTTCAACCGACAGACGTGTGCGGGCGAGTAGAGTCGATGAAGCCGACGGGTTGCTGACTGTAGACGACCTCGGCAAGCTTTCCATGGAGGAAGTCATTCTTGACGTCGAGCTAGCGAGTCTCCCATTTAAGGGAGAGTGCGATGGATAGGATAACGCGGGCCATGGCCGATTTGAGAACCGGGCTGGACATCTCATTGAAGTCAACGCCTTGCTCCTGAGAGAAACCGCGAAGCTCCTAGCGTGCTTTGTAGCGGTCGAGAGAGACGTCGGGCTTCAGCTTGTGGCGAAAGACCCACTTGCCAGAGACGATGTTGGCATTCCGAGGAGGAGGCACGAGGTCCCAAGTTTCGTTGCTGAGGTGCGATAATCCTCGATCATAGCCTCAAGACAGTTGGGAACCGGCGAGTACCTATTGACAGAAGCATGCAGGTTAAGCTGCTGATGGTGAGGGACATGTATGCCAGAGGTCTTGTGCGTGCGATGCACGGGCGAGGGAACGATGAAGGCGGCTGGGAGAGCGTCGATGAGGGAGGCACCATAGGGGTGTGCGGGGCAACCGGAGGAACGATGATTGAAGGAGCGTCGTCTAGAAACTCATAAGTGGCAGCAGACGGAGGCTGCAGTGAGGCAATGGGAAAAGTAGACTCGTCAAAAATAACATGGTGATAAATGAGGACGCACTGAGTAGTGAGATCATGCAATTATAACCCTTATGATGAGGAGAATAACGAAGAAAAATGCAAGCACTAGACCGTGGCGCAATTTTGTGGGACATAGTGGAGGCGGTGTTGGGGTAGCAAAGACAACCAAAAATGCGAATAGACGAGTAGTTGAGATGCATATTATGAAGGGCAAAATATGGAGAGGGTGTGCTAATGATTTTGGTGGGTAGGCGATTAAGGACGTTGATATCCCACAAGTATAGGGGATCGTGTGTAGCCTTTTCGATAAGTAAGAGTGTCGAACCCAACGAGGAGCTAAAGGTAGGATAATGTAATGCCCCACCTTTGGATTAAGGTGGAACACCTGCGTTAGGTGCTATTCCCTGGATCACTGATAACACCACAGAATAAAATAGAGAATTCATTGCATAGTATCAAAGATTACAATGTGGATCCAGATACATAAGTCTTCAAATCTTACAAAAGCTTAGTCACATGGACTAGCTCAAATAACAGAGTTCAACACAACGGAAACTAGGGTAGTAGTGAGCCTTCATCTTCACCATATGCCACAGGCAGTCATGTTGGTATGTAGACTCGAGATCCTAACACTTACTCCTCATTAGAATATCCTGCACATTTGAATATGCAGCCCCATAAATGGGGGTCAGTACAATGATGTACTAGCAAATGACACATATTTGGTGGCTTTTGTGAAAGAACTAGCTACATGATATTTGGCTGGTGGATCTCTTGGCTAATTTGCATAAAGCCAATTTTGTCCTACAATTCTTTCTCAAAACTTTCTTTCAAAGTTTTATATTTTCAAAGGGTTGAAATAACCCCCAAACATTACATACTGGCCGGTATGTAGTTCTGGGCGAAATTCAACAAAGTTGGAACATCAGAAACCACCACCCCTCGGAGTGTATGGCCCTGAGTTCCTGCCTAAGGGTTTCTAGTCAAGTTTTTAAAACATTCAGAAACGGTGATGAGATTCTTCCGTACATTCCATGTCTAGAGACTCAAATTGTCCATAACCAGGGATACGGCTAATCGATTAGTTTGACACCCTGCAGGGGTTGTGCACTTTCACCTTAAGACCCATTCTACCCAGAGAGAAGAATGAGACAAGACCTTTCATAAGGAGAGAGCAACCATACTGGCAAGATCCGTTCCCATCCTATAATTCTGCTACCAGCCCATATCTTGCACACAAGTTGAACCCTCACATCTTAATTAGTCAAGACAGAGCCCATATTGTTATAAGGCTGCACTGGAAGTACTCTAAAGCATGGAAGACATGGTAACCTCTTTATTCCTGAGTGGCATTTCACAAGTGTACTCCTGAGGTACACCCCACCCTCTACGAGGTATGAGGCCCCAAGAGACACTCAACTTTGCCTCCATCAACAAACCAATCCACCCAGGTGTTTCATTTTAGTTAAAGTTCTTAATTTGTTCACAAAACACTTTTAACAAGTGATCATAGCATGGCATCAATATTTTTCAAAGTATTTAGCATCCTAACAGGTGGGGTTTAAAGGATAGCTACACTCTACTAGGATCTAAGCATTTTATAAAACAGTTGAACATTCCACCTATCATGCATACTACTGAAAATCACTAATGCAGTGGTAAAAGCGGGTAGAAGTATGTGTGCCACTTGCCTTTTGAAGCTTAAACCCTTTCTCTTCTCTCAGCAAAACGTATGGCTCTTCAAACCAATCTATAATATAGAGATACACAGAGTAAACACACCACCAAAGGCAACAAAATCAAGCAAGACAAGCAATTGAAAAGGGTTGGTTCAACATTTTAAATTTCTTATGATTTTATGTGCTGAGAGAGATATGGCTTGAAGCTTAGCTTACAAGATATGAATTGAGAGTTTGGATGACAAGATCTCAAGATTTAGCAAGCAATGATCTTTCAAGATACAATGAAAAGGTAACAATCTTGTGCTTGGCATAAGCAAAGATTGAGTTTAAAGATGACTCATGTGGATAGATTCACATGGGTATAGAATAGTGCAACAAAACACTACTGAATAAAGTGTGACAACACTTACTCATAATAGTATAGTTACATATAGGCTTGGGTATGTATTGGTGATACATTGAATTACTCAATTAACTCATCTGTAAATTGAATAGTTCAATATAGACCAATATGATCAAGTTGGCATAGGGTTGAACGAGTATGAAAGCTATTTAGGGTGATGGTGGCTTCTTGGCCACAAGATTTTCTTGGACAGGAAATTTAATTTAAGCTAGGGTTATAATCTCAAGGTTTGGGCCAGGTCAATGTTTGAATTCTCCTTTGAAGCATTCAAACTGGTTTTGATTATGAATCAAAGATAATAATGGATTGAATGATTTAGGAAATGTGTGATATGGGGTAGGGTTTATCACCACATTGGCAAAGAAGAAATAAATTGAGATACATTCACAATTTACTCAAATTACTCAGGTGTAATTTGGATATTATGAATTAAGCCCATAAGAGTAAGATGGCATGATATTGGGTCAGGGTTAAGAGTCAATGTGATAGGGTTGGATTGGTATGGTCACAAGATTCACTTTATAGAAGGGATCATATTGTTAAGAATTATAGAATTAACCTTATGATGAAAATACTCAAATTCTCATATTTAAATTTGAATATTTACAAATGATTTCAAATAATTTGGATAGTGATGCTACTGGATAGGGTACTGCAAAACTAAGCTACTGCAATTGGATTCACTTTAAAATCATTTTTAAAATTCAAGTTATGATCAAAGTGGTGATTTGAATGAATTTGAATGCACCAAGTTTGTGCATGATTCAACTTTGGTATTTCTTGATTCTAAAGTGTTCTACAAGTTCAGAGGATTCCATAGACTACAAAATTATGATTTTTAGATATCCAGAAGATATGAATTATTTGGTGCTAAGGTGCTATTTAAACCATTTGAAATTTAGTTCAAAATTTTGTACAGTAGCCATGTGATTTTCTTGCGTAGTTGGATTCTACTCTTTCTCAGGATTCCAATGATATGCCATTTGTAATTTTTGGACCGACAGAACATTTTAAATGGATTTTACAAGTTGCAGCCTATTTGAAAGAATTTTTGAATCTAGTTTGTTTCAGACAGGCCATGTGGCGCTATCTAATAGGAGGATACCGGTTGGGCCGGATCAAGCTTCAGAGCCGCTGGATTTTATGAGATCTTCATGGTCGAGATCAATCCGTACCGCTTCGCTTAAGTGACTGAATGCTAGCCGCCCTATCTGGATCTAACGGTCGAAAGAAGAAAAGGGTGAGACTCACCGAAGGAGTTAGGGCTCCGGTCTCCAACGGCGGGGTGCGGTACTGGAACCAGACGACAGTGAGCTCCTGCTGCTCGGCAATGGCGATGGGATAGCGGACGGCGTGCAGAGGAGAACGGCGAACCCGGGGATGGCGCCAAGATGTTGTATTGCTTCCAGACGTCAAGCGGAGGATCGACTCGAGATGGTCCCTGGCGATGGGCGCTTCGGGCGAGGGCGGTGTCGTTGTTCTGGGGTTCCCTAAGACAGTCCAAGGTGGTTAGGACATGCGCGCGGAAGAGGGAAAGGAAGAGTGGCAGGAAAGGGGCGGCGGAGCAGCCTGGCCTCACCGGGATTTGGAGCATCGAGCTCCCAGTAACGGCAGAATCCGGCGATAAAATTCGCTGGCCTGGAAGCTTGATTCGGGTGGGGGAATGGGGGAGATGGACGAGGGGATGCGGGGGTAGAGGAGGGCGTCTAAGGGGGGCAGTTGGTGCCCTGGGGAGCGAGGGGGAAGTGGGGATCGGGGCGGTTTCGTTGCGGGAAAAGAGATGGGGGCGGTTGGAGGTAGGAGAAGACCCTGTCAAGTGGGTCCGGGGCGTCAGGGAGTGAGGGATACCGTTTCGGTATGGTCCAGGGTGGGCCGCGGGCTTGATTCGGAACCGGGCCGGGCTGGCTGCTCGGCCTACTTCTCCTTTCTCTCTTTTTTTTCTTCTTTCTTTTTATTCTTTTCTGTTTTCTCTTTTTCTCTATAACTTTTGCATAAACTCTCCAAACAAGGTCAAACCAAATCCTAAAATTTTCTAAAATTCAAAGGAACATTACAAAACAGTGAACAACATGATTTCATCATTAAACCAGATTTTTATTAAAACCTTATAATTTTAGCCTATGAGGTTTTATTGCCAAATGAAGAATGAAATTAGGGTTTTCAAAATATTTTCTTTTATATTCAGAAAATAAACTCTAATAAAATAACTTTTGAACTTTATTTTAAAACACTTTCTTAGAAATGCAAAACTTTACTTGGTATTAAAGCCTTTTATTAATAATTCTCTTGCAAGGATGCTTGCATAAGATTTGAATAAATGCAAAATAATATTTTGAAATTTTATTTTCTCAAACTAATTCCTCAAGCAACAAAGGAAAGTTTGAAATTTTTTCTGCAATTCATTATTTTAAATAAACTCAAAAGTTTTGAATCCTTGTGAAAAATCAATCAATGCAATTAAAACAAAAAAATAATTTATCCAAAATTTGATAAAAACTTGGGATGTTACAAATAAATATTCTCTCAAGTTCTATCAACCGCTGATACAACTCTACGCACAATAAATGTTTGCATTATCTAGAAAATAAAACTAGAGCAACAATACGGGTATGAGAGATAGCTTTACAAGATAATAAATACAAGAAATTAATTGTTAGTGCTGCAGCAATAAAATATACTAAGTAACCATAAACTAACAGTACCATGAGTGTGGAAAAGTGGTGGTAATAGTGGTGGCTTTGTCTAAGTTCAATTAGTGAATAAATCGGGTTCATTGTCTTCGATGCAGTTTTCTATGTGGGAGAGGCTAAATATACAAGCACTTCACTACTTGGAAATACAAGTACTATATGATTGGATTGTTAGCAAGCATTCGCAAATACTAACAATGCATTAAGGTTTCCCCAACCATAGCCTTAAGTTAATGGTTCTCTTACTCCCATACGTGCAATGTTCCGGTTCGCGTCCTCAGGTTTCTGTCACTCTGGCAGAACTACCGCTTCCTTTTGCACATACTACTAACCCTAAGATGTTTAATCCAAGCGCGCATAAATTTAATGGACACCAAAGGACAGTACCATATCAACATACAACTCTAATGAACCAAAGACATTCAACAAATCAATCTAAAAACAAATAAACTATGTAAATATTACATCGATCATAGGATAAATATTATAGCATCAAACACCATGTTTACATAGGACGGTACAGAGGTGTGTGGGAGGATGAACCACTGCATAATAGGAGGAGTTGGTGATGGAGATAGCGGTGAAGATGGCGGAGATGAGCAGCGAGGGGCGCGGGCGGCGCGGCGACGGCGGCGCGGGGGACTCCCCCGCCGCCGGCATCATGGGGGAGCGCTGTCCCTTAGCCCCCTTCCTTCATGGCTTCATGGGAGTCCTCCCCCATAGAGATGAGATCTATGGGGGAGGCGAAAACGTGGCTCTGGTGGCTACAAATTCGTGGGTGGAGGTGTCCCCCACGAGCTAGGGTTCCTCCCTTTATATAGTCTCTCGGATTCCCGTCTCCCCATCTTGGGCTGCACTAGATCAAGCCTAACTCGGCCGTCCTGACTCGGAATCAGGTGAATTTTATGTCCAGAACGTTTGCCGGGAAATTCCTTACAACTTTGTAGTTGAAGAGTTTTCCGTTTGACGCGGTCTTTGACCCATAACGTGACCATCTTCGAAAAGAGTTCTGGCACAGATTTCTCGAAAGTCCCAATTTGACTCCAACAAAATTTCCACTTGTATTCTTGGTAATTCCTACACATCAAAGTCTAAAACAAGAACATCATGCACTTTTGCAACTATTAGTAGGTTAGTCCAAATAAATCATAAAAGTGCCACAAAGTGTAGACAAAACATATAGCAGTTGGTGTAAAACAAGCATGAAGTATCAAAAATTATAGATACGTTTGCAACGTATCAACATCCCCAAGCTTAACTCCTGCTCGTCCTCGAGTAGGTAAGTGATAACAAAAGAATAATTTTTGAGGTGATATGCACCATCACAATCTTGATCATCTAAGTAAAGCATTGAGTGCTGGGATCAATGAACTTAAAACATGGGCATAAGAGACATAATCTTGACAATAAAAACTTAGCAACCATATTATAACATGAAAAGAAACACAAACAAAAGATCATGAATAATGAAACAATAAAAGTCAAACGTGTGTTTAAATCACATGGAAAAACATAACAAGTGGTTTTCAGCTTGTCCTTATGGAATAGCAAAACATAAATGCATAGGACACCTTCAAGTTTAAAAGGGCGACTAGATACAAATAATTTAAGAACAAGTGAAACCATAATCATAAATCAATCAATGATAAACTTTGGGACTATGCACATTAAACTCGGAATGGCAACTATGCTCTCTTAGATGGTGCATAAAGGTAGAAGGTGGAGACTCAACATAAATGTAAAGACAGGCCCTTCGCAGAGGGAAGCAGTGATTAAACATGTGCTAAAGCTTTTCATTTGTAAAACAGAGAAATAAAAACTGGATTTTGAGAGATGGTTGTCTTTGTCAACGACTAGCAATGAGGTTCTTACTATCTTCCATACAAAAAGTAAGCAAATTTTTGAGAGAGAGATTGGCACTTTGGTGCTCTTTTATAAAGCTTGGCACTCCTCCCCACCTCTTTTCCTTTCACAAACCATGGCTAACCGATTTCATCGGGTGCCCACCAACATTCACATACCATGGAGGAGTGCATTTTTTCTTCTTTTTTTTCTCTTTTTTTTTCTCTCTTTGGAATAAGACAATATGGAAGATATCAAATCCGACCACTACGTCCCCATGAGCTAAAAATAGTGTCACAAAACGAGAAGTGTTTTGAAAGTTTTCTGAAAGGTAGCACATGAAAATTTACTTGGAATGGCTTGCAAATACCATGCATAGGAATTTATAGTGGACACTTGGAATAACTTGGTTTTTGGTAGTTGGATGCATGAGTAGAGCTCATACTCAGTACAAATAGAGGGCTAGCAAAAGACTGAGAGCGACCAACTAAGAGAGCAGTAACGGCCATAATCATGCATAGCGACAAAACATCATTAAGAGAAGCATAAAATGGCATCAAAAGTCAAAAACTAAATGATCATAGAGGCTTATGGTGACTTGTTAGAGTCAAACATGTTGTAAGCATGCGCCAAGTCAACCATAATAAAGCATCAAAGGAGAAAACCAAATAAATGCTTCCACATAATAAGAACAACGCATGATTTTTTCAAAGGCTCATTAAGCAATCTCAGTCATTTGAGACAAGTCACGCTACAGCAAAAATCACTAAGCATACTATCAAAACGACATCAAACATGACATGAAAAAGTCTAAGCCGCAGTCTAAACAAGCTCCTTTTTGTACCACTTTTTTCCATGAAACTTTTTCTCTTTTCCAACACCATTCGAACCTTTTTGAAACAACTCTTTTGATGAATACCAACATAGACCAGAGGTCCAAATACACCTTGATGCAAAGATATAACAAGATCTGAACAAAAATCAAGGCGAAAAACAAAAGCTAAACGCAGTTCTAGAAAAAGAGAACACTCGTTGAACGATAAGAGTGAAAACTACAGTGTTCTTGGCAAATGAAAAGCGAGTACATCTCCTCCAAAAGAAATTTGTTGGCGTCCAACCATTTATTGCAGCAAACAGAACAAAACAAAACTGAAAGCAAAAAGTAAAGATGCTCCAAGAAAAACGCATAGTGCATGAAGCAATAAAAATATAGTGTGTTGAAAGGTGACCTGATTTTTGCCGATGAAGAAGGGGTGCCTCGGGGGCATCCCCAAGCTTTGACGCTTGTACATCTTGGATATTTCTTGGGGTGACATGGGCATCCCCAAGCTTGAGCTTTTGTCCATTCTTCATCTCATTTCATCATTCTCCAATCCCTAGACTTGAAAACTTCCTTCATACAAAACTTAACACAATTCTATTAGCAACGTTAGCATAAATATAATAGTAGATCAACCCTTTTTGGTTTAGGTTTCAACTCAAAAACACCACATATTAAACATATACTACTGTAGCAACTTCCTCAAAAGCTCCATGATCAAAAGAACTAAAAAAGAAAGCGATCGAGAGGCAAACACAAATAGTGGCAGAAATCTGTCAAAACAGAATAGCTGACAAAGGTCGATTTTTTCGAGGGCCTTCTGTTGCTCAAATCGAAAAGTGCAAAACTAATGAAATTTTGTATATAACCTGGGGCATATGCACAAGAAACCGCAGGTCAAAAAGATATTCTGAGAATTTTCACGAATTTTTACGGTGCAGCACCGAAATCTGTTTCAGGACAGCAACTTCCCCAAATCTTACCTCCCTCAAATTAGAGGTTCATCTTGACACAACAACGAAATAAAAATGATAAGGAGAGGTCATTACAGTAGTAATAACTTCCAAGACTCAAATAAAATAAAAAGTACTAAAAGAAAACATGGGTTATCTCCTAAGAGTGCTTTTCTTTAGCGCCTTTTAGCTAGACACAAAATAGAGAACCAAACAAAGAAGCAAAACAAAAGGAACTATTTTTATTGTTTTCAATTTATAAGTGAAAGTAAAGAAGCAATAAAAAAATTAAAGAGCCTAATAAAATTAAAGAATATAAAACCAAGACATATAAAAGCAATTATAATACAAGTTAACACAATACATATCATGTGGATTCGTAATATAGAGTATGAAGGAGACAACCTCATGTTAGTTGATGAATAGGGGGATGACTTGAGCATCCCCAAGCTTAGATGATTGTATCTTCTTGGACATGTTTTTGGGATGCATCTAAATATCCCCAAGCTTGAGCTCTTGTGTCTTCTTGTTCATCGCATATCATTATATTGATTAGAACTTATAAGCTACATCCACATAAAACTTCACAAAACTCATTAGTAGGGTTAGTACTCATTAAGTAAAATCCACTCATGTTCACGAATTGATAAGTTTCATAATCTAAACTCAACATTAGCCACTATATATTCATGATTTCCGTCATCCGTCGAAAAACTAATGTAACTAATAACACCAAGTACAATATTGAATAAACTAAGAGATCTATCAAAACTGAACAGTCTGTAAAGATGACACTTAACGAGATAGTTAGGTAGCTTAAATAGAAAAACCCCAAACTAAAGAAAGACAGATCATAATCTTAGATTTATGCACACAAAATTTCAGATCAAAACACTATTCTGAGATTTTACACGATTTTTTACAGTGAAGCACAGAAATCTGTCTAAACTGAACAGTCGGTGAAGATCATTTTTTTTGAGACAGCTACGTAACTCAAATCAGAAAAAGTTAGTCTAATGAAAGAAAGATAATAAGCATTACTTTGCATTCAAGAAATTTCAGATCAATATCACGTTCTGGTGATTTTAAACATTATATACGGTGAAGCACAGAAAATCTATTTTTGGACAGCAAAGCAAAACTATCAACTTTCAAGTAACTAGGAACTACAATTATCACTTTACTTTTATGGTACAAAGGAATATGTATAATATATACAATACACATAATATGTACAAGTTTTTAACTGAAAAGCTTCCATGGAAAGATTTGTTTTGGTTTCATAGGCATGAACAAGTGTTCAAGGTCGACCCCCACTTAACCATTACTCATCTTTCCAATCACTTTCCTTTTTGAAAACGTTTTTAGGTAACAAGTACAACTAATTTTTTTTGTAATTTGCATTCCCTATCCATACTAAGATAGAGAACAACTTAAAACTGAAAGTAAAAACTACTTAGAGATAAAGCAAACAAGTGCACACAAGAATATTCACCCACACGCTATTGCTCCCCGACATAGGCGCCAGAAAAGGTCTTGATATCCCACAAGTATAGGGGATCGTGTGTAGCCTTTTCGATCAGTAAGAGTGTCGAACCCAACGAGGAGCTAAAGATAGGATAAATATTTTCTCTATTTCTATTAAACGCTGATACAACTCTACGCACACTAAACGTTTGCATTATCTAGGAAATAAAACTAGAGCAACAATACGGGTATGAGAGATAGCTTTGCAAGATAATAAATACAAGAAATTAATTGTTAGTGCTGCAGCAATAAAATATACTAAGTAACCATAAACTAACAGTACCATGAGTGTGGAAAGTGGTGGTAATAGTGGTGGCTTTGTCTAAGTTCAATTAGTGAATAAATCGAGTTCATTGTCTTCGATGCAGTTTTCTATGTGGGAGAGGCTAAATATACAAGCACTTCACTACTAGGAAATACAATTACTATATGATTGGATTGTTAGCAAGCATCCGCAAATACTAACAATGCATTAAGATTTCCCCAACCATAGCCTTAAGTTAATGGTCCTCTTACTCTCATAAGAGCAACGTTCCGGTTCGCGTCCTCAGGTTTCTGTCACTCCGGCAGAACTACCCATTTCTTTTGCACATACTACTAACCCTAAGATGTTTAATCCAAGCACGCATAAATATAATGGACACCAAAGGACAATACCATATCAACATACAACTCTAATGAACCAAAGACATTCAACAAATTAATCTAAGAATAAATAAACTATGCAAACATGACATCGATCATAGGATAAATATTATAGCATCAAACACCATGTTTACATAGGACGGTACAGAGGTGTGTAGGAGGATGAACCACTGCATAATATGAGGAGTTGGTGATGAAGATAGCGGTGAAGATGGCGGAGATGAGCAGCGAGGGGCGCGGGCGGCGCGGCGGCACCGGCGGCGGCGCGAGGGACTCCCCCACCGCCGGCATCATGGGGGAGCGCCGCCCCTTAGCCCCCTTCCTTCATGGCTTCATGGGAGCCCTCCCCCATGGGATCCATGGAGGAGGCGAAAACGTGGCTCTGGTGGCTGCAAATTCGTGGGTGGAGGTGTCCCCCACGAGCTAGGGTTCCTCTCTTTATATAGTCTCTCGGATTCCCGTCTCTCCATCTTGGGCCGCACTAGATCAGGTCTAGCTCGGCCATCCAAACTCGGAATCAGGTGAATTTTATGTCCAGAACATTTGCCGTGAAATTCCCTACAACTTTGTAGTTGAAGAGTTTTCCGTTTGACGCTGTCTTCGACCCGTAACGTGACCATCTTCAAAAAGAGTTCTGACACAGATTTCTCAAAAGTCCCAATTTGACTCCAACAAGGTTTCCACTTGTATTCTTGGTAATTCCTACACATAAAAGTGTAAAACAAGAACATTGTGCACTTTTGCAACTATTAGTAGGTTAGACCAAATAAATCATAAAAGTGCCACAAAGTATAGACAAAACATATAGCAGTTGGTGTAAAACAAGCATGAAGCATCAAAAATTATAGATACGTTTGCAACGTATCAGACGTCCATGGAGTGATGAAGAGCTTCGTCCCAAAAACGGGCCGGTAAACTAGCCTGAAATAAAATATGACACACAATGTTATTGATTGTACGTATAATATGCTCAGCTTTGCTGTTTTTTGGGAGGTGTATGGGCACAAGAAGCGAATGTGTATGGTGTATGTGGCAGTGAGGGTGTGGAGTTTGGCGTTGTTGAACTCACGACTGTTGTCACACTGTATGGATGCAAGAGGTAAATTAAATTGGGTATGTGCGAAAGTGTGAAAAGAGGCAAGCGCGACGTAGGCATCAGATTTTTGGCAGAGAGGAATGGTCCATCAAAAGTGAGTAAAATCATCAAGAATGATTAAGAAATATTTAAAGTTAGAAATACTCAAGATCGGGGATGTCCAAAGATCACAGTGAATTAACTCAAAAAGACGAGTAGTCCTAGTCATGGAAGAAAAAAAAAATGTACATGTGGTCCAAGTTGGCACGCATAACAAAGAGTACTATGCGTTGTTTGTTAAGTAGAAGGCAAAGAATTATGCTGCGAAAGACGACAATAGGCGTCATGACCGGGGTGACCGAGATGACAATGTCAAATATCATGAGAGGTGGTGGTCGTGGTGAGGGTACGGGGCACCGGGTGCTCGAAAGGATAAAGCTCCATCGGGTAAAAAGGTCCTTCATAGAAAATCCAAAAGGGTCAAAATCTACGGAGCAATTATTATCAGTAGTGAATTGATGAACTGAGACAAGATTTTTAATTATGCGAGGTGTAAAAAGAACATCACGAAGATGAAGTGGGTGATTAGATAAAAATAAGGAAGAGAGGCATGGCCGGAGGATGAGACAAGAATGGAGGAGCCATTGCCAATAGTGACATGACGATGGATAGGATGTGGAGAAAGAGAGTAAAGGATATCAGCGTCCTTGGAGAGGTGAGCGGTGGCGCCGCTGTCAAAGACCCACTCCGTGGAGGATGAGGGAGCCCATGTTTTCGCCGATGCCGGCGGCGTGATGTAGGAGGCGGTACCGTACGTGGCGACGCCTTGCGGGATGACGCCGTAGGGGGCGTTGTACGTGGCCGGACCATAGGGGGCGGCGTGGCCGGCGTGGGAAGGAACCGCGTAGAGGACGGTGCTAGGCGGAGCGCCATGTAGACTACAGAGATGCGCCGTAGGGGGCGGCGTGGCTGGCGTGAGGAAGAGCCGCGTAGGGGGCGGCGCCAGGTGGAGCGCCGTACAGAGACGCGCCATAGGGGGCAGTGTGGCCGACATGGGGAAGAGCTGCGTAGGGGAAGGCGTGGCCAGGCGGAGCGTTGTACGTATGAAGACGCGTCGTAGGGGCGGAGTTGCCGAGGAAGAAGGACTGCTGCATAGGGAGAGCAGCCATGGTGGGGAGGGAGAGAAGGGGGAGGGGGTTGGCCGGCGGCCGGATGAGGTTGAAAAGTGGCCGCCGGCGGCTAGGGTGAGGAGCGAAAGCGGTGTAGGATTGTTAGGCTGATACCATGTGAGAGAATTTATCACACTTGGGCCTTTCTATTGTACTCCCTCCATTTACAAATATAAGATTTTTTAGACTATCATTGAGACATATGTATATAGATGCTTTTTAGTATATATGTTCATTCCTTTTATTTCTAACCTACACACTAAAAGATATCTGGATACATACATGTCAATGATAAGCTGAAACATCTTATATTTTAGAACAAATAGAGTATGTATATCAGGAGTTATGTCACATATCTTGACATATCTTTAATAGTTATGTTACATAATATAGCAAGAGAACACTATTGGAAATTAACTACCAACACTAGCAAACCGACTCATACACATCTTGCTCACCTTAGACGTGCAAACCATCCAGATTAAGGATTCACGTACCATGAACTCTACCAAGGGATCGAAGGACACAGACAACTCATGGCAACCTTGCCGAATACAAACAAATCTTAAATCCCTAATTACCCTCAAATATATTAAGGCAAGGACGCCGCAGCCGCATAGTCAGATTTCGGGGGCGGCTAGGCAAGCTACCCGGCCTTCAACGATCGTGATGACAGCCGCCGATTATTTTTCCAGCCTCCCCGACGATCTGCTGGTCCACGCGATCTCCTTCCTCCCCGTCAGGGATGCCGCCCGCACCGCCGTCCTCTCCCGGCGATGGAGCCAGCTATGGCTGCGCACAGACACCCTCAACCTGGACTCCAGGTCCTACGACGATCTGGGCAACCAGCACCCCTGGCCGTACCCCTGGCGCTACGACGGCCCGGACGCCTCCGAGGTCATGGCTCAGCTTTTCTCCGACGCCGGCGCCGCTCTCCGCGCAGCCGGACGGCGGCCCGTCAGGAAGCTCTCGCTGTTCGTGAAGGGACGCGACGACACGTACTGCGCGGGTGTCCTCGGCTGCTCCGACTCAGATTGGACCTGCTACGAGATGGGCGACCATGACCGTATGAACGCCGACGAACATATGGCCGCCCACGACCACTTGGCCCCCCTGCTCGCTGCCAGGGAGCTGCGGCACATCGAAGAGCTGCGACTCGGGTTCAAATCCCTCAGGAAGAAGGAGCAGGGGTACATCTACGAGCTTCACCCTGCCGTGTTACCGGGGCACAACCTCCGGGTCCTAGACATCGCGCGTTGCAGGATCAATCCGCCACGGACGGGCGCCGACGTCCTGCCTTGCCTCTCCGTGCTGCGGCTCTACAAGTGCTCATCGTCGAGGAAGGATCTTGGAGAGTTTATCTCTGCCATGCCGAGTCTCCGAAGCCTGCATATCCAAAGCCACGACTTCGGTTCTAACTTTGACACCAGCTTCACGCTCAACTGCCCAAGCGTCACCACCGTCACACTGGTCGGCTTAAAGTTATGGACCAGAAACCGCATCGAACTCGACGCGCCATGCTTGCGCACGTTCAGGTACAACGGACAGCTTGTGGATTTCTCCATGAGATCGCCGGCGACCGAGCTGGCAAGAGTTGAATTGGCTTTTACCTTCAAGCCATATTACTACGATGAGTACGAGGAGCCATGGTTCAGCTCTTTATGGCAATTCCTTCGCAACCTTCGACACACAAGGATCCTCAGATTGAAGGTGCCAAGCATCGAGGGCATCGACGTGGAACATGAGCACTTGGTTAACCTGCTCAGTCTGGAAAGGCTGGAAGTCGAAGGGCCCCTTGACCCAAGCCGCAGAGACGAAGCTGCTGCTGCCATTGCCACCTTGCTGCAGTCATGTCCTATGATCCACGATTTGCATATTCATATTGTTGACCAAAGTTGTTATGGAGAGGTTATAAAGGACGTGCCAGTGTCACTGCCACGTTTTGATGTCTCTCTGGACTTGTTCGAGAGGCGCTACACGAAGGAGATCGGGGTCATGATCGATGGCGGTGCAGACGGTGTCTCGGATGTTGGAGATCTCCCGGGCTTGACTGGTTGTCGGTTCAATTGCTTGCAGAATCATCTAAAAAATGTGAAGCTGCAGTTTGTACTGAAGGAGATGGATAGCTTTGAGATGTCCCTTGCCAAGTTCTTTGCGGAGAATTGTATGGTACTTGAGCTCTTGGAAATTGATGACGGAAAGCGGAACTTTCTAAGCCATGTCAACTTCGTGGTAGAGAGATGGAGAGCAAATGCATCAGAGCGCCGAAGCAGAGAGGAAAATGAAACATAGTTCCAATTGACAATGAAAACAAAATTGTCTTAATCACAAAGGAAGGTCGTTTTGAAACTTTATAAAGTGTGTTTTGTTTATGCTTTCATTTGTGCCGCAAAACTGAAACAGTTCATGAGGTATCATAATCGTGTTGTACAGGTTTGTTTCAAAGATTCAATTCGCACTAGTAGGGAAAACCTCATCTGTGGCGCACCAATATATGTATTCTGTGGCGCATGGGTGGTGCTCCACAGAATCTTCGCCACAAAAATAAGCATTCTGTGGCGCACCAGTACATGCGCCACAGAAATAAGACATTCTGTGGCGCACCAGTTCATATCCGCCACAGAAATAAGGCATTTTGTGGCGCATGAGTACTAGGTGCGCCACAGAAAATTCAAAAAAATTCAAAATCGAAAAAAATATTATTATTTTTTGAAAATCATAAAAATTGAAATAATGTAAAAAAACTATTTTATTTAATTTTTTTTAGGATTTTATCACATGAGGAACATATTCAAATCACACCGAAATTTTTGACTTCCCGCTAGGTCACCCATCTTTAGACTACTCCGGGCTGAGCACGCTTACTTCTCCATTCTATGTGCATGAGCTATCCCTAACCTACCCAAGTTCTTATTGATATTACTATCATATCAATCCTCTTAATGCCTATGTGTGCTTGTGTGTGTATATGCGTATATGTGTATGTATGTGTGTATATGTGTATATATATTATATATATGTGTGTATATGTGTGTGTATATGTGTATGTATGTCCGCGTATATGTGCGTATATGTGTGTGTATATGTGCGTATATGTGTGTACATGTGTGTATGTGTGTGTATATGTATCCATGTGTGCATATATATGTGTGTATATGTACGTATATGTGCGTATATGTGTGTGTATGTCCGCGTATATGTGCATATATATGTATGTATGTCCGCGTATATGTGCGTATATGTGTATGTATATGTGCATATATGTGTGTATATGTGTATATGTGTATGTATATGTATGCATGTGTGCATATATATGTGTGTATATGTGCATATATGTGCGTATATGTATGTATATGTGCGTATATGTGCATATATGTGTGTGTATGTATGTGTATGTGTACGTATATGTATGTATATGTGTGTGTATGTGTGCGTATATGTGCGTATATATGTGTATATATGTGTGTGTATGTGTGTATATGTGTGTGTATATATCTGCATGTGTGTATATGTGTATGTATATGTGTGTATATATCTGCATGTGTGCTATATGTGTGTATATAACTAATCCAAAAGTTTAATCCAATATAAATTTTGATCTAAAAATAAAAAATTTAAAAAAAATTGAAAATATAAAAGTGCGAAAAAGTCTATTTTCCCGTTTGAATTTTGAGATTCTAAAATTTGTCGAAATGACCATAGGTCGTTGAATTCGGATGTAACTTTTCGTGTAGATACTTTTTCATATAAAAAACTTTTTAATCCGACTTCGTATGCAAAATTATGGCCGTTTTACCGAGACATAAAGTTTTTTTGTAAAAAATATCAAAATTCATTTTTATTATTTTTCTTACTTACTAGATCACATAACATAACTAAATCTGATTTTTTGAATTTTTTTCAAACCTTTTATCATTTTCTTTTATTTTTTAAAAGACTAAAAAGGCGACCCCACGGGGGAGGGGGGGGGGGGGTGGGACGAGCTAATTCTGTGGCGCACCAGGGCCAGTGCGTCACAAAATTATCCTAATTCTGTGGTGCACTGGTCTTGGTGCGCCACAGAATGCTCACCAGGGCCAGTGCGCCACAGAATTACCCGAATTCTGTGGCGCACTGGTCTTGGTGCGCCACAGAATGCTCTAATTCTGTGACGCACTGGCCCTGATGCGCCACAGAAATAGAGGAACCAATGATTGGGGCTGATAGGGCGTGGGTCCCACCCTATTTCTGTGGCGCATGGTCTTTTGGTGCGCCACAGAAATGATATATTTCTGTGGCGCACCTGGTTTGGTGCGCCACAGAAATAATTTTTGTGGCGCACTGCTGGCTAGTGCGCCACAGAATTGCATCCCACCTATAAGGGTTTTCCTACTAGTGTCGGATGTATTTGTATTTAGCAATGAGACTGACTTAAATATACTGAACTGCTGATATGAACTTGATTGCATGAAGAAACATAAAATGTGCTGTGTACGTCAGCTAAGCTTGTATATGTAGTCTGGACATTTTTTTTGATAATAGGCTTAGTCTGGACATTGTTATCTAGCTACTCTGTTTAGATTTGTGAGTGAGAGATGCATTACCACATATGAATCATGGCGTGGATAGAATATGGAGCTCACCTGTTTGTTGGCTAGCGCTGTTATTTCGCATTCCATGTCCAGATGTCTAATAGAGCCTAGGTCTGTTGTTTTTAGAGTTTTCACTTGATACTTATGCTATGCAAAATAGCCAGCTGTTCACGGAGATAGCTGCGCACGCGTATCCTACCGTTCATCTATGATATAGGGAGCACAATTTTGACAGAAGCATCCCAGCCCGTTAGTGAGTTCCGTTTAGCCAAGAGCATGCAATGAATAATGCATCACCACAACTACAGGTTATAACAATCGAAATAAGGTGTGGTAGTATTGGGTTGTGCCATACACTCTCTCTCTAAAAGCACTTGCTGGCAAATATTTACAATCAATACAAGTTGTATTTGCTAGGAGCACTTCCATCAAGAACAAGTTGAGGGGCATTAATCCTACACCAATATCTTGCATATGCCGTTTAATGCTAACAAATGCGGCCAGCATATACTGTACGGGAGAGAGCACAACACCCATCTAATTCACTCGTTTCTACCCATCCTTTCTGTTCATCTCAATCCTGACACGGGATGGGCAAAAGGGTAGGCGAACGGATCAGGAAGCATGGCGAGGGAGGTCGCGGCGACATGATTTGATGAGGTCGGAGCCGCGGTAAGGGCTAGCTCCATGGCCGCGAGCGCTGGCCTCGTCCTCTCACCCAAGCGACAGGGATGCAGAGCTAGCCGCAGCGAGGAGAGGTGGTCATTGTCCCCAGCGCCGATGAAATTGCAGCTCGCCGGTATTTCCAGCAATGCCGGCGCCGAAATTCTTTGAAGTTTTTGTTGATGAAGTTGGTGGATGGGCCTTTCACTCTTTCTGATCACCTGTAGGCTGCAGGGCTGAGCGCTCCAATCTAATCTCCCTCCCTGCTGTTGATTTTCTCTGTTTCTACTTCACTCTGTACTCCGTAGCTCCACCGGTTGATTTTACTTTTTTAGTTTAGATTTTTTGCATCATTTGTGGGCCAAATTATTTTGCACTGGTCCTTGTGGTCACCTCTGAGATGCATCAATGAGGCATCTTTCCCTCCAAAAAAAATCAATGAGGCATATTTCCGTCCAGGATTTGACTCGATTTGCTGCATTTTTTTTGGCTAGTTGTCATTTTGTATTCATATTGCCAGTCTCTGTTTCCCAAATCTTGGCTAGTTGAATTGATGATTATCCACTGTAATTGCTGTGAATTATTGATGAGATCTCGTGTTCATTCATATATTTTTTGTCTAGTGAATAATTGAGTTTCCTGAGCATGATAACTCCATTGAATGCTTGTAAGATGTGATGCACTACTCGTACTATTAATATTGATATTTAATGCTCAAAGGTCTGCTTTGTGTGCTCTGAAAGTTGCATTCCGGTGAAGAAGCACATATAATGTTGATTGAAAATGTATTGATGTGTGCTTCTAAAGTGAGTGATTTTCACTGTTGGAATAGTTCATTATATTTTTAATTACTCCTGAGTACTCAGTGGTTATTTATTTTGAAGATATTGTGAAATATTTTTGAATAACAAGTGAATCCGAATATTGAAAACCTTTTGACGCCGAGTTGAAAACTGGATTTATTGTGGAAAGAAAGCTATTCAGTGTTTTCTTCTGTTGATTCCTCATAGTGTGTAAGGTAATTTTTTTACTTGGACAAAACTAAAACAAAGTTCTTCAATACTGAATATGCCAAATAGTACACATATGTACCCCATCAGCAATAAAATGGATATTTGAAGGTGCGCTAATTTATGCACTCCATATTGAAATTTGAAGGGACACTAATCTATGCGCATGTGGATATATTCGGAGTAGATTTATCAGTTTGACGTATATTAATTATTTTTCGAAATCAATATTTTCGTACCCATCGGCCATAGTACACATATTACATACGTACCGAAACTAGAAAAAACAAATTTAATTCCCATGTCGTGTTTAATGAAATGGTTCAAACATATACCAAATTTAGTACTCCTTCCGACCACTAATACCTAGATACATCTATATTGAGACAGGTATTAGTGACCGGAGAGAGTAATAAAGGAGTAACTTCACGCATGTGGTGTTAGGCTAGTAAAAGAGGCTTTGGAATAAATGGTCTTGGCGCTTGAACAGGTAGCCGTTGTGCATTTAGGCATGAAGCAACTATGGTTAGAGTAATGTGTTCTGAATAACGACTGTCTATTCTTTTTGTTTGGAAAATCACTCAACAATAATACACAGTCATTAAAAATACATATGGTTTTAGACACGTGTTGCTCTCTGCTTGTAGGTTCCACTAGTCCTATGACCCAAGGAGCATTTCCGCACAATTAAAACACAAACAACTTGTGCATGCATGCTGTGAGATGAAGATGTATGTGGAATGAAAATAAACCCCATTACATAGTACAACATGAGGAAAGGTAGCTCCCTTTTGATTTCTAAAGTTGTTGTTTCCGGGTCCAATAAATTGCACTTGTGTAGCTTGCCTTCTCTCTCCTAAGCAAACACATTGCATGCAGCAAGCAGCTACATCGAAGAAGCAAAAGAGAGCCCTCAACTGCGTAGATGTGGGGTATGCATGGCTGGCCGTCATTGCTTCTACTGCCGTTAACTCTCTCTAGAATTGGATCACTTAATCTAGCTACGCAAGTACATGTGGTCTTCAAATCCAACGGTTGGCAAGCTATGCACACCTACCCCCATAGTCATAAAATCCGCGTCGCTTATGCTATATACGCTATACATTTTGAGAGCAGACATATGGAGGACGAGCTACAGGTAGCTTGTTATCTTATTCGTTCGTGCGACGTATGGATCTGGTCCAGAATCATTTTTTCCTTCGATACAGATGTAATACACCAATTTGGAACAGTGGAACCGTATAGAGTTGGCCCATCTCCCTGCCACCTACCTGGGCCAAGCGGGTTTGTCATATTTATGGCTGCCGATCGTTCCTCTCTTTCCTAATCTCTCTCACATGCGCACAGTTCCTTTTCGCCTTGAGCTTCAATCTCCACAAGCTTATCTTCTCCTGCCGGCTAGACGCAAGGTGAAGAGGATGATGTTGTGCCCTTGGCCGGATGCGCTGCAGATTAGGCGACGGGCAGCTGCAAGAAGTATGTAGACAATAGTCGGCAAAGTGCTTGCGTCAAGATCTAAGATCTGGCCGTGCAGCGTTTCGCCTGGCGCGAGGGCTGTGGACGGAGCTGCCGGCGGTGCTCCCTGCAGCATTCGATGCAGATCAAGCGCAAAGACGGCGGGAAAAAATAATCTAGCCGGCGGTGGCAAGATATTGTGATGGCGGAGGACTTCGATTTGGCCTGTGTTCAGTCACTCTCTTTGATTATTTTTCTTGGGACCTAGTAGAATTTTGCTGTCGATCTTCCTCTTCAAAATTTCCTTTTGCCTTTTTTAACCGTTATTTTATCTAGGATACGTGCAAAGAATTGCTGCTTTCAGATCTTTTTACCAGATACAACTTTATCACATAATCTGAACATGTGGATGCATAGCTACCTTAGTAGCTTTGCTAGTTCCATTACATTTACAGATTAAACACGGGCGCATAAAAGCTTGTCTGAATTAGTCTAGGCTATATTTTGAGTGGGAGATCTATTTGTAGAATCTGTAATTTATGATATCGATTTATCTCTCTGGAAGTTCATCTGCCATCTGCTCAATTTCATTAGCGGACATGTAAAAAGTCGGATCCCATGACTTAATCATGTCAGATCCAAATGAATTTGTTTGCCCTGCTAATTAGTTATACGGAGACTACAATATTATTACCCTCCCAGTTCTGTTATCCTTCTAATTGTGGCCAACCGCATTTACATGTGAACGAACGTGTTATCCTGTGCAATGGTGGTGTTGCTTGCAAAACTAATGTTGATAGTCCTTGATATGGAATATAATCTGATTCATCTTGTTGTTTTATGATTTTTCTTGGTAATCTGAAACTCTAATATCTGCTTAGTTGTTTTTGTTGGAGCGATTTGCTACTTAAGCATACAACTAATGATAGCATCAGAACGGTGCTTAACACTATCTGGCTGGAGAACAACTCAACTCTGCGCATGTGCATTTTGTTGGGAAAACTGGGCACACCGGTTAACCCCTTAATTTAGAGATTAGCACAATATTAGCGTTGACTGAAAATACGCAGCGGAATCAAAGTAAACTTCAGCCACTTGTGCTCTAACTCAAGGATCTTTGCTCGTGCCGGAAGGAAACATATGCATCAACATATATGGAGGAAATAGGAGCAGCCCTTGGCTCTCTCCTGACCCAAGACAGTCTCTCCCCTTAGGAGAGAAGCTCTCTCCTCACCTAAGACAATCTCTGTCCTAGGGAGAGAGGTCTCACA
Source organism: Dactylis glomerata (assembly GCA_007115705.1). Lineage (NCBI taxonomy): Eukaryota > Viridiplantae > Streptophyta > Magnoliopsida > Poales > Poaceae > Dactylis > Dactylis glomerata. Next base: position 211,910 of record QXEO01001842.1, read on the forward strand.
ACAGCTGCAGCAGTAGTAAATCAACACACAGAGGACACCAATCCTTTTTACGTGGAAAACCTCTCAACTTGAGAGGAAAAACCACGGGCCGAAGCCACCCAAATCTTCTTCCACTATTATCAAATGGGGATACAACAAGTTCTTCTCTAGAGAGCACTCACACGAATCTGTGGCTGCTTCTACAAGATTTGGGGCACAAGAGCTAGAGAGTGGAGCAATCTCACCAAGCTTGGTGGAACAACAGCTTGAAGGAGACAAGGTAGCAGATCTGATGTCTTCACAACCTTGTGGGCAAGGCCCGGCGCTTAATTCAGCTTCTTCCTTCAACTTCTCCTCTTCCCTTCTCTCTTGGTTTTCTTCTCCAATGGAGGCTATCCTGATTTTCGTCCTTGCCACTGTGGTGGCTGGAAAGGGAGGCTTATCATCCCCTTTCCCCTCATGTGCAATGTCCAAAATGACCCTTGGTCATAACCCTAAAGGTTATTGGGCTCTTGCACCTGTTTGGGCCGCCTGAAAGGCTTCATAAGGCCATCTCCTCACAGCCCACATGAGGAGGATACCCAACATTCTCCCCCATCTGACTCATGTGGGGGGGCATCGCCATGCCCGCTGCTTTGCAACACACAAGCAGCTTCTCCTTTGGCAATATCTTGGTCATCATATCCGACCCATTCTTGTCGGTATGGATCTTCTCAAGTTTCACCAACTTGGAACTCACCACCTGTCGAATCCAATGATACCTCACTTCTATGTGCTTGGTTCGAGCGTGGAAACTTGGATTCTTGGCAAGATAGATAGCACTCTGGCTATCACAATATAGAGTATACTTCTCTTGCTTCATGTTGAGCTCTTGCAAGAAGTTCTTCATCCAGAGTACTTCCTTGCATGCATCAACCGCTGCTATGTACTCAGCATCTATGGTTGACAATGAAACGCATTTCTGCAACCTTGATTGCCATGACACTGCTCCCCCTGCATAAGTCATCATGTATCCGGAGGTAGACTTCCTAGAATCTGCACAACTAGCATAATCTGCATCTGTGTAGCCTTGCAACACAGGATCACCGCTTCCAAAGCGTAAGCACGATCTAGAAGTACCTTTGAGATACCTGAGAATCCACTTCACTGCATTCCAGTGAGCTTCTCCTGGATTTGTCATGAACCGGCTAACAACTCCAACTACATAGGCAATATCAGGCCTAGTGCACACCATGGCATACATCAAACTGCCCACGGCAGATTGGTATGGTACTTTGCTCATTGCTTCTTTCTCCACCTTGCTGCTAGGACATTGTTCTTTACTCAGTTTATGATGGCCTGCAAGTGGAGAGGCAACAGACTATGCACCTTGCATATTGAACCTTTCAAGTACCTTCTCAATGTATCTTTCCTGTGAGAGCCAAAGCAGCTTCTTTGATCTATCACGGGAGATCTTCATGCCAAGTATTTGCTTAGCTGGTCCTAAATCCTTCATGGCAAATGATTTACTCAATGCCTTCTTGAGGAGAGCAATCCTCTTTGTGCCATTTCCAACAATCAGCATGTCATCAACATATAGCAAGAGAATAATGAAGTCACCCTCGGCGTACCTCTTCGTAAACACACAATGATCAGGTTGTGCTTTACGGTAACCAAGCTTGGTCATGAATGACTCAAACTTCTTGTACCACTGCCGAGGAGCTTGCTTCAAGCCATACAAGCTCTTCTTCAATCTGCACACTTGGTGCTCCTTGCCTTCAACAATGAATCCTTCCGGCTGCTCCATGTATATCTCCTCCTCTAGGTCACCGTGTAAAAACGCTGTCTTCACATCAAGTTGTTCAATTTCCAAGTCTATGGTGGCAGCAATGCCAAGCACAACTCGGATCGAAGACATCTTGACCACCGGAGAGAATATCTCATCGAAGTCTACGCCCTTTTTCTGACTGAAACCTTTCACAACCAATCTGGCCTTGTACCTTGGATGTGAGCTATGTTCTTCATTCTTCACTCTGTACACCCACTTGTTCTTGAGTGTTTTCTTGCCCTTTGGCAAAGACACCAAATCAAAGGTGTTATTCTCATACAGGGATTTGATCTCATCCTTGAAAGAGCATTTGCCCCCATGTGTGGTTTTGGTAATTAATGACAATCCCTATGGACTAATGTTTGCATCGAGTTATATTTGTAGGACTTGTCCGTAGACAACGCTTGAGCCATATCTTGGTTTCAAAGTTGTAAGAAGATGCAAATAAAGAAGTTTATGTGATGATCAAGGGAGTTGAGCCTATAGAAGACATCATCATTATGAAGGAAGAAGATGAAGTCCAATGTTGATCAAGTCGAAGCGCAAGTTCAAGATAGGCATATAGAGGATATCATTTGCTTGAAGCTCGGTGTCCATTTGGTGTTAATGGACATGTGAAGATATTTCTACTAGTGTCTCTCCCATAGTGAAGTATGGGGGAGCAATCCGCAAGACTTCACCGAGCAAGCGCAATCAAGAAAGGTAGTCCAACTTGAGAAGATCAAGATCGTCACTATCTAGCTCAAGTGGAAGGCGCAAGGCAAAGGTATGATCTTGATAGGGTTTCTTTCTTACCGGTCTCATAGTGTTTGGGAGACCAGGTTTTAGGATCGATAGCCGTACTATCAAGAGGGGCTCTCGAGTGAGTAACTTATTCGTATTGTTCGGAGAGGGCTCAAACCTTTGCATACTTGGCATTATCTTTCTTGGTTCTTATTTGGCTTTTATCCATGTGAGGTTCTAGAGCTTGTGGTTATTTCCATGACAAGCTCTAGCTCATCAAAAACAGATTTTGTATGGAACTCTAATTGCGTTTTTAGTGTTTGGAGGTTTTACCGGTTCATCTTTATAGCTAAGTCAAACCTTTTATCATTTGGTTTCATCCTCCTTTGTTGGACTATGATGTTTCTATGGATGATGTTGTAGAGCTCATTGTGGTGATTCCAACGAGCCCAAGATCATCGAAAACGGAGTCCGAATGCAAAAGTTATCGCTGTTTTCGTGTTGCTCTTTTTTCTTGGGCGGATTATCCGGCCCAGTTTTGGACAAAAATCCGGCCAATAATCCGGCCTTAAATCTGAGTGACGCGCACTTTGCCAATTTCTGGTCCTTAGCCATTTTCAAGGTGGGCGGATTATCCGGCCCAGTTTTGGACAAAAATCCGGCCAATAATCCGGCCTTAAATCTGAGTGACGCGCACTTTGCCAATTTCTGGTCCTTAGCCATTTTCAAGGGGGGGCGGATTATCCGGTCCAAACTTGGACCGGATTATCCGGCCCTGCTGTTCTGCAACGGCTACAATCCCGGGAGGGGTATAAATACCCCTCCCCTTCTTCAAGCTTGGGTGAGCTCGTTTTTCCTTCTCTCTCCCTCCATTGTTGACCTTGGAAAGCTTGCCCATCTCTCAATTCCTCCCATGATTCTTGCATATCTTTGAGGGAAAAGAGAGAGGAGATCTAGATCTACATTTCCACCAATCACTTTCTCCTCTTTGTGAGGGGAACCCATTGGATCTAGATCTTGGAGTTCTTTGTGGATTTCTTCCTTTGTTCTTCCTCTCATATCCCTCCATAGCATTTGTTGCTTTGGTAGGATTTGGGAGAGAAGGATTTGAGCACTTCGTGTGTTCTTGCCATTGCATTTGGTGCATCGGTTTGAGTTCTCCTCGGAGATTCGGTAGTGAAAGTTCGTTGAGCTTTTTACTCTTGGGTTCTAGGAGCCCTAGACGGCTTAGTGGCTTAGTGGTTACTTGGGGACCTCCAATTAAGTTGTGGAGATCTTCCCAAGCTTTGTGGTGCCTCCGTGGCAATTACTTGGGGACCTCCAATTAAGTTGTGGAGATCTTCTCAAGCTTTGTGGTGCCTCAGTGGCGATTCTTGGGAGCCTCCAATTGAGTTGTGGAGATTGCCCCAAGCTTGTACGGGCTCGGTGACCGCCCTCAAGTGTCCCATAGTGGTCAGGTCTTCCATCTTGGTGGGAGGGCTCGAGGAGATTACGGTGAGCCTCCGTGGCGTTTGGGGAGCCTTGTGCCTCCACACCGCTCCAACGGAGATTAGCACTCGCAAGGGTGTGAACTTCGGGATACATCTTTGTCTCCGCGTCCCTCGGTTATTTCTATACCCGAGCTCCTTTACTTATGCAATTTACTTTGTGATAGCCTTCGTGCTTGAAGTTATATATATCTTGCTATCTCATAGTTGCTTATCTTGTCTAGCATAAGTTGTTGGTGCACATAGGTGAACCTAGTTTGTTTAGGTTTTGTATGCTTGGCAAATTAAACGTTAGTTTTATTCCGCATTTGTCAAGCCACTCGTAAAAGTTTTAAATCGCCTATTCACCCCCCCTCTAGGCGACATCCTTGTACTTTCATTTGGTATCAGAGCAGGTCTCTCATTTTTAGGCTTCACCGCCTTGAGAGCAAAGATGTCGGCTAGGGGATTAGTGCACAATCACACTTTTATATTTGATGGCACTAATTATGATACATGGAAAACTTGCATGCTTATCCACTTTCGAGATATGGACCCAAATATAGAGAGAATTTTAGATATGGGTTTCTCTCCTCCTAAGGATTCCCAAAGTCTATCTTTAGAGGAGAAGAGAAACTCTTATCTTAATTCTCGAGCTTCTAATGTGCTTGTTGATTTTGTGAGTGATGCAGTTATTCTTGCAATCATGCCTTTCCGTAGCGCTCATGAGTTTTGGACAAAGCTTCAAGACAAATATGATATGTCCAACAAGATTGAGGATGATTGTATTCCCTCCACTTCCGGTCGTGATGAACTCTCTTCCACTTCACCAAAGTGTAGCAAGACACAAGGTAACTCTATGGTGAGTGGTGATGGAAATTGCAATGTTGATAGTGAGCTTACTTGTGATGATCATTCTCCTCTATCTCATTGCCATGATTCATCTTTGGACTTAAACACTTCTAGCACCATAAATGCTTTACATGCTTGTGTTGATAGTCCTTGCATATCATGTGTATGCTCCTTGAACACATCTCATAATGATATGCTCACTTCGTCTTGTTGCCATGATATAAATACCTCTAGTTCCTCTAGTTGTTGTGTGTCTAACAATGTAGAGGAAACCGGAAATTCTATTGGCCAAGACATGGTCTCTCTTGGAGCTTCAAGTATTTATTCATCATCATCTAGTGCTTCCCACATTTGCCTTATGGCTAGGGCTTCAAAGGTATCTCCTACTTTGGAACCCAATATATCTAGTGATGATGATAATGAGGATAATGAAGAAGAGGATGATGATCTTGCTTCTTTAATTGAGAAGAGTGAAATGATTTTTCATGCTATTCATAAGAATAAAATTGCTTGCTCTTACTTCTATAAGATTTTAGCTATTGCCACCGAGAGTAATAAAATTATTGAGGAGCATGAAAATACCATCTTTAAAATGCAAGATCATGCCCGTGATTATGCGGATGAGATCGCGGATCTAAAAGAAGCTCTTGAAGAAGCACAAACCACCAAGGAATCTCTTGAGGAGACCTTTACTTTAGAGTTATCTAAAATAAAGAAATCCTATGATAGGACTCTTGTGGTGGCAAATGATTTTGAAACTAAATATGAGGAGCTTGTAGTTACTTATGCTAAACTCCTTGAGAATGTTGTGCTTCTTAAAAATGACTCTAGGGTCATTTCGTGTGAGTCCATCATTCTCACCGAGTCGCATGAGCAACTTAAAGCTTCAAATTCAAATGAGCTTACTAAATTGCCTTCTTCGCTTTCCATTAGTGATGATGCTTGTGCTACTAACTCTACTTCTTGTGAAGCATCCATCTTGAAGGAGAATGTTGAGCTAAGGGCTCAACTTGATTTGCTAACTAGCAATTATGGGAAATTGGAAGAAAAACATGGAAAGCTCTCTAGCTCCCATGAGGATCTTCTAGCTTCCCATGATAGGCTAAAATTATCTCATGAGTCTATTATGTCAAAGGTAACATCTAGTGAGCCTCATGTGGACATTTGCACTACTTCTCAAAATGCCATATTGCCTTGTGCTAGTCCTAGTAATTCATCCACTCATAACATTGCTATATCTTGTGATGAATTACTTTCCTTTCCTTGTTGCTCTAACAATGAAGCTTCTACTTCCTCTAGTACTTGTGTTGTTACTAACCATGTAGAGGAAATCGAAGAGCTCAAGGCCCAAGTCTCTTCTTTGAAGAAAGACTTGGTAAAGAGTCATGAAGGGAAATCCAAACTCGACAATATGTTGAGTGTGCAAAAATCCCCCAATGACAAGAGTGGACTTGGGTTTATCTCCAACAACAACAAGAAGTCCACGGTTAACAAGAAGAAGAAGGGCCAAGGACAAGTCAAAGATCCGGCCAAGATTGTTTGCTTCAAGTGCAAAATTGAAGGGCACCATGTTAGATCTTGCCCTTTGAAGAAGAAGGCATTAGTTGAGAAGCAACAAGGGAAGCGGCCTCAAGTTCAAGGGCTCGCTCAACCTCGAGTTGAAGAAATGCCACTTCCCAAGAAGAATCAAGCTAATGCTCCCATTGCGGAGAAATCAAGTGAGAAGAAGGTGAAGAAAAGAACTTGCTACATATGCCGTGAGAAGGGTCACCTTTCTTCTTCATGCACTATGGGTAACTCATCCAACCCTATCATAATTGATGATGCTTATTCCCTTTGCAAGGATAAGGTTGGCAATGTGTTTGCCAAATTTGTTGGTACTCCATGTGGTGTCAAGAAAAGAACCATTTGGGTGGCCAAGCCTATTGTGACTAACCTCTTAGGACCCAACTTAGTTGGGGACCATCACACCAAAACTTGATCAATAGGTGTTTGTTGGAGGGCATTGGAGACTTGGCTATATCATGAAGAATTAAGGGATCTTCATCAATATATTATCTCAAGTCAAGTCAATTGGATTATCTTGTTTATATCATATATCCAATGTTCCTCCTTGTGGTAACATGTACTCAACTTATCTACATTGAAAGTTACTCGCCCCTTTTGCATGTGTTGGTTGTGATCCATTGCATGTGTTGGTATATGTTGTGCTACCTACTTGTTTTATTTTGATTAATCAAGTATGTACTTGTGGGTTTGCATACCATGTATGTGTGTTTGTGTTTGAGCCTTATTGCATCTTTGTTTATATTATTTGTTTTTTTTAGAGACTAATGGACTATCCATTATGGGGGAGTGATATGCTTTGGCACTTCACAATCCTAAATATGTGTGCACATGAGGAATACCACTTAGTGTTTATATTTTAAATTATCTAGTCTCTATGTGGTATGTCATGCTCATGAGAAATTCAAATTCTATAATGTCCATTAATCATCTCATGTTGGATTTTATTTGCCTCTTGTGAAAATAAATGCTTTATCACATTATGGGGGAGAAATATGCTTTGTGCATACTACAAACCAATAAAATGTGTATATTTGAGGTTGTGTCACATAGTGTTGATATTGCAAATTATCTTTCTTCTATGTGACATGTTTGCTCAAACAAGTTTCAATTTGCCAAATTGTTTTATTGCTCTTGTTTTGGATCTTGTTTGTGAGATACATTCTTGGTAGGGTTTTCCTAAAATGTGGAATTCTATATCAAAGTTGGAAAACCAGTTGCTTCAAGTTATCCTAATCATTGCTTTGCGTGATTGTTTAACTATTTGAGTCTATCAAGAATATCTTCTTTAGCATGGTGTTTAATTCTTATCCTTTTCATATGCTTCTTGTTGTGAAGATGATCTTGGATTTATGTGTAAAATACCACCGGGAAATTAATAACTCCAAATACCTCTTGTCCTTGGACAATTGGTACTCTATCATGTGGTATATATATTGATCATCTTTTTATTGGCTATTGCTTTTAATTACCTTATCTCTTGCCAAGGAATGTATTTGTTTTAAATTCCCATTGTCTTTCTTAACTCTTGTGATTCCATTTGATTTTGTTGAACTTGTTTTGTGTTATTCTTAATGTAGGTTGAGATGATGATCCCATTTGTGTGCATTTTGTATTTAAATGAAAAATCATAAATAATGCACTAATCTTGGGGGAGCTCTCCTATATTTTCTATAACATACTCTTGTGGCTTATTTCAATTGGTATTGGTTTTTGTTGGAAGACAAATCTTTTTGTTTTTGGTACTTAGTGTGCCATCATAAAAGAGTGGAGAGTTTGGTTTGTTTGTTGGAACCTTGCTCTCTTTGGGAGAATGGTTATCTCTTTTCTTGATTTTGCTCTATATTCTTAAAATGAGATAAGTTATTGGGTATATGTGTTTTAGTGATCCTTTATACTCATTGGCGTTTGCTTTGTTCACTTGGTGGACTTTGGAGTCAATCTTGTGTTGAGTTGATTCCTTGATATATTTTGGAAAACCTTTAGTTCTTCACACCTTTGTGTGAGTTCTTGGTCTTCTTGGTGTTTTGTCCAAAGTGTATCTCTTTTGGCTCTTGAAAGTCTTGTGCATGCATTTTTAATACATGTATACTCTATGGCATGCTTTGCTTTCTTTGATCCAATATATAGGGTAAACTCCAATAAATCCTAAATCGGCTAAGATGTGCATGAAATTCAAGTTCACATCTATATGCACATATTTATGTGGAGCTTGTCCTATATATTGTAGTGTCTCTAACTACTTCGAACCCAATGAGTTTGGGGACCATATTGTACTTGAATTTGTTTTAGGTACATGGGAGATATATTGGTGCTTGTCTCAATAATAAGCATGAAGCGGTGACTAGTTGATAATTTGTGGCAAGCTAGGATTATTGAAGAACTCCTATCTACTACATCCTTCCTATGGTATCTCGGTAACAAGTATCTTATTCATGCATACTTTTCTAGCATCTAACCTTGTGTGGGTCATTTCATGGCATGAAAATCTTTATTTGCAAAGATCTTAATGAAACCTCTGTATTGAAAATGTGAGTAATTTGAGATGAGTGCATATTTTGGGGAATATATAAAATCATGCTCATGATTCACCCTTCCCAAATATGTCTATCTAGCAATTTTATTGCATATCAATTCCTCAAGTTCCTCACATGTGCAATATTGATGAAAGTGCAAATTTAGTTCTTTCTTTTGGTATACTTATTCGTGATACTTGTTGCTTTTCTCAAAACATCCCAACTATCTTCTTTCCCTTGTTGATATTTGTGATGTCTTTGACATGTTTGTGGTTGAAGTTCTTCATTATGCAATAAGATAAATTGAGCCTTTGGCCATACTTTAAAAGTAAAAATCTCATTGGTATATTGCATGAACTTGTTTGGATATCATGTTCTATTCTTTGTATCTATTTTATGTGTATATGTTTCTTTGTGATAATTATCTTTGTGATGTTGTCTACTTAGAAACTTATACATATGAGAGATGATATCTCCTTATTTGATATCTTTTTTAAACCTTGTGTGTTGGGATGGAATGCTAAGCAATATCATTCATTGAGGACTATGTGGATGCTCTATGTACATCTTTGTACTAGTCTTATAATATGCTTTGTCATTCCTATCACACATTCCTTTGGTTGAGCCATTTAATATGTTGGTTCCTTATTTGTTGCTCAACCATTTCCTTGATGCAAGTGTTAAGCTTGATTTCTTTTCTATGGTCTCTTGCTAATGGTTCCTTTTAAATGGTATTGAGGGAGTGAGGATTCTATGTTGTGCAAATTGTATTCAAATGCAAACATTCTATCTTGTGCATGTACCTTGGGGAGCTTCCTCATTTCATTTTAAAGCACCATTTTGTGGTTATCATAGTATTTGATGTCACTTGGTATCATTATGTTTTGAATAATATTGAGGGAGTGATGATTCCATGTTTGTGCACCTTATATTTTAATTCAAATGGAATATGTTGTGCACAAACCTTGGGGAGCTTCTTCATATTATTTAGAGCATTGTTTTGGTCTTCTCATAATATCTTTATTTGATTCACTATTTGGATCTTTTGATTGCTATCTTCATTTGTTGGAAGTTTAACCATCATGTCATCCTTTTTTTGTTTGCAATCTTTGATCCTTAATATAGTTTGATTTCCTCCAAATTTTTGTCCTTGAATTTGTGCATGTGTTTTCACCTTTTTTGTGTGCCATGCACACCTTGAGGAGGAACTCTCACTATTTTGGCCTTCTAAGCCTTTCCACCCATTTTGGCAATGGATGCCAATGGGGGAGAAGTTTCGAGGGTTTGAAAGGAATTGAGTTTCACGCTTTTGTTTTGTTCTTAAGCATTTGCCTTGCATGCTTTGCACGGTTGAGTATATATAGTGGAAACTCCACCAACAACATTGGTTGGCAATATATGCAATGAAATTCAAGTTCATTCACACGTGCATAGATTGTGGGGGAGTTTGCTCTATATATGATGGTTCTACTAACATCACATACTTTTGTAGTATTTGATGTTAGTGTAACCATCTTAGTCCTTTAAATTCATTATATACACCCTCTCAAAGAGATTGTCATCAATTACCAAAATGGGGGAGATTGAAAGAGCATTTGCCCCCATGTGTGGTTTTGGTAATTAATGACAATCCCTATGGACTAATGTTTGCATTGAGTTATATTTGTAGGACTTGTCCGTAGACAACGCTTGAGCCATATCTTGGTTTCAAGGTTGTAAGAAGATGCAAATAAAGAAGTTTATGTGATGATCAAGGGAGTTGAGCCTATAGAAGACATCATCATTATGAAGGAAGAAGATGAAGTCCAATGTTGATCAAGTCGAAGCGCAAGTTCAAGATAGGCATATAGAGGATATCATTTGCTTGAAGCTCGGTGTCCATTTGGTGTTAATGGACATGTGAAGATATTTCTACTAGTGTCTCTCCCATAGTGAAGTATGGGGGAGCAATCCGCAAGACTTCACCGAGCAAGCGCAATCAAGAAAGGTAGTCCAACTTGAGAAGATCAAGATCGTCACTATCTAGCTCAAGTGGAAGGCGCAAGGCAAAGGTATGATCTTGATAGGGTTTCTTTCTTACCGGTCTCATAGTGTTTGGGAGACCGGGTTTTAGGATCGATAGCCGTACTATCAAGAGGGGCTCTCGAGTGAGTAACTTATTCGTATTGTTCGGAGAGGGCTCAAACCTTTGCATACTTGGCATTATCTTTCTTGGTTCTTATTTGGCTTTTATCCATGTGAGGTTCTAGAGCTTGTGGTTATTTCCATGACAAGCTCTAGCTCATCAAAAACAGATTTTGTATGGAACTCTAATTGCGTTTTTAGTGTTTGGAGGTTTTACCGGTTCATCTTTATAGCTAAGTCAAACCTTTTATCATTTGGTTTCATCCTCCTTTGTTGGACTATGATGTTTCTATGGATGATGTTGTAGAGCTCATTGTGGTGATTCCAACGAGCCCAAGATCATCGAAAACGGAGTCCGGATGCAAAAGTTATCGTTGTTTTCGTGTTGCTCTTTTTTCTTGGGCGGATTATCCGGCCCAGTTTTGGACAAAAATCCGGCCAATAATCCGGCCTTAAATCTGAGTGACGCGCACTTTGCCAATTTCTGGTCCTTAGCCATTTTCAAGGTGGGCGGATTATCCGGCCCAGTTTTGGACAAAAATCCGGCCAATAATCCGGCCTTAAATCTGAGTGACGCGCACTTTGCCAATTTCTGGTCCTTAGCCATTTTCAAGGGGGGGCGGATTATCCGGTCCAAACTTGGACCGGATTATCCGGCCCTGCTGTTCTGCAACGGCTACAATCCCGGGAGGGGTATAAATACCCCTCCCCTTCTTCAAGCTTGGGTGAGCTCGTTTTTCCTTCTCTCTCCCTCCATTGTTGACCTTGGAAAGCTTGCCCATCTCTCAATTCCTCCCATGATTCTTGCATATCTTTGAGGGAAAAGAGAGAGGAGATCTAGATCTACATTTCCACCAATCACTTTCTCCTCTTTGTGAGGGGAACCCATTGGATCTAGATCTTGGAGTTCTTTGTGGATTTCTTCCTTTGTTCTTCCTCTCATATCCCTCCATAGCATTTGTTGCTTTGGTAGGATTTGGGAGAGAAGGATTTGAGCACTTCGTGTGTTCTTGCCATTGCATTTGGTGCATCGGTTTGAGTTCTCCTCGGAGATTCGGTAGTGAAAGTTCGTTGAGCTTTTTACTCTTGGGTTCTAGGAGCCCTAGACGGCTTAGTGGCTTAGTGGTTACTTGGGGACCTCCAATTAAGTTGTGGAGATCTTCCCAAGCTTTGTGGTGCCTCCGTGGCAATTACTTGGGGACCTCCAATTAAGTTGTGGAGATCTTCTCAAGCTTTGTGGTGCCTCAGTGGCGATTCTTGGGAGCCTCCAATTGAGTTGTGGAGATTGCCCCAAGCTTGTACGGGCTCGGTGACCGCCCTCAAGTGTCCCATAGTGGTCGGGTCTTCCATCTTGGTGGGAGGGCTCGAGGAGATTACGGTGAGCCTCCGTGGCGTTTGGGGAGCCTTGTGCCTCCACACCGCTCCAACGGAGATTAGCACTCGCAAGGGTGTGAACTTCGGGATACATCTTTGTCTCCGCGTCCCTCGGTTATTTCTATACCCGAGCTCCTTTACTTATGCAATTTACTTTGTGATAGCCTTCGTGCTTGAAGTTATATATATCTTGCTATCTCATAGTTGCTTATCTTGTCTAGCATAAGTTGTTGGTGCACATAGGTGAACCTAGTTTGTTTAGGTTTTGTATGCTTGGCAAATTAAACGTTAGTTTTATTCCGCATTTGTCAAGCCACTCGTAAAAGTTTTAAATCGCCTATTCACCCCCCCCTCTAGGCGACATCCTTGTACTTTCAATCCTGCATGGCTTCTGACCATTCATTCTTGTGCTCATCAGACACTGCTTCCTCATAGCATGAGGGCTCACCTGCATCAGTCATCAACACATATTGATGTGGAGGATATTTGGTGGAAGGAACTGGATCTCTCCCACTTCTTCTCGGCTGTTGCACTGGTGGTGTAGGTGGATCATCTTCACCTTCTTCATCATCATCATTTGATGGCTGGTCATGTCCCTGACTTGTACTGCCTTGTTCAGTTGCATCATCACTATCTTCAGCATCTTCATCATCTCCCCCATGATCATCATGCACGAGAGGAGGATTAACTGGATCCAAGTCAACCTGAGGTGTGGTGGTCTTCGGCTTCTCCGATTTCCCAATATCTTGTATTATTTCATCTTCAATGAAAACCACATCTCGGCTTCTCACGGTCTTCTTCTTGATTGGATCCCACAATCTGTATCCAAATTTATCACTTGGACTGCTGAGATAGATGCACTGCTTTGTCTTGCTATCAAGCTTGGATCTCTCATCCCTCGGGATGTGCACAAATGCCTTCCAACCAAAGACCTTCAATTGCTTGTATGACACATCTTTACCTGACCAAACTCTCTGAGGAATATCACCTGGAAGAGGAACTGAAGGGGACATGTTTAGTACACACATAGCATGATTCAATGCTTCAGCCCAAAAAGAATTAGGTAACTTTGCATGAGAGAGCATAGCTGTGACCCTCTCGGTGAGTGTCCTGTTCATTCTCTCAGCAAGGCCATTGAGCTGGGGTGTCTTTGGTGGAGACTTCTCAAGTCTGATACCAAACTTTCTGCAATACCTCTCAAAGGAACCTCGGTATTCACCACCATTGTCTGATCTTACGCACTTCAATTTCCTGCCAGTTTCTCTTTCAACCTTGGCATGGAATTCCTTGAAGACGTCGAGCACCTGCCACTTGTTTCTCAACACATAGAGAAATATCTTTCTTGAGTGGTCATCAATGAATGTCACAAAGTATAATGCTCCACCGAGAGATTTTTCGGTCATGGAGCAAACATCAGTATGCACTATGTCAAGAACATTCTCCGCACGATGCGGCGGGCGTGTACGAAATGTAACCCTATGTTGTTTGCCAGCAAAACAATGTTCACAGGGTTTCAAGGTTATACCTTTCAACTCAGGGAGGAACTCCATTCGAGCAAGAGCTTGCATGCCCTTCTCACTCATATGCCCAAGCCTCTTGTGCCATAATTCTGCCATAGTTTCATTCTCGGCGACGGTCAGCACATCATTGCATAGCTTGGTTTTAGTCACATAGAGACAGCCTTGCTTGCTTCCTCGAGCCACAATCAAAGAGCCTTTGGTGAGCTTCCATTTTGCATCACCAAAATAACTTCTATGGCGAATGTCATCAAGCTTGCCAACTGATAACAAATTCAGCCGTATATCGGGTACATGCCTCACATCATCGAGCACCAACCTGCAGCCTGTGTTTGTCTCAATGCATATAGTGCCCTTGCCAACAATAGCTGACGAACCGCTATTTCCCATCCTCACCGAGCCGGTAACACCGCTGGTATAGGAAGTGAAATACTCCTTGTGTGATGTAATGTGGAAGGACGCACCTGAATCCACAACCCAACTCATGGCATCATCACGAACAACACTATAGCATTCTTCATCTTCAATGATAAGGTAATCTTCACCTTGTTCACATTCTGCAGTCATGGCGGCACCATTCTCGCCTTTTTGCTCGTTCTTGTTAGCAACTTTACCCTCTGCAAGATCTCTCTTGTATATCCTGCAATCGACCTTCTTGTGATTTGGCTTGCCACAATAAAAGCAAGTGATTTCATGTCTCTTTCTTGACTTTGATCTCCCCCTGGATTTCTGGTCTTTACTTTGCTGAAATCTTGCTTGGCCACGTCCACGGTATTCTTTCTTACCGTGGGATTCAGCCACATAAGCATCAGATGAGGAGGCATCGCCTTTTTCCTTCTTTCTGGCTTCTTCATTCAGCATGCTATTCTTCACCATCTCTAACGTCAGCTTCCCATCCGGAGCTGAATTGCTAACTGACACAACAAGCGTATTCCAACTATCAGGCATGGAACTTAGCAGCAACAATGCTTGCACCTCATCCTCGAAGTTGATCTTCATGGCTGAAAGTTGATTTATATGACATTGGAAGACATTCAAGTGTTCAATCACACTACTACCATCCCGGTACTCAAGCTTTGCTAGCCTTTTGATCACCGAGGCCTTGTTCATAGCTGTCTTCCTCTCATACATTGACTCCAACTTCTGCCACATCTCATATGCATTTGTGTCATTTGCAACATGGTGGAAAATATTGTGGTTGATATACAATCGAATCATACCTACTGCCTTTCGGTTCAGCACTCTCCATTCTTCTTCCGTGACACCGGTCGGTATCTTCTCTTTCACAATTGGCTCATACAAATCCTTACAATAAAGGATGTCTTCCATCATGGGCTTCCATAATGAGTAATTGGAAGAATCAAGTTTTATCATGCCACTCGTAGTGACGCCTTCTTCCAAAGCCATTGCGAACAGCAAGCAACCTCTGAGCAACTCTGAGCAGACTTTGAGCAACCTGTGCTCTGATACCACTCTGTTGGGAAAACTGGGCACACCGGTTAACCCCTTAATTTAGAGATTAGCACAATATTAGCGTTGACTGAAAATACGCAGCGGAATCAAAGTAAACTTCAGCCACTTGTGCTCTAACTCAAGGATCTTTGCTCGTGCCGGAAGGAAACATATGCATCAACATATATGGAGGAAATAGGAGCAGCCCTTGGCTCTCTCCTGACCCAAGACAGTCTCTCCCCTTAGGAGAGAAGCTCTCTCCTCACCTAAGACAATCTCTGTCCTAGGGAGAGAGGTCTCACAACAGCTGCAGCAGTAGTAAATCAACACACAGAGGACACCAATCCTTTTTACGTGGAAAACCTCTCAACTTGAGAGGAAAAACCACGGGCCGAAGCCACCCAAATCTTCTTCCACTATTATCAAATGGGGATACAATAAGTTCTTCTCTAGAGAGCACTAGAGGATCTCAAGCACCAAGATACACACGAATCTGTGGCTGCTTCTACAAGATTTGGGGCACAAGAGCTAGAGAGTGGAGCAATCTCACCAAGCTTGGTGGAACAACAGCTTGAAGGAGACAAGGTAGCAGATCTGATGTCTTCACAACCTTGTGGGCAAGGCCCGGCGCTTGATTCAGCTTCTTCCTTCAACTTCTCCTCTTCCCTTCTCTCTTGGTTTTCTTCTCCAATGGAGGCTATCCTGATTTTCGTCCTTGCCACTGTGGTGGCTGGAAAGGGAGGCTTATCATCCCCTTTCCCCTCATGTGCAATGTCCAAAATGACCCTTGATCATAACCCTAAAGGTTAGTGGGCTCTTGCACCTGTTTGGGCCGCCTGAAAGGCTTCATAAGGCCATCTCCTCACAGCCCACATGAGGAGGACACCCAACACATTTATGAGTTTAAAGCAGGTACTGCCCGCACATGAATGAACAGTAGAGTGATCATGTGCTAGTGTAGGGGTTCTCAGAATAGCAATATCCTGAAATACATAAACAACACGACACCTAGATACGTTGGTTTCAGCCATCTTGTTGCACATGAATGGCGCAGATAGCGAGCTACATGTAGGACGAGCTCCAAATGGAGTTTTCGATACATTTCCATTTATAACATTTGGAAGACAAAGGTTGTAAATTTATCCACAGAAAGACCTGAAATACCCCGACGCATCAAGGCCTAGATTTAACCGGTACTATATTGTTCAGGTGGAGTACCAGGGTACTGTAAAATTGCGCAAGAGAAAACTATGCATAACTTTTTTGATACGCTATACATTTCCTATTGTTTGACTATAGCAAGATTCTTATTCTTCTGTTTTTCGCTGTCTAGTTGTAAACTGACTTAGTTTAATTTTTGAATTTTCCTAGCTTATATACTCTTTGTACTCAAGGAGATGAATAGCTTTGAGATGTCCCTTACCAAGTTCCTTGCAGAGAATTGCATGGTACTTGAGCTCTTGAAAATTGATGACGGAAAGCGGAACTTTCTAAGGCCTTTCACAATGCATTGCCTCTTAGCGCGCTATCCTAGGTTGGTGTTTATTCTAAGAGACAATCACCACAATGCATTGTATCTAAAGATTGTATCTAAATTTAATAATTTTGGTCTCATGCATGCATGTGATTGGGCTAGCAATACTTTTTGCCTATGACTTTGTGCAAAGGTTGTACTCCCTCTGTCAAGAATTACCCTGCATTTTGGATTTAGTCAAAGTCAAACTTTATAAACTTTGACTAAGCGTATAAGAAAAAATATTAATATTTATAATATAAAATAACTATCATTAGAATTGTCATAAAATATATTTTCATATTGCATGTATTTGGTTTCATAGTTATTGATAGTTTTACCAATATGTTTGGTCAAAATTTGAAAAGTTTGACTTTGACCAAACACAGAATGCAGGGTAATTCCTGACGGAGGGAGTAGCTTAGCTAAGATACAACCTCACTCTCTTTCATCATTTAATAGGATGCCACATCAGCACTTTGTCTATGATACCGCGCTAAGAAACTTGCATTGGGGAAGGCCTAAGCCATATCAACTTGATGGTAGAGAGATGGAGAGTAAATGCATCAAAGCGTCGAAGCAGAAGGGGAAATGAAACATAATTCCAATGGACAATGTAAACTAAATTGTCTTAATCACAAAGGAAGGTCGTTTTGAAACTTTATAAAGTGTGTTTTGTTTATGCTTTCATTTGTGCCACAAAACTGAAACAATTCATGAGGTATCATAATCGTGTAGTACAGGTCAAAGATTCAATTCGGATGTATTTGTATTAACATTGGAACTGACTTAAATATACGGAACTGCTTATATGAAATTGATCTCGTGAAGAAACATAAAATGTCCTGTGTACGTCAGCTAAGCTTGTATATGTAGTCTGGACATTTTTTTTATAATAGGCTTAGTCTGGACATTGTTATCTAGCTACTCTGTTTAGATTTATGAGTGAGAGATGCATTACCACAGATGAATCATGGCGTGGATAGAATATGGAGCTCACCTGTTTGTTGGCTAGCGCTGTTATTTCACAATATTTGGCAGACAAAGATTGTATAATTATCCACCCCTACGCATCAAGGGCTAGATTTAACCTGTACTATATCGTTCAGGTGGAGTACCATGGTATCGTATAATTGCTCAAGAGAAAACTATGCATAACTTTTTTGATACGCTATAGATTTCCTATTGTTTGACTACTGTTTTTTGCTGTCTAGTTGTAAACTGATTTAGTTTAGTTTTTGTATTTTCCTAGCTCATATACTCTTTTTACAACTCTATAATCAATGAAAAGCAGCTCTGCACTACCTTTTCAGTCAAAAAATTGGAAATTGATATGGCCTCTTTTAGTGATCTCTCACTACCCTGGGGAGATATCTATTTCTATCTATTATTATCTCTACTAATAATATTGCTACAGGTATGGTCCGTGGCGGTCACAAATACGCTTTCAATCCACCAAAAATACGTTTTCGTCCGGGTTAGTTAGCACGTGTTCCCTCCGTAGCTGGCTCTTCCTTCCCTACATCGATTCCGCGCGCAGAGACTCCGCGAAGAGCACGTTGCTTTTTTCGTACGTCCTGCGCTGGCCGTGCTTCGTTAGGAGTCCGTCTGTTTCTCTGTTCGTGAGCTGCAGAGCCACCTTGGCCCGGCCAGCCGTCGTATCAACCTGAGTAGAGCTCATTTAGGATCGGTGTGTATGGAGCCGAGTACAACTCGTGTCATATGTCATACTCGTATAATACAGTACAAGGACTGAGAACAAGGGAAGAACAATCAACACTACCCATAAACATCCAAACTAGGAAGCACTACTGGCTCGAGTCCTCCGCGCTCTCTCACCGTGAGTATACCGCCATATCGCCCACTTTGCCAGAGTCCACCGCAGTTTATCAGTGAGCCCGCCGTGAGCCTGTGCGTCCGCTAACGTCTCGCTGTTCCGCCGAGCGCCGACTTCGCCGGATCTCTCGCGAGAGTACGCCGAAGGCCGAGCATACGCCAGCGCACCTCCCATGACCGGCATACTTCGTCATCTGTCCGTGGAGCCGCCTATGGACCTCATCGCTCTAGCTGAGCCATCGCCAGGAAGAGGGCAAAGGAGACCGGAGATGCTTCATGGCCTTAACATCGCACTTCCTCCTTAAACAGGATTTCGCCCCGCTATATTAATATAATAACCATACAATACAAGCAAAGAGTCTTGAAACAAAATAAAATGATAGGACAACAACAAAAATATGCCCAAAAGAAAAACAAAATGAAGACAAAGGCGGATCAACTAAACGACGGCGACCCGCAACCGCTGCGCCCTCCAAAAATGAACCTCCTCGCTTCAAGCACCGAATCGTCAAGTACCAAGCAACACCTTCAAGAAGGAAAGCGATACGCTGCTGCCCGGACCATATGGTCCTAGGGTTTCCCTCGGCACATAGAGGAAAGTGGACATCAGGTAACCACGACGCCCTTCAGAAAGGAACGGTGCCACCCGAAGGCGCCACCGCGTCGGTGTCGATCAAGCCGACAAGGATTTCTCCCGAGAAAACCCATCCACAACCCTCGAACGATCCGATGCATAGGAACCCCACGAGGTCGAAACCTCACCACCACCAAACTTGTCGCCCGCCAACATGCGCCACTACGGTCAAGAGTCCACCATCGTCGTTTCACCGAAGCTACCATCATGAGGCCTGCAAGACGAATGTGAAATGGAGCATGAATCGAGGCCGGCAGTACCACGGCCACGCGGGAGGGAACAACCTCCACCACCGAAGGCGATAGTCGAAAGAACGCGGCAGCAGGGCACCCAGTCCCTCTTAGGTCCGGT
This sequence comes from Dactylis glomerata, assembly GCA_007115705.1. Lineage (NCBI taxonomy): Eukaryota > Viridiplantae > Streptophyta > Magnoliopsida > Poales > Poaceae > Dactylis > Dactylis glomerata. Next base: position 231,620 of record QXEO01001842.1, read on the forward strand.
TGGGCACAGCGTGCCCGTAAAGACCCCACGGAGGCACACCAGTCCCAAGAGGGTCCGGTCGGGTCCAGACTAGGCCCGCAAAGCCCGCTGCCATGCTGCAACAGGCCGGCCGCATCACCGCCATGCCCACCATCACGCCGCCGTCTCCATCTCCAGGAAGCTCCTAGGTCATGCAGGTTCTCGGCCCGCCCAAGCCCATCTGGGATCCGAGCTGCCCAGACCGGAGCCAGAGAGCAGCCATCGATCCTTTGCATCCATGGAGCATCGCCGCAAGGACGCCACCGCGCCAGCACCCCCCCAGCCGCGCCGGACCAACGCCTCCCAAAGTGCACCGCCGCCATGGAAAAGGAGAGCCCCGACCCTCTCTCCAGGGCTCGAGGAAAAGCAGGCCGCCGCTACCGGCGACGGCCGGGCTTCGCCCGGCGTTCCCTGCTGGCGGCGGTGTCAGAGGGAGGAGGGTGGGGGAGGAGAAGGCGGCCGGAGTTGGGGGCGCTCCGTCACCCTTGAGGGGGTGAGAGGGCAAGGGTTTTTTTTCAGGGGCTCGTTCCGAATTTAGATAGGATAGCTTAAAACATCGCACTTACGCGCGCCAAGTTCGCATCTGCCTACACTACTCACCTACTCCATCATGGCGATTCAGATCGAATTATCGGAAGTATGAAAGAACGTTTCAGATTGTATTTGCACTTAGAAGCTACTACCTCGGTGAACAACACCTACGCAGTCAATGACTCTTGCTAGATATCCCTCCGTACATGCATCTTTTGCATATTGACGAAAATTTTATCTAGACCGTTCTAACTATAATAGAACCGAGACATAATTTTAGTCTACGTGGAAGTGCACCGTGGCTTTATTTTCTATGGTTTTTGACATTTTCGTTAATAGAAATACGAGAAGGTGTACCGAAATCTTGGGCTTTGCCATGTGCACATGGAGCAGCAGCTTTGGTTATTCTTTTGTACAAAATAAATTATTCATGTTGAATTAAGCCAAACAAGAAGAAGCCTTACGACTAGAAAATAATCGATTCACCGAGAAATCGAAGATTAGCAGAAGGATACATCCATATATCGAAAAAAATATTCATGTTGAAACGAGCGTTCAGTCGTAACCTTGAGCGATGATTGCTGTTGTTCAACCTTTCATTATAACTTTTACAAGATTGTACTTCTGGTACTTCAAACAAAGTGAAATGCAAATGTTTCTGAAGTATAGTGTGACTTCTTTTATATACATGTAGGTTTTCTTCTATATTATACTGAGGTACTGTGGGAACAAAGATAATTTGACGAGCTGTGGCAACGCACGGGTATATAGCTAGTATATACTAAAAGCACAATACGGAGTTCTAAAATAGAGACACCATGTTACTCCACATCATCTTAATTATTTAGACCGTTAGATCTATAATTAATGGTGAGATTAAAAGATCTAAAAGTTACGTACGTACAAATATGTAGTCCAGTTTATATCTACCGTGAGATGTAACAATCTAGGTTGGGTCTATCGTGTCACGTACACAAGAGTTGGGTCTAGAGTCCAAATTCACGTACACATGGCTCCAACATAATTATTAACACGGATCGGTACTCCAGTTTATTTAGTTAATTAGGCCTGTTAGATTTCAAACTTAAGCCACAAAAGTAGCTAGGAGCAAATACTATACCATAATATAAAACCGTAGCTATCAAACTTTGGGCTACTTTCCCAACAATACATAGTCCAGTTTGACGCGATTCGACACGCGCCATGGTTATATCATATAAATCTGAAAAAGACTAAAACGATCTAAATCTCACTTGATCTATATGGTAGAGACGTATCTCCATAATACTCTAAGTATAATCTTTTCTTTTACGTACAAGATTAAACTGGTCGACTGCCTCCTCTAAGAAAAAAAGTTCGTGTGCCCGGGATAGCTACGAATTGTTCGACTCCTCAAGAAAATAAATAAATAATTAATATGTATCCGTACCTGTATTACATCAGAGGAGCATGTATATGCATCTAAACCCAATCAATAAGTCAAAAGAGAAAAATGTATATGATATGTAATGTCTACCAATGAATTATATGGTACAAATTTGATAATAAGGCTTATCCAAAAAATATTGTGTGTGCGGGCCAGCTACGAATTGCTAGCCTCCTCAAGATATTAGTAGTTACGTAAACTATATAATTTATTTGACATGATTTATGTTCACGTCTAATTTAAGAAAAACTTCTGTATTGTATGTGGGATGTGCTAAAAAACATTAATAAAGAGTTAGCATGTCATAGGCGGACTATAGCTGTAAAATCGTACAATACCTACCGTGGCGTTAGTCTAGGCTTGACCATCAGTAGCACTTCATACACTGGTCGTGCATTGTCTTTTTTGGTTGCTTTAACATTTTTTTGTTTGGTCCTCAGGAGCCATTATGTGATCTCCAGATATTTATATTGTTGATTAATCTTTTTTCTTATATTCTGCATGGCATTTGAGACCTAATAAATTTATTTATTAAAGAGTTATGTATTTTTCATATATTGCTACTCCAGATTTGAAAAATTATTTATAGCTCTGATTTTGTGACTATATATTGTCGAAACTTTGAATATGAGATTAATGTTAATTCCAAAGTGAACAATCAAAATAAATATGGTTAAGTTTAGTTATACACGGTTTGTAAGTTCAAGGGCTAATATGGTAAAGCGGACATATAAGAAACTCCGAGACCAAAAAGAGGTGCTAGTATTGATTGGACAATTTCTTATATTCTGCATGGCATTTGAGACCTAATAAATTTATTTATTAAAGAATTATGTATTTTTCATATATTGCTACTGCAGATTTGAAAAATTATTTATGGCTCTGATTTTGTGACTATATATTGTCGAAACTTTAAATATGAGATTAATGTTAATTCCAAAGTGAACAATCAAAATAAATATGGTTAAGTTTAGTTATACACAGTTTGCAAGTTCAAGGGCTAATATGGTAAAGCAGACATATAAGAAACTCCGAGACCAAAAAGAGGTGTTAGTATTGATTGGACAATCATTACAATATTATGTTGGGTGCGCGTAATGATCCAGTTGAATAAATATATATGTACCAATATATAAATACATATACTTTAGTTGTATCTACTCATAAAGTTATAATTGCTAGACAAATATAAAATATATGTGATTTCTTTTTGAGCTTTCATAGCCGAGTTCTTCATGCTTTTAGTTGCTAGAGAGATAGAGAGAGAGAGAGAGAATTGTGTTGACTGATACATTTATCAATATAATTTGATTAACTTCTCATCCGATCTTTCCGCTGTATAGAACAATAATTTGCTTTATCCGACCAAACGATCAAAAGATATGTATCTAATTTTTATTGTTGAATGAATCTGGATCTGTATCTATCTTTGGATGATAATATAGTGTGAAGTTAGCTTTTGAATTATTTTATTTCAATTGAGTTTTATTTAGTTTGCTAAAAACATAAACTATGTAGACAATTGGTACCATCCCAACATATGAATATGTGAGCGGCGATACACTATAAAAATGCCACAACATTGCCGGCAAATAAATACATGGTGGATCGTTGATTTTAAACCAAAAGGTTGAACTGAAGACATGCTAAAACTTATTGTGTATAAAATAGCATATGTGTAGAGCTAAACATCTACGCTGCATCCAGATAGTGTGTTATGTTGGTTTGTGTGTTCTCGCAACTCCATGTCTGATTGTACAAACATGTTATAAAGAAAATATGAACAAATAAAGTTAGTTTTTTGTATGAATAAATTACATAATTATTTTTCTATTTATTTTTAACACAATAACCATATGCGAAAATAAAGGTCAACATCGCACCGTAAATAATTTTCCTATATCTTGAAATGACTTGAAAGGCGGTAATATAAAGAACAAAATGATTATGTAACCTAAATAGAATTACTAAATACATTTGACATAGTACGCAAGGTCTCCTCAGCTATGCATGGAACCTCTCTTAATTAATTATAATATTATAATATAATTTTTATCGAGCCATAAAATATTTTTGGTCATATTCAGACCTTTCCCTCGTATTTGCGAGGGCCACTATGCTAGTTGTTACAAAAGCGATAGGCAATAATAAAGAACGAAAAGAAAATCACAGCACAGAGATACAAGATTTTAACGTGGAAAACCCTCTCCAACAAAGAGAGGTAAAAACCACGGGCGCCAGCCAACAAAACTTCACTATATCGGGAGTGTGTTTACAAACGCCATGGGTTATCTTATGATGCGATAAACCCTAGCCGGCGGAAGCCTCCGGCTGAAAGGACACAGATGTCGCCTAGAGGGGGGGTGAATAGGCGATATCAAATTTTACGAATGGCTTGAACAAAAGCGGAATTAAACTAGCGTTTATTTTGTCAAGCACAAAAAACCTAAATAAACTAGGCTCACCTATGTGCACCAACAACTTATGCTAAGCAATACAAGTAACAAGGTGATAGCAAGATATATGACTTCAAGCACGAAGGCTATCACAATGTAAAGTGCATAAGTAAAGAGCTCGGGTATAGAAATAACCGAGGCACGCGGAGACGATGATGTATTCCCGAGTTCCTCCCTTGAAAGGGAGTACGTCTCGTTGGAGGGGTGTGGTATCGCCACAAAGGCCTAACCAACGCCACAAAGGCCTCACCCTATTCTCCGGTGTGAGCTTGCGCCACAAAGGCCTAGCTCACTCTTCCACTAAGGGGTTCCTCAAGGCGGAACCGGGCCTTTACACAAAGCTTGGGGCACACTTCCACAACTTAATTGGAGGCTCCCAAGAATAGCCACAAAGGCACCACAAAGCCACAAAGCCGTCTAGGGTTCCAAGAACCCAAGAGTAATAAGCTCACAAACTTTTACTTACTCGAATCTCCGGGGAGAACTCAAACCGATGCAACTTATGCAATGGCAAGAGCACACAAGGTGCTCAAATCCTTCTCACCCAAATTTCACCAAAGCAACTAATGTTATGGAGAGATATGAGAGGAAGAACAAAGGAAATCCACAAAGAACTCCAAGATCTAGATTGACTATGTTCCCCTCACTTAGAGGAGAGATGGATTGGTAGAAATATAGATCTAGATCTCCTCTCCCTTTTCCCTCAAAAATATCCAAGAATCATGGGAGGAATAGAGGAGGAAGGGCAAGCTTGCAAAGTCAACAATGGAGGAGAGAGAATCCCAATTCGTGCACAGCCCAAGGAGGAAGAAGGGGTATTTATACCCCCCACGAAATATGGCCGTTGCAGGACTTGGAGGGGCGGATTATCCGGCCAAAATATGGCCGGAATATCCGGCTGGCCGGATTATCCGGCCCCCAGGCCGGATTATCCGCCCCCCTATACTGGGTGACGCCGAGCAAAGTCCTTAGCAGAAATTCCGAAACGAAATTTTCGCTCCCAGGCCGGATAATCCGCCCCCCCCCTGGTCGGAATATCCGCCCCCCTTACTGGGTGACGCCGAGCAGAAACTGCAATACGAAAACGGTGATAACTTTTTCATCCGGACTCCGTTTTCGATGATCTTGGGCTCGTTGGAATCACCACAACGAGCTCTACAACTTCATCCATAGAAACATCATAATCCAACAAGGGAGTATAAAACCAAATGATGAAAGGTTTGCCCTCTCTTTGAAGGCAAACCAGTAAAACCTCCAAACATCAAAAACGCAATAAGAGTTTCATGCGAAATCCGTTTTTGATGAGCTAGAGCTTGTCATGGAAATAACCACAAGCTCTAAAACCTCACATGGATAAAACCCAAATAAGAACCAAGAAAGATGATGCCAAGTATGCAAAGGTTTGAGCTCTCTCCGAACGATACAATTAAGTTACTCACTCGAGAGCCCCTCTTGATAGTACGGCTACCGATCCTATAACCCGGTCTCACAACAAACACCATGAGACCGGTAAGAAGGAAACCCTAACACTATCATACCTTTGCCTTGAGCATTCCACTTGAGGTGGATAAAGACGATCTTGATCTTCTCAAGTTGGACCACCTTTCTTGATTGAACTTGCTTGGTGAAGTCTTGCGGATTGCTCCCCCATACTCCACTATGGAAGAGACTCTCTTTAAGCATATCTTCACATATCCATGATCACAATAGAGATGGCAAGCTTCAAGCATATGTTCTCTTCTAGTTGCTCATCTTGAACTTGCGCTTTGACTTGATCAATCCTCGAATCAATTCTTCTTTCTCCATAATGATGGTGTCTTCAGGATACACATGAGAGCTCACTCAATCTTATTCTTCAAGACACACTTGACATAAGCTCAACTCCCCTAAGACCAATCTTTGGATCACTCCTTGAATAGCACCTTGGTCAACACATAATCTTCTTCTTACAACCTTGACTCCAACAAATGGTTCAAGCATTGTCTATGGACAAGTCCTACACATATAACTCAATGCAACCATTAGTCCATAGGGATTGTCATTAATTACCAAAACCACACATGGGGCTCGATATGATCTTTCAATCTCCCCCATTTTGGTAATTGATGACAATCTCTTTGAGAGGGTTTATATAATGAATTCAAAAAACCAAAATGGTTGTACTAACATCAAATACTACAAAAGTATGTGATGTTAGTAACACCACCATATATAGAGCAAACTCCCCCACAATCTATGCACGTGTGAATGATCTTGATTTCATTGCATATATTGCCAACCAAGGTTGTTGGTGGAGTTTCCACTATATACTCAACCATGCAAAGCATGCAAGGCAAATGCTTAAGAACAAACCAAAGCATAAAAGCCAATTCCCTTTAAACCCTCAAAACTTCTCCCCCATTGGCATCCATTGCCAAAATGGGCGAAAAACTTAGAAGGCCAATATAGTGTAAGTTCCTCCAAAACGGTGTGCATATCCAAAAGAAATAAGTGAAGACACATGCACATATGCAAAGACAAATATATGAAGGAAACCAAACTATATTGAGGATCAAAGATTGCAAAAAAAATAAGATAACACGATGGATAAACTTCAACAAATGAAGATAGCAATCAAACAATCCAAAGAACAAATTGAATAAGGATATTATGATAAGATCGAAAAGGTGCTCTAAATAATATGAGGAAGCTCCCCAAGGTGTGTGCACAAAATATTCTATTTGAGTTGAAGTATAAGGTGCACACATATGGAATCATCACTCCCTCAATATTATTCAAAACAAAATGATACCAAGTGAAATTAAATACTATGCTAACCGCAAAATGGTGCTTTAAATGAAATGAGGAAGCTCCGCAAGGTACGTGCAAAAATTAGAATGTTTATATTTGAATACAATTTGCACAACATGGAGTCCTCACTCCCTCAATAACATTTAAAACGCAACCATTTGCAAGAGATCATAGAGAAGAAATTAAGCTTATACTTGCGTCAACCAAATGGTTGAGCAACAAGCAAGGGACAATATATTAAAAGGCTCAACCAAAGAAATGTGTGATAGGAATGACAAAGAATATTATAAGACTAACACAAGGATAAGCATAGAGCATCCACATAGTCTTCAATGAATGAAATTGCTTAGCATTCTATCCCAACACATAAGGTTCAAATAAGATATCAAATAATGAGATATCATCTCTCATGTGTATAAGTTTCTAAGTAGACAATATCACAAAGATAATTATCACAAAGAAACATGTACACACAAAATAGATACTAAGAATAGAACATGATATCCAAAATGAAGGCATGCAATATACCAATGAGATTTTTGCTTTTAAAGCATGGCCAAAGGCTCAATTTATCTTATTGTATATTGACAAACTTCAACCACCAACATGTTAAAGACATCACAAATATCAACAAGGGAAAGAAGATAGTTGGGATGCTTTGATAAAAACAACAAGTATCATAACGAGGGATACCAAACAGAACAAATAAATTTGCAATTTCATCAATATTGCACATGTGAGCTTATTGAGGAATTGATATGCAAAAAGATTGCTAAGTTGACATATATGGGATAGGAGAATCATGAGCATGATTTTTATATGTTCCCAATAATATGTCCTCATCTCAACTTGCTCACATTTGCAATAAAGAGGTTTTATTAGAATCCTTGCAAAAAGCACAACATTTGCAAATAAAGATTTTCAATGCCATAAAACAACCTACACAAGGTTGGATACTAGAGAAGTATGCATGAAAAGATACTTGTTACCGAGATATTAAAGGTAGGATGTAGTAGATAGGAGTTCTTCAATAATCCTAGCTTGCCTCAAATTATCATTTTGTCACCACTTCATCCTTATTATTGAGACAAGCACCAATATATCTCCATGTACCTAAAACAAAGTTCAAGTACAAGATGGTCCCCAAACTCATTGGGTCCAAAGTAGTTAGAAACTACAACATATAGGACAAACTCCACATAAATATGTGCATATATATATGAAATTGAATTTCATGCACATCTTAGCCGATTTAGGATTTGATGGAGCTTCTCCTATATATTTGATCAAAGAAAGCAAAAGCATGCCATACAATATACATTTAGTAAATATGCATGCACAAGACTTTCAAGAGCCAAAGGAGATACAATTTGGACAAAACACCAAGAAGGACAAGAGAGCACACAAAATTGTGAAGCTACAAAAGGTTGTCCAAATTATATCAAAGAATCAAATCAACACAAGATTGACTCCAAAGTTCAACTAGTGAACCAAGCAAAAGCCAATGAGCATAAAGCATAACTAAAACACACATGCTCAAAGACATATCTCATTTTAAGAGTAAGAAATAAATAATAAGGAATGAGATCACCAACTCCCAAAGAGAGCAAGGTTCAAACAAACAAACCAAACTCTCCACACTTTTTATGATGGCACACTAAGTACCAAAAAGAAAAGATTTGTCTTCCAACAAAAACCAATACCAAATGAAATAAGCACAAAGAGTGTGTTATAACAAATATAGGAGAGCTCCCCCAAGATTAGTGCATTATTTATGATTTTGCATTTGAATACAAAATGCACACAAGTGGGATCATCACATCTACCTACATATAAATAACACAAAACAAGTTCAATGAAATCAAATGGAATAACAAAAGTCATGGAAGACAATGGGAGCTAAAACAAATACATTTTTGGCTAGAGATAAGGCAATTAAAAGCAATAGCCAATGTAAAGATGATCAATATACATGTGCCACATGATATAGTACCAATTGTCCAAGAACAAGAGGTATTTGGATTTATTTCCCGGTGGTAGTTTACATATAAATCCAAGATCATCTTCACAACAAAAAAAAGCATACGGAGAAGGATAGGAATTAATCACCATGCTCAAGAAGATATTCTTGATAGACTCAAATAGTTAAACAATCACGCAAAGCAATGATTAAGATAACATGAAGCAAATGGTTTTCCAACTTTGATGTAGCATTCCACATTTTAGGAAAACCCTATCAAGAAAGTATCTCACAAACAAGATCCAAAACAAGAGCAATAAAACAATTTGGCAAATTGGAATTTGTTTGAGAAAACATGCCACATAGAAGCAAGATAATTTACAATATCAACACTATGTGACACAACCTCAAATATACACATTATATTGGTTTGTAGTATGCACAAAGCATATTACTCCCCCATAATGTGATAAAACATTTATTTTTCATAAGAGGCAAATAAACCCAACAAGATGATTAATGGACATTATAGAATTTGAATTTCTCATGAGAATGACATACCACATAGAAACTAGATAATCTTCAAATATCAACACTAAGTGGTATTCCTCATGTACACACATTTTTAGGATTGTGAAGTGCAAAGCATATCACTCCCCCAAAATGGGATGGTCCAATAATCTCTCACAAGAGCCAAGTAAGATAAAACGAGATGAAAAAGGCTCAACAAGAACAACCATACATGGTGTGCAAACCAACATGCACATACTTGATTACTCAAAATGAAGCAAGTAGGAAGCACAACATATACACACACATGCAAGATACAAAACCCAACACATGCAAAAGGGCGAGTAACTTTCAAGGTAGATAAGTTGAATACATGTTACCGCAAGGAGGAACATTGGATATATGATAGAAATAAGATAATCCAAATGACTTGACTTGAGAAAATATAATTGATGAAGATCCCTTAATTCTTCATGCTATAGCCAAGTCTTCAATGCCCTCCAACAACACCTATTGTTCAAGTAATGGCTTGTTGGTCCCCAACCAAGTTGGGTCCTAAGAAGTTAGAAACAATAGGTTTGGCAACCCAAATGGTTCTTTTCTTGACACCACTTTGAGCGCCAACAAATTTGGCAAACACATTGCCAACCTTATCCTTGCAAAGTGAATAAACATCTTCAATTATGATAGGGTTGGATGAGTTACCACTAGTGCATGAAGAAGATAGGTGACCCTTCTCATGGCATATGTAGCAAGTTCTCTTCTTCACCTTCTTCTCACTTGATTTCTCCACAAGGGGAGCATTAGCTTGATTTTTCTTGGGAAGTGACCTTTCTTCAACTTGAGGTTGAGCAAGGGCTTGAACTTGAGGCCGCTTCCCTTGTTGCTTCTCACTAAGTGCCTTTTTCTTCAAAGGGCAAGATCTAACATGGTGCCCTTCAATTTTGCACTTGAAGCAAACAATCTTGGCCAAATTCTTGACTTGTTCTTGGCCCTTCTTCTTCTTGTATATTTTGGACTTCTTCTTGTTGTTAGAGATAAATCCAAGTCCACTCTTGTCATTGGGGGATTGTTGCACACTCAAGATCTTGTTGAGTGTGGACTTCCCTTCATGACGTTTTTCCAAGTCTTTCTTCAATGAAGTAACTTGGGCCTTGAGCTCTTTGATTTCCTCTACATGGTTAGTGACAACACAAGTACTAGTGGAAGTAGAGGCTACATTGTTAGAGCAACAAGGCAAGGAGGGTAATTCATCACTAGATGTAGCAATAGTATAAGTGGATGAATTACTAGGACTAGCACATGTCAATATAGCATTTTGAGAAATAGTGCTAGCGTCCACATGAGGCTCACAAGATGTTACCTTTGTAGATATAGCCTCATGAGCTAACATTAGGCGAGCATGGGACACTAAAAGATCCTCATTAGAGCTAGATAGCTTTTCATGACTTTCTTCCAATTTCCCATACTTTCTAGTTAGCAACTCAAGTTGAGCCCTTAGCTCAACATTCTCCTTCACAATAGATGCTTCATAAGAAATAGAGTTAGTAGCACAAGCATCATTATCATGAGCAACAGGAGAAGACAACTTAGCAAGAGCGAGGTCACGTTCTTTAGTGAGTTTAGAAATAATTTCATTACATGACTCCTCAATGGATTCAAGCTTCTCCTCAAGAGAAACCCGAAGCTCTTGCTCTTCCTCTAGAGCATATTTTAAATCATGGATATCATTGGCATACTCACGCTCAAGAGAAAACATTTTATCAATTTGTTCTTCCTTCATCTCAATGAGTTTTGTGCTCTCAATAGCACAACTCATGATTTCAAAGAAGTTGGGCAAAACATTTTTATGGTTATGCAAAGCATCAAAGACCACCTTACCCTTCTTGTTTAAATACTCAATATAGTCTTCTTCATTTTCCTCATCCTCACCATTGTCCTCAACATCATTATGATTTGAAGACCTAGCCATAAGGCATATGTGGGAACCGTGAGAAGAGGAAGATGAAGAAATACTTGAAGCTCCATTCAAGACCTTGTCTTGGCCCAAAGACTCTTCGGTTTCCTCTATATGGTTAGCATCACAAATACTAGAGGAAATAGAAGCATTTGTATCATGGCAACAAGACAAAGCAAGCATATCATCATGAGATTTATTCAAGAAACATAAACATGATATGCAAGGACTATCAACACAAGCATGTAAAATATTTATGGGGCTACAAGTGTTTAAGTCCAAAGATGAAGCATTGCAATGAGATAGAGATGAAGGATCATCAAAAGTAAGCATACTATCACCATTGCAAGTTTCATCACCACTCACCATATCATTACCTTGTGTCTTGACACACTTTGGTAAAGTGGATGAAAGTTCATTGCGGCCGGAAGTGGAAGGAATACAATCATCCCCAATAATCTTGGACACACAATATTTTTCTTGAAGCTTTGTCCATATCTCATGAGCGCTCCGAAAAGGCGTGATGGAGAAGGTAACTACATCGCTCAAAGCATTAACAATCACATGAGTAGCTTGAGCATTGAGATACAAGTTTTTCTCATCCTCTAAAGATAGATTTTGAGTATCCTTTGGAGGAGAAAAACCCGCATCTACAATTCGCTCCATAGATGGGTCCATGACCCGAAAATAATTAAGCATGTGAATTTTCCAAGTATCATAATTTGTGCCATCAAATATAAAAGTGTTATTGTGCACTAATCCCCTAGCCGACATCTTTGCTCTCAAGGCGGTGAAGCCTAAAATGAGAGACCGGGCTCTGATACCAATTGAAAGGACACAGATGTCGCCTAGAGGGGGGGTGAATAGGCGATATCAAATTTTACGAATGGCTTGAACAAAAGCGGAATTAAACTAGCGTTTATTTTGTCAAGCACAAAAAACCTAAATAAACTAGGCTCACCTATGTGCACCAACAACTTATGCTAAGCAATACAAGTAACAAGGTGATAGCAAGATATATGACTTCAAGCACGAAGGCTATCACAATGTAAAGTGCATAAGTAAAGAGCTCGGGTATAGAAATAACCGAGGCACGCGGAGACGATGATGTATTCCCGAGTTCCTCCCTTGAAAGGGAGTACGTCTCGTTGGAGGGGTGTGGTATCGCCACAAAGGCCTAACCAACGCCACAAAGGCCTCACCCTATTCTCCGGTGTGAGCTTGCGCCACAAAGGCCTAGCTCACTCTTCCACTAAGGGGTTCCTCAAGGCGGAACCGGGCCTTTACACAAAGCTTGGGGCACACTTCCACAACTTAATTGGAGGCTCCCAAGAATAGCCACAAAGGCACCACAAAGCCACAAAGCCGTCTAGGGTTCCAAGAGCCCAAGAGTAATAAGCTCACAAACTTTCACTTACTCGAATCTCCGGAGAGAACTCAAACCGATGCAACTTATGCAATGGCAAGAGCACACAAGGTGCTCAAATCCTTCTCACCCAAATTTCACCAAAGCAACTAATGCTATGGAGAGATATGAGAGGAAGAACAAAGGAAATCCACAAAGAACTCCAAGATCTAGATTGACTATGTTCCCCTCACTTAGAGGAGAGATGGATTGGTAGAAATATAGATCTAGATCTCCTCTCCCTTTTCCCTCAAAAATATCCAAGAATCATGGGAGGAATGGAGGAGGAAGGGCAAGCTTGCAAAGTCAACAATGGAGGAGAGAGAATCCCAATTCGTGCACAGCCCAAGGAGGAAGAAGGGGTATTTATACCCCCCACGAAATATGGCCGTTGCAGGACTTGGAGGGGCGGATTATCCGGCCAAAATATGGCCGGAATATCCGGCTGGCCGGATTATCCGGCCCCCAGGCCGGATTATCCGCCCCCCTATACTGGGTGACGCCGAGCAAAGTCCTTAGCAGAAATTCCGAAACGAAATTTTCGCTCCCAGGCCGGATAATCCGCCCCCCCCTGGCCGGAATATCCGCCCCCCTTACTGGGTGACGCCGAGCAGAAACTGCAATACGAAAACGGTGATAACTTTTTCATCCGGACTCCGTTTTCGATGATCTTGGGCTCGTTGGAATCACCACAACTAGCTCTACAACTTCATCCATAGAAACATCATAGTCCAACAAGGGAGTGTAAAACCAAATGATGAAAGGTTTGCCCTCTCTTTGAAGGCAAACCAGTAAAACCTCCAAACATCAAAAACGCAATAAGAGTTTCATGCGAAATCCGTTTTTGATGAGCTAGAGCTTGTCATGGAAATAACCACAAGCTCTAAAACCTCACATGGATAAAACCCAAATAAGAACCAAGAAAGATGATGCCAAGTATGCAAAGGTTTGAGCTCTCTCCGAACGATACAATTAAGTTACTCACTCGAGAGCCCCTCTTGATAGTACGACTACCGATCCTATAACCCGGTCTCACAACAAACACCATGAGACCGGTAAGAAGGAAACCCTAACACTATCATACCTTTGCCTTGAGCATTCCACTTGAGGTGGATAAAGACGATCTTGATCTTCTCAAGTTGGACCACCTTTCTTGATTGAACTTGCTTGGTGAAGTCTTGCGGATTGCTCCCCCATACTCCACTATGGAAGAGACTCTCTTTAAGCATATCTTCACATATCCATGATCACAATAGAGATGGCAAGCTTCAAGCATATGTTCTCTTCTAGTTGCTCATCTTGAACTTGCGCTTTGACTTGATCAATCCTCGAATCAATTCTTCTTTCTCCATAATGATGGTGTCTTCAGGATACACATGAGAGCTCACTCAATCTTATTCTTCAAGACACACTTGACATAAGCTCAACTCCCCTAAGACCAATCTTTGGATCACTCCTTGAATAGCACCTTGGTCAACACATAATCTTCTTCTTACAACCTTGACTCCAACAAATGGTTCAAGCATTGTCTATGGACAAGTCCTACACATATAACTCAATGCAACCATTAGTCCATAGGGATTGTCATTAATTACCAAAACCACACATGGGGCTCGATATGATCTTTCACCGGCGACGGGCTTGCTCCGGCCCAAGCCTCCGGCGACGGGCCTCGCTCCGCTCCGTCTGAAGTTAGCCTTTCTTCAGTGCACCAATACTTGAATTTAGATCAGAATATAACAAACTCCACCTTGAGACAAATTCCTTGTAGCATGAACTTCAACAATCACCTCAAACAACAAAGAAAACACTTGCTGGCGCCAAACAACCACTTGGACTAAACAGTTATACCAACTAAGCTTGAGCAAAGCTCAAACTTAGCAACAGGAACATGCTTTGTCATCATATCAGTAGGATTATCATGAGTACTAATCTTGCATACCAACAGTTTACCTCGTGCAACCACGTCGCGAACATAGTGGTACTTAATATCAATGTGCTTTGTCCTTTCATGGAACATCTGATCTTTAGTACGATAAATAGCACTTAACTGTCACAAAATAACTTAATGCAAGAATCATCTCCATAAAGCTCAGCAAACAGACCTTTCAGCCAAACAGCCTCTTTACATGCTTCATTGATAGCCATGTACTCAGCCTCAGTTGTAGATTATGCTGGAACATTCTACAAGGTAGCCTTCCAGCTAACAGCACATCCACCAATAGTAAACACATAACCTGTGAGGGGCCTTCTCTTATCCAAGTTGGCAGCATAATCTGAATCCACATAGCCTATGAGTTCCCCACCAGTTCTGCCAAACTTCAAGCAAGCTTTAGATGTGCCGCGAAGGTACCTGAAAATCCACTAAACATCATTCCAATGCTCTTTACCAGGATTAGCCATGTATCGACTGACCAAACTCATAGCATGTGACAGATCAGGCCGAAAATAAACCATGGCATACATGAAGGAACCAACAGCACTAGAATAAGGAACTCGTGACATGTACTCAATATCATGTTCAGAAGTAGGACATTGCAAAGCTGACAACTTGATGTGAGAAGCAATAGGTGTACTAGCAAACTTTGCATCATGCATATTAAAACGATGAAGAACTTTCTCAATATATTTTTCTTGACTAAGAAATAGTAAACTAGACTTTATGTCCCTCTTAATTTCCATGTCTAGTATTTTCTTAGCAGGACCAAGATCCTTCGTCTCAAACTCACTACTTAACTGAGCCTTTAAAGTAGTGATCTCTTTCATGCTCTTGGCAGCAATCAACATATCATCAACATATAGCAGCAAATAAATAGGTGATCCATTAACAAACTTGATGTACACACAGCTATCATACTGAGACCTCTTAAAACCATGTGCTAGCATAAATGAATCAAACCTTTTATACCATTGTCGTGACGACTGTTTCAGACCATAAAGGGACCTCTTCAACTTGCAAACAAGATCTCCTTACCAGGCACAACAAAACCTTTAGGCTGGTCCATGTAAATCTCCTCCTCCAACTCGCCATGCAGAAAAGTAATCTTAACATCTAGCTGCTCAAGCTCAAGATCATGCATAGCAACAATACCAAACAAAGCACGAATAGAAGTCTGCTTCACAACTGGGGAGAAAACATCAGTATAATCAACACCTGGAATCTGACTGAAACCTTTTGCTACTAACCTTGCCTTAAACCTTGGAGGCTCATTAGGAGATAAACCTTCCTTTCTTTTAAATATCCACTCGCAGCGGACAGCCTTCTTTTGTTTACGCAAGCGCACAACATCCCATGTGCCATTTTTCTCAAGCGATTGCAACTCTTCTTGCATCGCACCTAGCTACTTTTCCTTATCATCCGAAGCAATGGCTTCAGTATACGTAGCTGGTTCAGCATCATGCTCCACCTGTTCAGCACAACTCAAGGCATAATGAACAATGTCACACTCTTCAATTAAACGATTAGGACGTGCAATATTTCTCTTAGGACAGCCAGCTGCAATAGACCGTGATGGCTGCTGAACAATAGGCGGTGAAGGTGGAACATAAACATCATCATTATTGGTTTCAGGAACCACATTTTCGTTCTCCTTTGCGTGCTCCACCTGCACGCCAATTCTCTGTTGCTCATCATCAGAAACATTAGGAGAATCAATAGAATCAGAAATATCAGTAGACGAACTATCATAAAACATAACCGCCTCATTAAAAATGACATTCCTGCTCAACAAAACTTTCTTGGTTTTAGGATTCCATAATTTATATGCCTTAACTCCCGAACCATAACCAAGGAAGATGCACTTAACTGCCCTTGGCTCTAACTTTCCATTATCAATGTGAGCATAAGCAGTGCAACCAAAAACTCTCAACTCAGAATAATCAGCTGGTGAACCAGACCATACCTCAATGGGAGTTTTCTTATCAAGTGGAATGGAAGGTGACCTGTTGATGAGATAGCATACGGTGGAGGCTGCTTCAGCCCAAAAACGTCTATGCATCTTTGCATTAGACAACATGCAGCGAGCCCTTGAAATAATGATCTTGTTCATGCGTTCAGCCACGCCATTCTGCTGAGGGGTGTACGGGATGGTGTGATGTCTTACCATGCCGTCGTTGCTGCAAAACTCATCAAATTCATTTGAACAAAATTCCATACCATTATCAGTATGGAGTATCTTAACCTTCCTTTCAGTTCGTGTTTCTACCATAACTTTCCACTTCTTAAAAACAGCAAAAACATCAGATTTATGTTTCAGAAAATATGGCCACACTTTCCTTGAGTAATCATCAATAATTGTAAGCATGTAATTAGCACCACCATTAGAAGTTCTACGGGACGAACCCCAAACATCAGCATGCACATAATCTAAAATGCCTTTGGTGGTATGAACGGAAGCATGAATTTAACTCTTTTATGCTTACCAAAAATGCAATGCTCACAGAACTCAAACTTACTCAAGTCGCAACCATCAATTAGCTCCCTCTTCGCCAACTCTGCCATGCCAAGCTCACTCATATGTCCAAGACGCTTATGCCAAAGGTTAGTCTTATTAGAATCATCAGAACTAACAGCAGCAGCAATACCAGGCAAAGTGCTACCTCTAAGGACATATGATTTCGCAGAATTCATATCACCAATCATAATAATGAGAGAACCTGATGATACCTTCAGACGTCTGTCCCCACCTTTGTACTTGTACCTGTCACAATCCAGGGTACTAAGAGAGATCAAATTCCTCGCCATGGAGGGTATGTGTTTCACTCCAGTCAACATGTGTGTCATCCCATCATGGGTCTTGATCTGAACAGAACCAACGCCAACAATGTTGCACTGGTTGTCATTTCCCACACGCACGAAATCTCCAGTCTGCACAGACTCATAAGAACTGAACCAATCCTTGTTACATCAAATATGAAACAAACATGCGGTATCAAGAATATCCATTCATCATCACGTGAATCACATGCAACAAGAACAGCTAAGCATTCACCATCAGAACTATCACTACCAGCAACAACAATAGCCTTACCTTTACCCGAGGCTACGGAAACCTTAACATTACCCTCATTGTTTTTCGGTTGGTAAGTTTCATTTCTTTTCTCCTTGTTCTGCAACTTCCAACAATCATCAATATTGTGGTTGGACTTCTTACAATACCTGCAGAACTTGTCACGTCCCTTGGACTTTGAACGACCTCTGTCGGTCTTACTCTTATCTCTGTTGTTGTGGTGGTGGTAGTTATCTCGCTGCTTAGGCCTGCCTCGGACCTCTAACGCCTCCGCCTTGGAGGACAAACTTTCAGCCTGCACCATAGATTACATTTTTTCTCTCTGCTCGAGGGCCTCATAAACTTCGGTGAGGGTTAGTATATCACGACTTATACATATGGTGTCACAGAAATTCGTAAAGGAACTAGGCAATGAGACTAACAGTAGAAGTGCTAGATCTTCATCCTCATATTTTTCCTCCATGGACAGTAAGTGAGAAGCGATCTCCCTGAAGATCGATAGGTGATTCAACACCGACTGACCTTCTTGCAACTTGTGCTGGAACAACTTCATCTTCACTTGCAACCTACTGGTCAGATCCTTTGACATGCAGATCGATTCCAGTTTCAACCACAGGGCCGACGCAGATATCTCTTGCAACACTTCCTGCAAAATACTATTGGATAGATGAAGTTAAATCAAAGACAAAGCCTTACGGTCTTCTCGCTTTTCTTCCTCTGTCCATGACGCAACCGGTTTATTTCCGAAACCATCGAGCGCATCATCGAGATCTGAAGTTTGGGCAAGGATCGCCATCATCTTCACTTGCCACAGGGAGAACCTTGTGGTGTAATCCAGCTGCGGTAGATTGAACTTCAAAGACGCCATGTCGCAAACCCTAGATTAAAAAACCTGGGGCTCTGATACCACTTGTACAAAAGCGATAGGCAATAACGAAGAACGAAAAGGAAATCACAGCACAGAGACACAAGATTTTAACGTGGAAAACCCTCTCCAACAAAGAGAGGTAAAAACCACGGGCGCCAGCCAGCAAAACTTCACTATATCGGGAATGTGTTTACAAACGCCGTGGGTTATCTTATGATGCGAAAAACCCTAGCCGGCGGCTTACAAGGAACATATATAGGCGGCGGTAACGATCCATACCTCCGGCCCAAGCCTCCGGTGATGGGCCTCGCTCCGCTCCGTCCGAAGTTAGCCTTTCTTCAGTGCACCAATACTTGAATTTGGATCAGAATTTAACAGATATTGAAGTAACAAGGTAGATAAATTCTCTACATTTCCACTTTAATAAAAAGAGGTCATGATCCACAGTGAAGATGGCACATCAGATGCAGATCTCCCGGGGTTGACTGGTTGTCGGTTCAATTGCTTGCTGAATCATCTAAAAAAAATATGAAGTTTCAGCTGAAGAAAACGAATAGCTTTGCGGTTTCCCTTGCCAAGTTCCACATGGAAAATTGTATGGTACTTGAGTGCGTGCAGATTCAAGAAGAGAAGCGGAACCTTTAAGGCATATCAACTTGATGGTAGAGAGATGGAGAGCTAATTCATCGGAACAAAGGAAACGAATGGACCAGGATTCTGCTAACGCCTAGAAATAGAGGGGTAAAGGAAATATCATTCCGGTGGACAATGCACAATAAACTTTGTTTAGAAAAAGGTTGGCCGTTTTAAACTTTAGGAAGTTTGTTTGCTTATGCTCTGGTTTGTACCGCAAAAATCGCATAGTTAATTGTATGTGACAATCCTGTATTACATGTTTGTTTCAAAAATTCAATTCGGGTTTTGTTTAACACTGGGATTGACTATACTATATGTATGGAACTACTGCTATAAACTTGATAGCATAAATAACTAGAAGCACAGAATAATGTTATGTAGCATTGTACGTCAGCTAACTTTGGATGTGTTAATAAACGCTATATGCATCATTTTAATACAGAGGCAGGAGCTTTCCCCATTTCGAAAAAAGCTAACCTTGGATGTGTAGTCTGGACATTGTTGTCTAGCCACTACTTTACTTGGATCTCTACTCTGTTAACATGTCTAAGTGAGAAATTCATCAGCAAAAATGAATCTTGGAATTGATAAACCTGGAGCTCGCCTTTCCGTTTGTTGTTGATTCTTATAAATGTCCAGATGGCAAGACCGCTAGACCTAGTAAAGCTTCCTACGCCTATTGTTTTCGAGGATTCACTTGACACTGATGCCTAGAACTACCATGCTTCTTCCCGTTAAAACACTATGTTGTATACTCCTCAAACACGAACCTTGGGTACATAGTGCCGGCCACATCCATGGAGGTGAAGGCCGGAGGATGAGGCCAACACGGTGTACCGAAGGTTCGTGTAGCAGTGCCGATTGATTTTCGGTTTGAGTCGTTGTGGATGTATGCGACGTTCACCTTCTTGCAAGCCGCGGACAATATGAAAAAGAGGGTAAAAGGTATTATCTAGTAGCTAGAAATGAAATGGATGGGGATGTAGGGTGGTCGAGCTTATACTAGAGTGTCGGATGGACAGTTTATAGTCATTAATTTGATTGAAAAGAAATTACTGATTCCAGGATCATTTCAATTAGCGCAGGTTAAGGCATTCTTAGCTGCTTATATTTTGAAACGGAGAGAATATATTATTTGCAATATGCCTGCTGTTACAAAGGGATCATATTAGTTTCCAACAAGACAACCAAAAAACATAAGAAATAGTCTATCAGAGCTTCTTGCATTATTTTTTCTTCAATTAATAGGTTTTTCTTTCTTCTGATTTTGTGGAGAAAACAAAAACCTTCAGATTTCAAAATAGAAATGCAGACATATTTCAAACATCCATAGTTTGTATACACACGTGTTGTCATTTGGTCTCCTGGTATGATACCGTGAACGCACAAGAGTCTTAGCTTCCACTACTAGAAAAAAGCCTACCCGTAGCGCATCTAATATGGTTACCCGTAGCGCATGGCCCATGCGCTGCGGGTACCACGCCACTGGTAAGTAATTACCCGTAGCGCATGGCTGGTGCGCTATGGGTAATTTACTTATCCGTAGCGCACCAGCCCATGCGCTGCGGGTAACGTATTTAGTGCGCTACGGGTGTTTTTTCCGAAATTCAAAAAAATCGAATTTTCTTACATACTCGTGGCGCACTTAAGGCTGATGCACTACGGGTATTTTTTTGAAATTCAAAAAAAAAAGGCCGCCGCCGCCGCCGGAGAGGAGCTGCCGTGGTTGTCCTTCCGTCGAAGAGGAGCTCGTCGAAGAGGAGACTGGGGAGGAGGTCGCCGGAAAGGAGGTCGCCGGAGAGGAGGTCACTGGAGAGGAGGTCGCCGGAATGGAGGTCTCCGGAGAGGAGGTCGTTGGGGAGGAGGTGGTTGGGGAGGAGCTTGGCCGTGGAGGAGCTCGCCGGAGAGAAGATCGTCGGGGAGGAGGTCGCCGGAGAGGAGCTCGCCGGAGAGAAGGTCGTCGGGGAGGAGGTCGCCAGAGAGGAGCTTTCCGGAGAGAAGGTCGTCGGGAAGGAGGTCGCCGGAGAAGAGCTCGCCGGAGAGGAGCTCGCCGGGGAGGAGCTTCTCATGCTCATGTGTATGTGTGTGTGTGTGTGTGCGAGTGAGAGAGAGAAGAGATATGAGGTGAGTGGAGGTGTGTTTGTTTGGAAGAAGCTTCTTATGCTCATGGAGGAAGAAGAGAGAGAGAGGGGAGGTGAGATAAGGACAAAGAGAGATGGATCCACGTGACACCCTCCCGGCCAATCAGAAGCCTCCGTTGAAGATGCCACGGATGTGTGTTTGTTTGGAAACATTGTGAGTCATCGGATGTGTGAGGGGATTCGCACTTACCCGTAGCGCACCACTTCACCCATGCGCTACGGGTAAGATTTTTGAATTTCATAATTTTTTTCACACCAAAAACTAGAATATCAAAAAACTGCATCTTCCCTTTCGAATTTTGAGATTCTAAAATTTGTCGAAACGACCATGGGTCGTTGAATTCGGATGTAACTATTTGTTCTGATACTTTTTCATATAAAAAACTTTTTCATCCGACTTCGTATGCAAAAGTTATGCCCGTTTTAGCGAAACATAAAGTTTTTTTTGCAAAAAACATCAAAATTCTTGTTTATTATTTTTCCTACTTACTAGATCACATAATATAACTAAATCTCATTTTTTGATTTTTTTTCAAATCTTTTATCATTTTATAACATTTTACAGAAGACTAGAAAGGTGATCCACGGGGGTGGGTGGGTGTGTGCAGGAAAAGTTTGTAGCACTTTTACCCGTAGCGCATTGGTTTTTAATACCCGTACCGCACCTGCCTCATGCGCCGCAGGTAAGTCCCAAAATTTGAATTTTTTTGAATTATTTTTCTGCCCAACTTACCCGTAGCGCACGGGTCTGCATGCGCTACGGGTATTATCACTACCCGTAGCGCATGTACCCGTAGCGCATGCAGACCCGTGCGCTACGGGTAAGTTGGGGGAGGGCACCCCCTCCCAACCTACAAATACCCGTAGCGCACTAAATACATGGTACGCTGCGGGTAAGTCACTTACCCGTAGCGCATATACACAGGTGCGCTACGGGTAAATACCCGCAGCGCACTACATATTCAATGCGCTACGGGTAGCTGTGCTACCTATAGCTGTTTTCCTAGTAGTGTTCAGGCCACACACGGTTTCAGCATATGACTAGATGGACCTAGCGCGTCTTACCGCGCCATTCTTCGCTACTATCATTTAATTCTCTGGTGTGATCTGTATGCATTTGGGTTTTTAAATTGCTAAAGCCATTGAATAACTAACCTCCTTGCTTATGAGAATCCTAAACCAAAGAACTTAGAGCTAATTTCAAAATATTGCATTAAGATTATTTTCATGATGATCACCTAGAGATAAAGGAGAGGAGGGCAACGTCCTGGGTAGACTAAGAAGAAATAGATCGCAAGTCAGCAAGGGTCTGAGTAGGGAAAATAAATGGACTATGAGTCCCGTGGAGCACAGCAGCTGCTACATAATGTGAACACCAGATTTCATCAAGAGGCATAAAGCAGAATGGAATTCACAGGAAAATCATTAGCTAACAAAAGTTTGCATGGTATGAGCATAAAATTGCAATCACCCTTGATCAAAGATATACAATAAAGCAAGGTTCTGATACGACCCATAAAATAGCAATCAAGGTTAAAAAAATCATGGTAGTCACAACATTAACAACAACATGAGGCTACAATGCTAGAGCAGTGTGTAAGTATATACGCTGCTCATCTAGAGATGCTTCTCCTAGACGAATTTAAGCATGCTGACGCTTCACATCAATGGCTTTCTTCAAATTCCTCCCAGGTGCAAAGGAAAGAGGGGGTGGCAAGATTTTGCCAATCTGCTTGTGCTCACGATTGATGATGCTCATAAACTGGTAGCTATCAGGCAATCGCTGCACCCATGGATAAGTCCTACTCACAGTGAGCGCCATCCTTAGCAGTATCATAAACATGTTTAAGGGTATTTTTATGTAGATAGGGATGGATCTAAGCATCTTATCTTACATGAGACCACGTGCATTCACGGACCGTGGTTATCCTGTCCCTGTCAGGGTGAAAGCACATGCTAACCTTGCCCATTGGCTAGGATGTATCAACAGATGTGGGAAAATTGCTCTCCCAAACAAACCGCCCATAGGGCCATTTCCCCTGGTTGTACCTTTTAGAGGTGTTAGGAAAGCACCAAGGTATCAGGTTCACCATTTTCCAAGACGATAGCCTAACCTAGACAGACATTTTCAGAGTTAACATCTCACAGACAATGGGAAGGCGTAGACTGAGATCGACGAAAACATGGCAAAAGCAACTGCAGAATAAAGGATCATAATGTTACCTTCTCATCTAATAGGTTATATCGTAGTTGCTGCCCCCAAAAAGAGCCTCATGGAGCTCACTCGGCCAGTTGTGCCCCTATTAAGTTTATTTGCCATATTTGATTGGTAAATTATAATCAAACAAACATATAGATGATTTAGCTAATTCTGCAGTAATAACACATCAACAGATATAGGATCTGGCAGGACTGTATGATTTTACATATCCAAGCTTTATAGAAAGCCCCTTAGTGTAAGGGCGTACCAACTTTTAAAACCTGACATTCAAAGGTTATTCAAGTCAGAGAGTGAAGGGTCTAACTAACTTTAACAGTAGAGATAAACAACCATAGGGTTAGAGATAGGATGGAAAATGATCACAATGAAAGGACCAAAGAGATCCTACAAAAATTAAAAAACATATGCTGATGGCATTGGCGGACCCAAAATATTTATGAAGCCTGGGCATAACATGAATGCAAGTGCTTAAGGTGTTTTGATTAGCCTAACTTACTACATGACTTAAGCCTACGTCTGGCCGGCAAGCCCGGGCAGCTGCCCGGGCAACAGGGATGGTAGGTCCGCCGGTGGCTGATGGTATACAAAGTAAATTGTGTTATGAACATCCCTCTACTATCTGAAATAAGCTTCAATAATTGGTTTTACTCTGAGATTTTTGCCCGATTATCCATGCAGACTGTCTTTTACACCATGCATCCACTAAATGAAGCTATAAGCATGAAATTCCATCATATCTACAAAGCACATTTTTCAATAGTAACAAAAAAGTAGCTGAACTGTCCAACCTAGACGACTGCCAGAGAAACCAAATCCTAGCACCATAAGTATAACCATAACAATCTGTGGCATATGTGTCTGATGCATATCTTAACAACACATGAATATTTGAGCCATCTATGGATGAACAATTGTAGCCTTAATTCCCTAACCCCCTAGTAACAACTAAAAATGATTGTTCTAGCTAGAGCTAGCTAAGTGAACATCGATGTATGCATATTTGCATATATCAAGAAACAAAGATAAGTTCTCATAACCACTGGCTTGTTGACACATGACAAAAGAAAACAACCTTTTGGGTACTTTTACCATTGTGGACATCAATAGCATAGTTCAGTTTATACTGCAAGAATTAAACAGGCACATGTTGGCAAAATATAATTATCTGTATTCTCCTAGTTATGTTGTGTCAAAATTAAATCCACATATTTGATGACAAAACATATTAGAGAAAAACAAACAATTAATGGTTTCCACATTAGAAAAAAATAACTTCTTAAATAGCTATTTGCCTAATCATATTCTATAAATCACCTGCAAATACATATTTTTTGTAATATAATTAAGGAGCACATGGCCTCACAAGCCCACTGGATCGGCTAGCCCTACTTCCACCATCTGCGTAGGGAGACCTTTGTAGGCGGTACTGACACCCCCTTCGTTGGCCTTTGCACCAACTATGAATACCTCCTTCACTCTGGAGATGCAAAATTAGCATAATCAGGAACATCTCATATTGTGAGATGCATGGGGGGCTGTATACAATATGTATTTAGACTTAACAATGCATACAGGATCAAACTATAAGCAGATGGGACGAACACAAACCAAAGACCAAAAGGCAAATAAATGGCAGAAGGCGCAACACCCGCAATCCAGCGACGCAGCGGCGGCAACCCACCACCAAACCCCAGTAGCAAGAGCACACAGCCTCCACAAGACCAGCAAAAAGCCAGACGGTGAGAACAGAAGTAAAGCCATGGGCCACCGGTTTGGTTCAACATCCTGTTAACAAAAGAGAGGTAATGCATTAAAAAAATTACTTGTAATGAAGTGCCTATTATTTTTCTTTGAAACTAAAATGGAAAACTGTGGCTCAGATCAATATGTAGTGAATTTTTATTTGCTTGGTCAAAGACATGCACACAAACTGGAAACGACCAAAGTTGGCAGATCACTGCTGAGAGCAAAACACCATATATTCTTAACGCATCTTTCAAAAAAGGAAAAACCTATAGGTGCCAAAGTACAAATGTAACTTTAGCTCCACATGTGCCAGAATCCATTTTCTCAAAGACAGAACCAAAGTAGAACTAAACGTTCTTTTAAAGATAGAACATCAAGTTTACTACTCCCTCCGACCACTAATACCTGTCTTTACATGGACGTATCTAGATATATTTTAGTGTTTAGATGCATCTATATAAAGACAGGTATTAGTGGTCAAAGGGAGTACTAACAAATACATGCATAGAACTACTCTCACTACAGCGAGCATCAGTCAGGTCCAACGCCTAACTACTACCACCGATAGGAATCACAAGAGCATAAGGCAACTTCATCTATTAAGATACAAACATGACATGTGTTTCAAAGGTCCATGGAAATTCTAGCACAATACCTGTCTTGATAACTCTTCAAATGTCATCATCAAAACATGCAGTAAATCCACAATCTGACAGTAAATCCACAATCCGACAGAAAGCTGTTCTTAAATTCCAAAGCAAGTTGGCGTGGCCTAGCTTTAGCTATACTTGAAGGAAATATATCTTCAAAATAAACTACCAAACGCATGCATGTTTATCGAGTCAGCGCCGTCAGGGCCCAGCCTTGAACCTACTGGCTCATGATGGTGGAGGGATTAATTATTTCTTCCATTCGAGCATAAACATGCAATCAAAACGATTAAAATAGCAGGGTATGTAACAATATTAAAAGGAATCCCACCTATGGGGTGGTATAATGCCATGAAAGGAGGGAATTAACTGAGCCCGCAGGCCACATATATTCAAAATATTCGTTTCTTCTATGAAATGATCTTGTACCTATACCAAAACGCAAAAACGAAAAAATGATGAGGAGGCCAAATTTATCTCGTTCCTAGTCAATTGCTTCCCTACGCAAATGTTACTGCCATGGCTCACTGCGAATTTTCTATCGGTAAGACAACTATATTTTGCACTGTTAGCACACCAATCAGGGATTTATGCTTTCATAAGAAAAAGAGAAGGCATAATATGACTATATGAGAGAATAGGAGACCAACGATAATTTCTAACCTTCGTCATTATATGGACCAGTGAGCATACAAAATCCAAAGCATCCTTGGGAAGACACATAGTTTTAAACTGAAGTAATCCATGTGAAAATAGAAAGAATCTAGCATTAATTTGGTGGTCCATAATATTAAAGGATTGGGGTTGTTAGTGGGCTTAGAGAGAGATTATTCTAGCGCTATAGATATGATTCAAAGTTTTAAAGAAGATACATTAGCTAAAGTGGCTACCTCCTAATCGTGTCTAAGAATAGGGGAGATATTTCAAAATGAAATCCAATCTCTCTAATGTACTTTATTTTTACAACAATTGTTCAAAGCTTTGTAATTACGGTTTTGCTAATTCTCAGCTAGCTGAGAATTAGCTTAGTCCTCAGTCAACCCAGGAGCCGTAGGATTAGGAGTATCAAGATCCGTGTTTCGTGTATGTGTACGTGCGAGCGTGTTTCCTGGGACGTTCTGCCTCGTATCGCTAGGTGCTAGCGTGAGCTGAGTTATGGGCTTCTTTTGTGCTAGTTGTTGGGCTTTTTGTGGTGGGCTGCTTGCATATAGAATCAGATTTGTGTTTTCTTTATATTTTTTTTTTGCTATGCAGTTATAAAAATTGGCCATGTGACCTTTTCTTTCCATTGTGAGTTTGTTTAGTAGGATACATGTATTTTATGGTGGAGGGTTTGTTGGACATGTGGATGAGTATGGAACGTCGGATTAAACATATTTTGTGATATATATGGAAGTTGCAA
The DNA here is from genome assembly GCA_007115705.1 of Dactylis glomerata. Taxonomy (NCBI): domain Eukaryota; kingdom Viridiplantae; phylum Streptophyta; class Magnoliopsida; order Poales; family Poaceae; genus Dactylis; species Dactylis glomerata. The sequence goes on from QXEO01001842.1 coordinate 259,346, forward strand.
GTCAATTTATAACAAAGATTTTTCTATTACAAATAGGTTTGCAACTGCGATGTTTACAATTTTGCTAGTGGTACTTTTTTAGTTTTTTGACATTCTTCCAGTTGCAAGTCGAGTTGCAACTGACTTTTTTCCGAGTTGCAAGTACAGCTGCAAGTGAGATTTTTTTTCAGTTGCAAATCGGGTTGCAACTCCGTTTTTTTCTAGTTGCAAGTACAATTTCAAGTGAGTTTTTTCAGTTGCAAATTGAGTTGCAATTCAGTTATTTTTCCAGTTGCAAGTATAATTGCAAGTGAAATTTTTTCAGTTACAAATCGAGTTGCAACTCTGTTTTTCTCCAGTTGCATGTATAGTTGCAAGTGAGATTTTTTTCAGTTGCAAATCACATTGCAACTGAGATTTTTTAGTTGTATTTGGGGTTTCAGTTGATTTATTTTAGTTGCAAGTGGGGTTGTAATTATAACTTTGTCTATTGCATGTAGGGTTGTAACTGAGCTTTTTTAGTTGTAAGTGAAAATTAGAAGTGATTTTTTTAGTTAGAAGTAGGGTTGCCACTCACCAAAAAAGAATTAGTACTATGATGTTTTGGTGTTGAGTAGCGTTTTAGATGTTAACACGAACATATGTTCAGGCAAAAATATTTTCATAGGTAGCTGACGCTACTAGACTAGAATATAGGGCAGCTAAGTTACATGCAAAATGATCATACACTCCGTACTGGTCCCAAGAAGCACATTGATCATACACTCGTACTGGTCCCATGGAGAGAGAGCAACGATACGAATAGGCCAGAGCCTGCCATGCACGAGGCAGAAGACTGCAGTGCTGATGGACCGATCGACGGGAAATTTGATATTTAAAACAACGTGAAAAAAGCAGCTGACGTCAGCTGACTGGGAATTAGCTAAATTCTCAGTCAGCTGAGCGTTAGAGGGACCCTTGTAATTAAGCCAACAAAACTACAAACGTTATGCTACATAGCATTAGCACTACACCCTGCAGACCAAATATATTCCAATGGCAGGTCATTCTGCTATTAGCCAGTTCCAAGACACAAACGGCATCAAAGAAAATTAAATCCACATAGCAGAGGTGCGAGTAATAACCAAAAATCGGATGCATACCTTACCAGCAGCACCAAGAACAACAGTAGCATCAGAACTGACAGAACATGATATATGGTAGCATACTTCGCCGGTGCTAATACATGTAGAACCTGCAGGAGGAAGACGGCAGGCAAGGCCACACGCCCACACATTAAAAAAGAAATCTTAGACATGGATGCAAAAGGAGACGCATAGGTGGTGGGCGGAGGTCACCGGTGGAGCAGAGGGGGAGGCAAACGCCACAACGTCTTCTCTGCCATCTCGGCGGAGCGAGAAGAGGGCCCAGTCGCTCGGTGGCTGCCCGTGCTTAGGAGCACCACACAGGAAGAGAGCGCACCATCCGCGCAGCCCAGTGACGCGGAGAGGACACGGGAGGTCTGGTGGTGGGTAGGGGCGCGGGAGGACAAGGATGGGCGGCGGCTGAGCAGGGATAGGCCTGGGCAAACTTGAAATCGGTCGGAGCACCGTCGGCCTAGGCATTGGGGATGGGAGACTGGAAGAGATGGGGCGGTGGAGAGTGCCCAGGAGCGTGACCGATCTGATAGGCAAACAGAGTTACAGAGATACGAACCGACCTGTCACCAGTAGAAAAATGGGCATCGGTCTAAGCCTTTAGTACCGGTTCCCGTATGAATCGGTACTAAAGGGTGCATTAGTACCGGTTCACTTGCCCAGCCGGCCGAGCAATATCAATACCGGTTCGTTGAGGGCCTTTTGTACCGGTTCATATTACGAACCGGTACGAAAGGGTTTTAGTCCAATTTTGAGGCGGAGGTGGGGCCAGAGCTGAACCTTTAGTACCGGTTCATCTGAAGAACCGGTACTAAAGGGCCCCTGCCCTATTTCTTCAGCCCGATCCCTGCATCTCATTTTCCCTTCTCCTTCTCCTCTCTCACATTTCCAAATATTTTGCACCTCTCACACTCCAATAAATCTTCATTTTTCTCCACCATTTTATCAAGATTGACGGCACCCATCTATCTAAGGGTTAGCAATATCATCCTTTCTTCCGGCGTTCCTAATTTAGCTCATTTCTTTGCTAGTTTAACTCGTATTATTTTTCTAGTGCTAGCAAGGTGTATGCGTAATTTGAATGCGTGGTACACTAATGCCACAAAGAGAGGGATTAATTGTATCATGGTGCGAGTTAACGATGAGCACTACTTCCAAGAATACTCTGTGAGCGTTGACTTCCTCGAACTTTTTCAGTTATACAATCTCCGGGTCATCGACAAATCTATCATCAGTTGCTATTGTCTGTAAGTGATTTATTAATATAATTTGAGAAGTCTTTAGCTCAGCTCATTCATTGTCTGCAAATTATCCTTAATTTAATCTTTTGTGCGCTATATTATGCAGATCGAAGAAGCTCGAATGCAAAAGGGATGAAATCACGGACATTGGGTTCATTGACCCAGATACAATGCATGAAAAACCCATAGAAGATCCCATCTATAACAAGGATATACCAGAGACTTTGCTAAGGTTTTTGAAGCGACAACGTGACAAAAAGATAATACTTTGGCCTTACAACTTCAAGTAAGTGTAACTGTCTTATAACACATTCTATTTTGCTCACCATATGTTAAAATTTTAACTGATGACTTATATCTATGACCCTGCATATTTAAACGTGCGCAGGTTCCACTTTATTCTTATCGTCATTAAAATGTATGATGGAGATGTTGAAGTCTTTGACTCACTAACCAAAGAGCCTATACTATACAAGTCGGCTTTTGATATGCTCAAAAGGTAATTTTAATTCTTATCGGTTTTTTCGTTAATTTCCTGATATCAACAAATTAATAACTCTTTTATGCATTTTCTTTTATCGGGCAGCGTATGGCAAACGTTCATCCAGGAAGATCCGACCGGTGGATGGAAACCGAAGCTGATATGGCGTGCGAACAAAGTAAGTAGTACTACCTAGGTCCACACACACCTTTATCATACTTGATTATTATTTGATTGAATTATATTCTTGTACAGAAATGCATGAAACAACCTGAGGGGACTAATCTATGTGGATACTATGTTTGCGAGAACATCCATAAGATTGTCAGCGAGAGAACGAATAATCAAAGGAATAGAGAGGTACGAAAACAATATTCACAAATTTATTTTGTTACCATAACTTGTGCTAAGTTTCAGTCATAATTGTTTGATTGTGATTTGATATATATATATATATATATATATATATATATATATATACATAGCTCATGTATTCATTTGAATCTCATTCTTTTACAGTTGGCAAGAAAGCGTGACAGGCTCCCAATCGAGCACCGCTTCAAAGCAATTGGCGAGGAATTGGCGGGATTTTTCCTTCGGGACGTCATACCTAACTTCGCAGAGTACCACTATGAATGAAGATCTACATGTAATATATAGTTTGACTCGGAGAGTACCACTATGCTACATGTAATAGATAGTATGCCTCGGAGAGTACCACTATGCATGAAGATCGATCTTCATGCATGTACTACTTAATTTGCGATCTTATGCAATTACATGTGTTATATTATATGCACCAAGTTGATATGCATTACCTTGATCTTCATGTACTCCTAAATCCAAACGCGTTTCTGGCGCATCGACGCGATCCTCGTACAATGAAATGGTCCGATACCCCTAAACCCCTCCTAAAACCCTAAACCCTGAATTCCTTTGGTACCGGTTCGTGTTACAAACCGGTACCAAAGGTCCCTAGCCCTGCACTCTCCTGGGAGCCAACGTGGAGGCCCCTTTAATACCGGTTTGTAAGGAACCGGTACCAAAGAGGGGGGGAGGGGGGGCTTTTGTCCCGAATCTTTTGTACCGGATTGATTTCCGGTACAAATGGGCCTCTGGAACCGGTATTGATGTCCATTTTTCGACTAGTGTGTGACCCGTCCACACGTTTCCAGACGACCTAACGCAATGAGACTCGCGCATACGCATTGCGGTAACACGCGCTGCCAGGTAGGCCCAACCAAAACGCCACGTCCCGATAAATGATAGGGGCTTAAAAACCAGGGAGCTTAGAGCTCTTCTATGATGCGTAAGATTCAGTACCACAACCGGATCAAAACACGCTTGAGAATTTAAAGGTTAGAAGATACGATGTTTTAGCCTTTTTTTCTAATACTGTGTATCTAGACATATGTTAGTGTGTAGGTTAGAAGCAAAATGAGTGAAAAAACCTACACATTAAAGGCATCTAGATTACATATATGTCAGAAAACGGCTAAAACATCTTATATTTTAAAACGGACGGAATAGCTCCGATGATTATTTATAGGCACTCGTTTGAAATTGATAAAACCCGGGGTAGAGGTAACTATTTACAAAGTTGCAAATGTAGCTGATAGCATCAAGAAACTAAAATAGAACTTCATAAGAGAGGAACAACATACAACATAAGCTTACTGCATCGGTGTCGGCCCTAATCTAGCAAAATTAGAGACAAACTGATTTTGCGCGGCTCAATCTTCTGCAGCTTGTTTGATCCTATACTTCTTCTTTAGTCGGATTAGAGGAAGGGAAAACTGTGGACCACCATCCAGATCTTTGTGATATCCCAGTATCCCACAAACAGATCATGTCCCATGCCATTGCGCTCCAGTTCGTAAGAAATCAGAGCTATAATGCCAGGCGATAGCACCATGTTGGGTCCTGTGCCACCATACATGTCTTCGTGCCATCCCAGTATCCCAAACAATTCGGTGTCGGTCCTTAGGGCATTCATAATGTTGCTATAGCTAAATCTGACAAGAAACGATATTTGGCATTGGAGACAAATATGGCTAGAGCTCTACAATGTTGATATAGCCAAATATATGTACTGTGAATCCTAACACTGAATAAAACTAGATAAACAAGGGAGTGGAGATTTGGCACCCGGGTGCATTTTCTCTTGATATCTGGACAGTCCAGGATGACATTGAGATCGATGAAACAGAGGCAATACAGTGGTGTACAGTGGTGCAATATTTTATTAAATGGTGGTGGAAACAGTGCGCCAGCGTACAGCTTGGCGACGGCGGGGGACGAAGCAGATGGACACAGTGCAACCTAGACCGCCGGGACAAGTAAGGTGTGGCCCATGTGGACCATGGAACAGGACGCCGCTGAAAAAGTAACCACCTATTGGAGTGGAGGTGCGCAGGGATATCCATGGATGCACGATGAAGTCTCTTCGGATGTCTGATATCGGGGAGAGGAGCTGCCAGAGAAGTGGAATTGCGGGATCTATTGGACCGTGTTCTTGATTCCGGCGGACCTCTCTGCGCATCAATCTCAAATCAGCGCGCCCGCCGCCGCTGGGACATCGGCTTCCCCCAATCGTGTGGTTGGCAAACGTCGTCGTGCCCATAGCAGACATGGATTTTCTCCGGTAGCCAGTTAGAGCATCTCCACTCGTCCCCCTAAAGGCCCCTCAAACGGCATTTGGGGGCGCCGGCGTAGAAAATTTCGCTCAGTCGCGCCCCTCATGCTTTTTTTCATCCGGCGCGACGCAAGTTTTCATCCGGCGCATCCGATCCAAACCCTGTCCACGGGGGGGCGAGTGGGGGCGCCGGCTGCGCGCGTGGCTCGCCGCGTGGCCCACTGTCAGCGGCACGACTGACGCTTCGTCGTCTCTACTTGTCCGTCGCCTCGCATCTCACGCCGAATAACTGCACCGGCGGTAGCTTTGCGCAGCGGCGTAGCGAGCCATCGCTTCGGAACACGGGATGGCGTAAATGTGCGCCACGCGTGCACGCCCGCCGCTCGCTGGGCCTATAAATTCCTCTCTTGGCGCCATTGCTCTGTCGACCGGCGGTAGTATTTTAGTTAAATTTCCTCTGTCTTTGTAATATTCGCCTAGTATCAATGAAATTCGCCTAGTTTCGATGAAATTTGTCAAGTTTAAATTTTGGGATGGGGGCACGACCGGGAAACCGCCGCCCCCCATACCGAATTCAGTGCCGACGCCCCCCAAATGGCCTAAAAAACGATTCCGCCGGTCGCCGTTTGGGGGGGGGGCGAGTGGAGATGCTCTTAGTAGGTGAGCAGATGTGCGATTTTCCTCAGTCACGAAATCTATTTGTGTGGTCCTCCCTGAAGCGATGGATGTGTGGGAAAAAATCAAAGTTTTAAATAGCCGGCTATTGACCGGCTATAGCCGGGCTATATAGCCTTTTGAGAGACATGCCGCTACGGCTAAGACCTTTATAGGTTATAACGAGAATATCTGCTAATAGTCCGGCTAAATTGATTTAGCCTCAGTTTAGCCTCTTAGCCGGCTATCTTCACGCACATGCATCCAAAAGTTTTGGACTACAGTGCGGGCTAATTTAACAGCCAAAATCGACCGCCTTTTTAATCCGAACCCAAAATTCCCGTAGAACTCATTTATATCTGTTATACGACTATTTATATGTTATGTATATGTGAATTATTGAAATATATATGAATATAAGCTTCCTAATTTTTTATTTTTTAATAATTATATAGCAAAATGCTACATGGTCATAGCTGCGCTATAGTCCGGCTATAGCCTTTCATAGCTTCTGAAATCACCGCGCCTAAATGCAATAGCCCGCTATTTGAAACTTTGGAAAAAATGCAGCGGCCTGGAGACTGGATCCTGCCTTGCAGATATCCATGAGCACCCTGTCGCCATAGACTGCGCAAGCGATGAGAGGGAGAACTCGGTTGTTGTGGTAGCCATGATTGGAGAAGGAGGAGGACGCCATGGATCTTGGAGGAGCCGTTGGTCGAGCTCGGAGAGCAGAATCAAATAAGAGGGGTTGTGGGTGTTGGTAGCTGCGCTTTGTTCTTGATGTCAACCGCGGAGATCGGTATTAATAATGGAAGGCGTTGTACGCGTGAGGCAGATACTGTTACAGCTGGGCTTTGTTCTTTAAACGCGTGTCCTAAAACATCCGGATAGCAGTTGGGCTTGATTGCCACGCGGTCCAGGAAACAGTGCCGTTAGTGCAGGAAGTTGGCCCGCCTGCTGTTCCGCCCGTGATATCACTGTTCAATAATCTCCATACCGAGCGCAATACAGGAACCTACAGTCAGCTGAACGTCCATGTGCCTTCGCCTGGTTGGCCCATGACGCGAGAGTAGATGCTCTCGGGAGCCAAAGCACATTTCCGGATAAACAAAGGGTATTCTCTCTCCAAACCTCAAACCTTAGACGTTGTAAATGGATATATATAGTATTTAAATAGAAGGGAAAGAATTTGGCATCGGAGCAAGAGGGTGCTTCGGTTTCCTCTTTTTATGAATTTGAAACTATCCTCATAGTGTAGGAAACTAGTTCTAAAAGCTAAAGGCAAATATAAAACTACATTTGGCTACACATTCTGATGCCCTAAGGAGCTCTTTAAGCTTGCCCAGAATCGCATTAGATTCAGAACTTCAGAGTTCGGATACAGGAGACATCTACCAGCTGTGAAACAAACTAATTGCCATAATTCCTAAGCAGGCTACAGTGGCCCTGAACTGATACGCAATGCATAGAAATTGCAATGCATTGAAATTAGGCGTATGCTTTGAAATTGGAATTAAAACCATTTACATGAAAATCCTTTCTGAGCCGTCATGTGCCCAGCTTTCAATCTCCTTCTTCAGACGAGCCTGCACGGCAAAACGCTTCGAGGCGAAGACGACGCGCAGCCTCTGGAGAACAATGGCGTTTCCAAGCAGGAGACGAGCCAGTGTCCTCTGTGTGTCGTTCCCCTTATAATGCTCCATGTTGATCTCCTTGACCCGCAGCCGCAGGCACGCCGTCTTCGAGAAGCCCCACCCGTCTGGCGCCACCATAGAAGCGTCGCCGCCCTTCCAACCATCACCACGTGATACCTTCTCCCATCCTCGCACCTTCTCCTCCGCCATGTGCAGCGACAGCACCTCCAGGTGCGGCGTCTGCTCCAGGATGCTGCGCACCGCGCCTATGAACTCGCGGCTGTTGACGCGCCCCTGCAGCACGAGCCGTGTCATACGGAAGAATAATGGCAGCCCCTCTGTAAAGCACTTGCTGTGCAGCCGTCCGTGGTGCAGGTGGAGGCGCTTCGCCGCTGCGAAGGGCCACAGGAACCTTCTGAACTTAACGAGCTTTGCCGCGTTCTTGGACACCGGCGACGTCATGCAAAAGTCCATGGTGCACGAGGGGATCCCCTGCGATGCTGGTATGCCGTGGAGGATCAGGAGCGACTCCTGCGGCACGTAGCCGCGGTACTCGAGGGACCGCAGCTCCGAGGCGTCGATGTGGATAGACTTGGAACTGTGGCAGCACCGGAGCGCGAAGCGGCGGAGGCGTGTGTGGAGTACGCCGAGGGTTCTGAGGTGGTGGACGGCTTCCAGCGTCAGGTCGGCGAGGCGGGGGCAGCTCGAGACCAGCCTCTGGACGCTCCTGCCGGAGTCGTGGCGGATGTTGGTCAGGCGCAGAGCCTCCAGGCACGGCAGGTGGATGGCCTCCGGCAGATTCAGAATACAGTGGCTGAGGCTGAGCGTTTTCAGGGCGTCGCACGAGAAGAGCTTTCTTGGAAGGACGTAGAGCCCCGTCTCGTCGTCGTCAGAGCCGCTGTCCGCGTTGTCGTCGGCGGCGGCGTTGATATGCCTGTCGTGCTCGCAGATCGGTTCCATGACGAAGCGCAGGTCGAGGTGGTTGAGCTCCTGCCCGGCGTAGTCCAGCACGTAGGAGAGCCACTGGTCGACGTGGATATTGTCCCAGCCATTCATGAACTTGTCGAAGGCGAACCGGAAGGTGCGGAGCGGCACGTGGCCGCCGGCGCAGCGACGGCGGCAGAGCAGAGCCGCGGTGATGGGGTAGAGCGCGGAGCTGCAGCTCCTGAGCTCCCTGGCCTCGTAGTAGGAGGTATCCCAGTCGCGGCCTCTCTCACCCTCCTGCTCCTCGTAGGAGACGGTGTGCACGTGGCCGAACACGTCGCACCACCGCCTTGACAGCGCCGCTGCGCGGCCGGCCTCGACGTTCGGCAGGAAGGAGAGGATGTGGCCTAGCACGGCATCGGGGAGGCCGCTGATGCGATCTCGGCGCCTCGACGGAGACGACGGTGGTGACTCCATCCAACTTGCGCGATCGGTTTCGTTTGTTCGGCCCGGTGGTTTGCGACCTTGACTGCACTTGGACGCCAACTATTGTAATGTGACAAACTGACACGATCTCTGAGTTGGAATGTGACACGATCTCCCCGTAAATATCTCTGATTCCTGTTCAATTTTGTGATATGCGAGATCCGGTAACAGCGCGCGATTCACGAACAAATACCGGCGCTTTAAAATGCGAGTAGAATTACTTGTTGGAAACGGATCATAACGTGCCAAGAGAAATAAATAGGAGACGTGATTTTGGAATTCCGAAATATAGGTTAATTAGGAAAGGAATCCTAACTACTAGTAAGGAAAGCTTAATTAACCAGCAGTACTCCCACGTACGTTTTCATATCAATCTGGCGATCGGGAGATCAGATCACCCATCCTACCGCGCGGAAGCTAGCTAAACTTCTCGTCACAGCGGCGACGACCATTGATCAACGCAGCGTACGTACCTAAGCTATGGCGACGCAATGTTACAATCACTGCCTCGGCGGCGATCGGCTGAGCGCTCTCCCGGACGATTTGCTGGTGGGCGTCCTCTCCCACCTCTTGTCCAACGAGGCGGCGCGCACCTCCGCGCTGTCCCGCCGGTGGCGCGGCGTATTCAGCGAAGTTCCCGCCGTCAACCTCGTCGACGGCAAGATCGTCCACCGGGGGCGCAGGGACCCAGTTCTGCCTCTGTGCTTCGACCAGCAGGTTACCAGCGCGGTTCTCTCCAGGAGCCAGGCGACGGCGATCCGCGCCTTTCGTCTGGTCGCCCTCGACGCCCCGTCCAATCTGCTCGACCTGTGGCTCGTCATCGCCGCGACCTCCGGCGTCGAGGAGGTCGACGTCGAGCTTAGGTACGAGTACGTCTCCAGCCTCAGGCTCTGCCCCTTCGCCCCGTGCGACAGGGCGTCGGCGAACTTCGGCCATGACGTCCGGAACCGATACGACGAGACACCGCACCGGCTGTTCCGGTGTGGCACGCTGCGCCGCCTGCTCCTCACCAACTGGACGCTCAACCTGCCCTCCGGCTTGGTCGCCACGTCGATCGAGACGCTCTGCCTCACGAGGATCCAGGCGCCGGAGGGGGCGCTGCAGCAGCTGCTCTCCGCCTGCCCCAGCCTCGCCGACCTGACGTTGGAGCAGTGCCCTGGCGCCTGGGAGATCACCGTGCCCAGCGACCGCCTCCGGAGCTTCTCCATGATCTGCTGCCACAACGCCACCCGCGTCGTGCTACGCACCCGCCGCTTGCGGTCGCTGCACTACAAGGGCGAGCTCCCTCAAGACGCGTCGTTCATCCATGTCCCAAACTACGAGGAAATTATGGCGGTAACCATGGACATCTGCGAGGATCTCACCAGCAAAGCACCAGAGGAAATTGGTCCAGTCACCGAGCTCATCAGCCGGTGCACGAAGCTCACGTACCTCTACCTCGCGCTGCGACCGTCCATGGCCTACTACTGCGGCTTGTTCGCAGCCGTGGCCGGTGAACTACCCGAGCTCAGGCAGTTGGTCTTCACGGGCTTCCTAGCCGCCGACCATGTCGTTGGGTCCGTTGCTGTCATGCTCGCCAGCGCCAAGAGCCTCGAAGTGCTTTCGTTGTTTCCTCTTGATCCTGAGCCGTTGAAGAGGAAGAACTACTACGACTCTGACGACGACGATGAAGATGATATTCCATATTACGATGATGATAATGATGATGATGATGATGATGATGATGATGATGAGGAGGAGGAGGAGGAGGAGGACGACGACAACCATAGTCCATACGCCAAGCCGGAGAACTGCGTCACCCATAACCATGGCGTCGACTATGACTGGATGGCCACGCATCTGTGGCGGATGCACATCCCCTGCTTGGGTGGTAGCCTTAGAAGGATCAACATCGCAAATTACAATGGCAATGCCTACGATAGGATACTTGCAAAGTTTCTGCTGTCCAAGGCTGCAGCTTTGGAGGAATTCTTGGTGACCTTATCGCCTCAAGTCTCGCCAGGAAAGAAAGAGATTGCAGCAGAGTTCAGATCATGGCAGCATAATCCTGGTGCCATTGTAACTTGTACTCCCTCAGTATCTGGACACGTACTATTAGGTCAGTCTTTTAGAAAAAGAGCGACTATAGATATTTATTCGAATACTTAGATTGAGAACTTGTAAATTATATGTTCAGATTTCTCTCGGAAAGCATCATAATATAATTATTTTCTTCTACTTTATACATATATATAGTAAAAATTACTGTGTGGAGGTAAATGTTAAAAACTTGGGTATGCCCAACATGACATCTTTTTGTGATATGAAGAGAGTAAATATATAGCAACAACCTAAATATTTGTGTATCAGAATAACTTAGTTTTTTCACTAACGTGGCAGCCAAATAGCTAAGGGTTTTAGGATTGGTAGTTGCGATGTGTTGGAGAGTTGTTGGGTTGCCTTTGTTGGCTTGGTGTTTGTATCGTTTTTTGCCTGGTTTTCCGTAAATTAATCGGGCAATTCTCTCCTTCTTAATTAATCGATTGGGGCAAAAAAAAGCTAAGGGTTTAACTGTTACTTGGGAAGCTTTCACTGCACGGAATGGAAAAACTAAGGCACGATGTTTGCTTGCATGAGAGTAGCTATATGGGATAGATTAAATGTGGTCTCAGACTAAGGTTAGTACAGTGAAGCTATATTACGGGATCAAAAAGAGATGTCGAGCTATTAAATGGATGACAAGTAATTGTCTATAGCTTGACAAGGTATACTATGAGGCAAATGGAATGCACCATATGACACATTCAAGGGTTCGTCGTGTTGACATTACGTCACTTGGGAGTTGGCACACCTACTACGAGCCGCTAGCAACTATATATGGACTTTATGTCGAGTGTTCATATAGGACAGTGGTGACCTAGAGCCATGTTAGGAACTCGGAAGAGTAACTCTAGTACTGTCCAATTGATCATTTACGTAGGGCCTCACACACTTAAGGGGAAGATGACTCATTGGATGTGATAAAACTAAAACGAGTCTCTCGGGTTAGACCCGAGTGGTACCGAGATACAATCCTGCGTGGATTGGATTCATGTGGTACTGGGGTTTAGGGTCGACAAAATGAAAAGTGGTGTGCATCCAAACCAATGTCTATATAAGTATATAAGGTGGAGCGAGGCGACATGACAAGGTCGCTTCCTGATTCTAAGAGTTGGAAACTGTAGCCACCACAGAGTCCCATGTCATGTGAACAGATCTAGCAATCCGCTGCTCGCCATTCCGTCATGAATTTGTGGATACTAGTAGAGGCGTTACACGTGCAACTCCCGAGCCAAAAGAGTTCGCGCGATCCAAAAAGGCTATTTAGGTATAGGATGATTGAAATTGCACTACTCAATGCACTACATCGAATTCCACATCCACTCGTGTCATGGTGAACTTGTGACCTAACGCTAAGCATAGATTCTGGTGATGTGTAGTGGAAAATTTATTTATATTCAAGTGTTGCACTCGTTCTATCGCAACAAATATGTGTGAAGTTCTAATTCTTCTCCTACTTTAATCTACAGTTTTTTTTACCGCAAGCTTGATATGTGTGGGTCATTTTCTCTATTTCTTTTTATGTATGCAGGATCTATTGGCTACTTTCAAGTACTAACTAATATGGTCATCTGATCGTCACATTCATTAATTGCTCAGTGTCCTAACAATTCTGATGGAGCCGATCTTTGTTTGATTCAGTTATATTGCCAGTTTGCCACGTTTGTTTCAAGAGTTTTGCAAGGTTATAAATGTGGAGTGACAATCAATTTTGGAAATAATTAATAACTGGGTTTAGCCACACATGCTTTAGGCTTAGATTTGTTGCATGCATTCAGTTGCTGTTGTCAATGTTTGAGATTCAGCCTGAGGTTGGTCTCTGTCAAAATAAGATTAACCTTATGTCTCTTGTGGAGATTTTGATATGGAACTTAATAATGTACTTTTTACCTTTAATGAGCTTCAGTACTTCTTTACTAGCTGTTACTATTACAACAAGTCATGCCATATAATGGAATCGCATATCAGATATAATCTAGTGTAGCTGTAATCACACAAAACTAAAACTAAATTATTATTTTTTGAAAGAGGGTGGCAAAAGACTTGCCACAATTCATTAATTAAGGATAGTTCACGGCATGAATACAAAGTTCAAAAAAAATAAAAAATGGCCCAACGGGATTACTCTCCCAATAATACAACACTCAAATGCTTAGCCCCAGCGGCTATGCAAAGTCTTGCATCATTCTTGATAGTCTCGAGAAGGACACTTGTCGGCATGACTTTGTTATTGAAGACCCTCGCTTTTTGCTCTTTCCAAATAGTCCAACTTACAAGCATAGTGATTGAAGCCAAAGCCTTTCGATTGGGCGACGCCTTAGTAGACATGTTTAGCCACTAAAATTTTATGGAGGAGGTCATAGCCACTCGTGAGTATGAATAGAAGATATGCCAATCCAATTCTTGACCATGTCCCAAAGCCTCTTGGTATAGCGACAATGGGAAAAAAGATGAGCCGCCGTCTCTTACGTTTGCTTGCAAAGTGGGCAAAGGCCACAATTTTCCCACCCTCTTTTCTCAAGCCGGTCCGCTGTCCATAATCTATTCCGAATAGCAAACCAAGAGAAGAATTTGGCCTTGGGGGTAGCCCAATTTTTCCACGCCATCTTGTTGAAATTTGTTAGCGTGGCTCCGAAGAATTGTGATTCATAAGCGGAAGCCGAAGAGTATTCCCCATTGGAAGTTAGGTTCCAAGAGATAGTATCCACATTTTCTTCATGGAGATGCACGCCTTCAAGCCGATTCCAAAGCATTAGGTACTCGTGGATGTGAGGCACGGTCAAGTTGGCGTCCATCTTAATGTTAGTCACCCAACCTTTATTGTGCAAGGCTTGCGCCATGGTGCACTTCTTTTTCTTGAAAGCTTCATAAATAAGGGGGCAATGTCTTTGGGCTTCTCCCCCCCTCTAGCCACGGTGAGTCCCAAAACGGTGCAATCTCCCCATTGCCAATAGAGATGGTAGTGGCGGCGTAGAAAAGGCTCATTTCCACATCATTGCAAGGATGCCCCATGCCAATCCAAAGCTTGGTTGGGTCGCGCCACTCCAACCAAGGCCACCGCAACCGGAGAGCTCTAACAAATCTCTCAAGATGAAGAATCCCCAATCCACCGAGATGCTTGGCCTACAAACCATTTCCCAATTTAGCTTGCACTTGCCCCTGCTTACTCGGCTGTTATAATAACTCTAGCTTGTTAATACAATGTTATTATACACTACTCTTCTTGTTTGCAATTCTCTTCCTTTACTCTACCATCACGGAAAGAATTAAGATGTAAATTAAAGCTTCTTGTATGCGTGGGATGCCTTGCTTTGGATTGACTCCTAATTTAATATATACGTCAAGGTTGAGTTGGATTCACCTGAATATATTGCACTGTACCTCTCTTTGGTTTTGTGCTGACATGTAACATGTCATTCAATGAATTATGGTGTTATAAATATTCTGCATTTGTAGTTATTGGAATTTTATATCATGGAACATCTGTTCTAATTCAAAATTGTTACATATATAAACAGCCTTAGATAAAATTAATTAGCTTTTCAAATACTAAGGAAGTTCTGTGGTTGACTGAAGATGGTAATTAGAAGCATCAGAATTGCTTAGCTTGCTCTCGAGAGTTGCGCCAATTGATCAGGTTCAAACTAGCATTGACACCTATAGTCATTCAGGGTACAAGTATGCGACAATTTCTTTCTTTAGATTGACACGCACACTGCCTATAAAAAGATGAAATATCCACGTCTTGCAGTTTATGGTTCAAGAAACACTCCTTTGGTGGAGTGGCCTTGCCTTTCGTCCTTATCCAGGTCAATAACTTCTAAATTCATTATCCTGTGTAATCTTATTTTACAGTTCTGCCTTCTCTATGAATCTTCCTTGTTTTGAAGGTAGACACAAGGATAATATGCAAAAATGATGGAAAGCTTTTCTTGTTAAAGATAAAATCATTACGGGCGTTCCAAATAGCCCAAACCAAAGCGCACACACCAACTCGAATGTGGCCGTTGTCCTTTTTGGCGACCCCATTTAACCAGTTCCCAAGCAAGTTTGATATATTAGACAGAGGGGTAATATTGAAAGTCATATATACAATGCGCCAAATGATTTTTGCAAACGGACATGTAATAAAAAGGTGTTCAATTGTTTCATTTTCATCACAAAAACAACATTTGGTGCAGATGCCAATTTCTCTTTAGTAAATTGTATTTTGTCAGGATAACCTTCCTATGAAGAAACCACATTAATATTCTTATTTTTAGCTGGACTTTAATTTTCCATATGTATTTCTTGAGGTATACTGTATGATCATTCCGTAAATCTAGATACTCCCTCCGGCCCATATTACCTTTTACAAATATAAATGTATCTAGACACCTTTTAGCCATATTTATGAAAGGTAATGTGGGTCGGAGGGAGTACATGGATTTCACTGTAAAGTTACCAGAATTTGTGAGTTTCAATCTAAAAACATCTTTCTCATCCATGAGATTAACAGGAATTAAACGATGTAGCTAATGAATCAGGCTTCATACCTACTTACATTTAACTCATCTGCTGAGAGATTTTCTTGGCGATTTTGTTTTTTCACGCTAGGTTTGTGTGTCTCCTATTTAATGCTTCTGGAAGAAATTATTTCGACCCTAAGATGCCTCTGCTTGGATGGTTTCCGATGCAGAACTCGGGATGGCCATATATATACTTCTATAACAGCACATACAGGGCATCCACAATGACCATCTTTTTGTGATCTCCGTGATGCCTATCTTTGCTTGTTTCATTTTGGAGATACCACCATTAATTTCCACCATCTCAAACTCGAGACAATCTATCGCAGTTTGGGCGTCGAACGCTCCTGCCACCGTTGCTAGTTGGTTCCTGGTTAGCCTCATCTCACTATAAAAAAAGGCCTCCCGTGCCCGAGAGATATGGTGGTTGACATAAGCAAAATTTCCCACCAAAGGTATTTTGTCGACGGATGAACAGTTTAGCAGCCAACGAGGGTGAACAAATATGCTCCATGGCAAACATGGTACTGGCATTTACGAGTGTTGTGGTAGGTTGCCAGCAAGCCCGATGCGATTTAATGCCGCGGTAGATGGATAAAGGCAGATCATTTTGCATCATGGATTCCACATGACCTCCAAAGTTCTTCCATCCTAGGAGGCTAGTCGAAGTCGTCTTGCCAGCAGGTGAGCCAACAATCGTGTTTTTCTAAACCTATCCACACGTTCACCCGCTCTAGCTCTCTAAGAAAGCTACCATGGAAAGTGGCGCGCGGGCATAAATTGATTATGATCTAGGCGGCGAGCTCAAGATGGCCTAGAGTGTGGTTCAATAGGTAGTGTGCTTTCATGATTGTTTATCTAACTCCTAGCTCACATAAGTGACCCTATGGTATTATAGTATAAGTTTACTAGTCCTACACGTATCTTTAGGTCTTTATTTTGATCAATTTAACATGACATATATATTAGAAAAAATATACCATTAGAAATTTTAGGTGTTATACTTTCTAATAGTATAATTTTTATATTATATAAATTAAATTAATAACCTAGGTACGCACGTTAGACTAGTAAACCGAAACGAAAGAATATCATGAATTCCACCATGATTGCAGTAGGACAATCATTGTGGTTCAAACAACCAAGGAACTATAGCAGGCATAAAAAAACCGGTAGTCAAAGTGTCTCATATTACCCGAAAATTCCTCCATCAGCTAAAAAAGAACCCTTGTGTGACCATAAAAGTAAGATTACATTACTCCCTCCGACTCATATTACTCTTCACTAATACGAATGAATCTAGTCACATTTTAATGATAGATACATCCGTATTAGCGAAGAGTAATATGGGTCGGAGGGAGTAATATAAAACAAAGTTGAAGCATACTACTTTCGAGAGGGGGCGGGGGGGGGGGGGGGGGGTGAGTGGGCGTTTTGGCACCCGGGAGCACATGCTTCCGGGTTTTGAACTATTTTTTAAACTAAGTTTAAAATATATAAAAAATTAACGAAAAATTTCACATGTAGACATTTTATATTTTCACAAAGTTGTTTCACCAGAAAATAACATTTTTTGTGTTGTGTGTAGAAAAAACAAATTTTGATATTAAAACTGGCATTGCACGAGACATTTTTTGGGTCTTTTTTACACAAGACCCAAAAATGTCGATTTTGCACGAAGACACGTGCACATAGAATGTCGAGACGTATATGCTAGTTTTTTTTTGAAATTTTTGACGTTTTGAAATATTTTTCCAGTGGTGGGAACATATGCTCCCATGTCCCAAACCGAATTTCCGTCCAACTACTTTTTCCATACTGATTTAATAGGCCAACACATTGTCTAATAAGAAAGTTTAACTATAAATTTGGTTAATAAATTAATTTCACAAAAACTGTATCATTGGAAGCGTCATTTGAATGTGAACGCAATGGTATAATCTTTATGATATATATATAGTTTATGTTTTTTGACTAAATTTATGATCAAACATGGAGAGAGATAAATGATTACACATAGCATTGGTTCATCAGTACACCAATGCTGAGGACACGACACCTGACGACGAGGACCCACCAAGTGTCAACGTGATCTGGTGGACCACATTAGAATAGAAGGACGGTGGGGATGAAACTAATGGTGACGAGGGTTAACTCGACGAATGTCCTAAATGAAGGACTTAGGATCGGGGAGACAGGGCGTCGGATGAACTCGAAGGTGAAATCAATCAAACAAGGTGTGTATCGTCAAGAAGGTTCTGCAATCCTTCATCTGATGGTTAGAAACTCTTTTCCCATCTAGGTATGCGTAGTGGATTCGACAAGGTTCGTAGAGCATGTCCTCTGCCGACGGGCCAGAGTACTTTGGTTTTTCTACTCCATGATTTCCTCTTGCCTGGAATCCCTGTTTTCGTAGCCTTCCTCGTCCCTTCTTTCGTATCCTGCAGCTACCTGATTTCGCCTTGCGTGACTATCTCCATTGCGATATCTTCTCCTCTACATGCTTGCTCTGTCGACTTCTGGTGAACGTCCCCTTTTTTTGTTATATGCGTCTTCTCCATCGGCGAATCTGTTGGCTACTTCCATTAATTCAGACACTGTCCTTGGCTTTGTTCTCCCTATCTCTTCCACGAGGTCCGAACGATGAAGGCCAGCCGAAAAAGCATCTATTGCTCTTTCGTCGGAGACGTCTTCTGCTGAATTTTTGATTACACTCCAGCGTTGTATATAAGAGCGTAGGGTTTCGTCTTTCTTCTGTACGCACGACTTGATTTCTTCCAGCGATGCTGGGCGCTTATATATTGAGCGAAAATTTCTTGCGAATTGATTCTCTAATTCTCCCCAACTCCCGATGGAATCGTTGGGTAGGGTGTTCAACCAGGACCATGCTGCGCCGGTGAGGTGTAACTGCAAACTTTGCATAGCTGTTGCCCTTGTTCCTTCGAGTATCTGTACTGCTTGCAGGTAATCTGACAACCATAGAGTGGGTTCTTGCGACCCATCATATTTTTGTTGATCGTGCGGCAACTTGAATCCTTTGGGTACCCGCGTCTTGTGAACCCTGCGGGTAAAGCACAATGCGCCCATCTCTTTTTCATCGTCTTCATAATTTTCCTCTCTCCACGCATAGCGTGAGTTGTTTACTCGTGCTTGTGCTATTATGTTCCTTGCGTTCTCCTTCCATTTTTGTCGCCTCTCGTCACCTGATGACTCACTGGATTCGTTTCGCGAGGACTTGCGCTTGAACTCTTCCTTTCGCCTTTCCTTACGATGTGTCGCCTTTTCCTCTGGAAGTTTTCCCATTAGCTTGTCTTCTATCAACCCGAGGCTTCGTATTGCGGCCTGATGCATGTGCTCCTGCGGATCTCCAGGCTCTGGTTGTGTGGTTAGTAGGTATGCCTGTGCTGCTACCAATGCTGCTTCTGGTGTTTCTTGCACGAAGTCTTCTTCCTCTTCTGACTGCTGCGCGCTTAAACTTTTCGCGTAGCTTTCTTCTCTTGTCTGCACTGTTGTCCTCCTGCCTTTTCATGCTGCACTCTGATGTATCACTATACTCATCCCAATATCCTCCACTTGACGTACTGTTGTCATCTCGGCTTCTCATAAACATATCTCTTTCCTCCCTTAACTTCTTTCTGCGCTGGTGCAGCGCGTATTGATATCCCATCAGAACTTCTCTCCTTGAATCTGCGGGTACTTCTGTGTCATGATTGATGGCTAACATGATGATTCTCCACTCTCTGGTTGAAACGTGAATTTTCTCCTTTTTCTTTTTGCTGTTACTCCTTGGTTTATCGACTTGCATGTCGATCTCTTTGTTGCCTTCATAATTATCCTCTTCTGCTGCTTCAGTGATAATGATGCATAACTGATGTATGCTTCTGGAGACGCCACTACTTCCGGTGGCGAAATCCCTTGGACTATAGTGAGTTTTAACCGCTGTTGCTTCCATGTCGGGCTTTTCCCGAGTTTCGTCGAATTCCTCGAGTTTCTTTTGCATATCTTCTGTAGCTGTGAGACTGACCGGCGAGTTCACCTCGCTGGAAGAGCCCACGGATGATCCAGATATTGTGATTCTCTCGTCTTTGCTTGCCGACGGACCCGATTTCGCCGAATCCGAAAGGCGAGTTGAACCTGAAGGTCCGACGTAGAAGCTTAAACTTCCGATCGTCAGCTCCATCTCTTGACTTTCGTTGACTTCTGGATTGCTATTGGCTAAAAGCGACAAAGCCATCGAATTCATGATTCCAACGCCCAAAGTCCCCATGGTCGGTGCCAATTGACGAGGGTTAACTCGACGAATGTCCTAAATGAAGGACTTAGGATCGGGGAGACAGGGCGTCGGATGAACTCGAAGGTGAAATCAGTCAAACAAGGTGTGTATCGAAAGTAAACATGGGTGTAAAACCTGGCTTGCTTTCAATCTGTCCCTCACCGTCCCCTCCTGGCCCCTATATATAGGTGGCCAGGTCTCAAGGATCGGGAGGGATCCGATACAGATTACAATATTGACATACGACATGAACTCGTATTTCGACTAGCGTTACAATTGGGCCTAGCTTAACGGGCCTCAGGAGTACTCAACTGACGGGCTCTATTATCTATACCCTTGTCAAATGGACAATCAAGATCATCTGCTGAGTCGCTATTGTTGGCCAAAGTCACACGCCTCTGTTCCAGCTATATAGCTATCATCTTGTAATGAGAACTTTATGTCCAATTTTATCACCTATCTGGTGTAGTTCTAGGGTAGCGTAGCGAATTAGAACTATGTATCCATCACCAAACTCGTATCACTGATCGAATCTATGAAACTACCCTAGTTCCTGTGAAATTGTCTCTGAATTCCATCATCGAATTGTGAGAGTGTGAGGAATTCCTTGACAAGACCTTCACAGGGCTTGTCAGAGACCTTGCGGATCGGTGGCCAGATGACGAGGAATCGAGGAAGAGGGAGAAGAGGTAGAGGAGAAGCCGAGAGGGGATGGAGAATTTCCATCTCTCGACCCAGATCGCGTGGGGGCATGTGTGGATTAGGTGGAATCTGCCCTGGGCCTTGGATCCTGATCCCACGGTCGAGACACGTGAGTACGCTGAACGCCAGAAAGTGGTCAAGCACATAATAGATTTCAGGTAAATTATAGACTATATTTCACAAAAATGTATCATTGGAAGTGTCTTTTGAATGTGAATGCAATGGTATAATTTTTATGATATATAGTTCATATTTTTTGACTAAATTTATGATCAAACAATATGGAGGGAGTAAAAAATGTTTGCACGTAGCATTAGTTCATCAGTACAACAAGGCCACAGCCAAACTTAACGACAATATCACACCATCATGCAGACATAGGTGATCAACTAGCACACATGCCCGTGCATTGCACCTGAACATAAAAAGTCCACGTCATGGATGCGTACGTAAGTTCTTGTTGAGATGAGGGCACCAAGTGATGCTAGCCAGGATTATAAAGTGCAATTTTATCTTATTAACTCCATTCTTTATCATTTATAAGAATGTTATAAAGTATATCTATCTATTATATACTAAAAGCACAATACGGGGTTTGTCTGATAGAGACATCACGTTAATCCACATCATCTAAATAATTTTAGCAGTTAGATCTAAAATTAGTGGCTATGATTTAATGGAAAAATATTAGTTACGTAACCGTGCTAAATAAAATTTGACATCAGATCTGTCACGATACTACATAGCTAACACAAGTCGCGTGAGTTAATGGAACCAAAACAGAGTCCATGTGATATACGGGAATTGAGCCAGATCTTTTTTTCTCCTACATCGGGTTGGACAACTACCTATATACAGTGGGTATGTAAAAAACATACACTGAATTTATGACGTTCCATCAGACATGCTAGCTATATTGCCAAAATTACATATATGTACATATGAATGAGTATAAAATATAAATATAAAAGATAAAAATTATGTACATATGTTTAGTAGAGCCATCACAATAATCCACATCCTCAAAAATATTTTAATGGTTGGATCCAAAATTATTGGCAATGATTTCATGAAATATTATTAATTACATGTTTGACATGGTTTATATCTAGAGGACATGTATCCATACTTTCCTTATTGATTAAGTGTGCTAAGAAATTTGTGACAAGAACATATCTATAGAGATAGCGAACTCCCTTCGAAGAAAAGAAATATACAATAGGTAAGTAGTACTAAATCTGAGCAAATATATATATATAATATAATTTCCATTATTTAGAGTATATCTATTAAAAAGTTCAAAGTTAACCTTAGAGATGGCATCTTTTTAAAATGTAACATATTTTAGAATAAATGGGAGGACGTAAATATTTCACAATTGAGGGACGAATGAGGAAAGAAATTGATTCTGACAGGTAAAAATGAAAATTGTCACTATATAGTTACCCTACCAGTCAAAAAGATTTTTTATTCATTTTGCTAGCAAAGTATTTTATCTAAAAATTTCAACGCACTAAAAATGATGCCCTCACAACAATATTTCACAAGTGAGGGACGAATAAGGAAAGAAGTTGATTCTTCAAGATAAAATGAAAATTATCACTATATAGTTGCCCTACCAATAAAAAAGAAATTTTATTCATTTTGCTAGCAAAATATTTTATCTAAAAATTTCAATGACTAAAAATGATGCCCTCGCATTTGCGAGGGCCACTAGCAATAAAAAGGAAATTTTATTCATTTTGCTAGCAAAATATTTTATCTAAAAATTTCAATAACTAAAAATGATGCCCTCGCATTTGTGAGGGCCACTGTGCTAGTTATATACTAAAAGCACAATACGGAGGTCTAAAATAGAACCACCACGTTAATCCACATCACTTAAATTATTTTTAGTAGTTAGATCGAAAATAAATGGTTGAGATTAAACAAAAGATTATTAATTATGTAAACTATGTGACACAGTTTATGTCTAAGAAGTCACGTCTAAAAGTGGTCTCACGTAATTATAAGCAGATAAAAAAATTCCGAAAAGTAGTTGTTACATGGTGTGCACAAAAAATAATACATAACACGTTCCTCAAAAAAAAATACAAAACACGTATACACGGAGACTAGACTTGCCACGTAAATTGTCTAAGTTGGGAAAGGGTCCATAAGCCGCACAACATGTTTAATTAATTAACTCGTGTAGGCTAATTTCTCTCCAACTTTAATATATTCATGCACTAGACGATATGAAATATTATGTTCTCCTCCTAGACCTATAAGGTTGACTAAGTTGATTAGCTGCGTCGACATATAACTGATGTGTGCAAATCTAGAGATCAGATGTATATCTTATCAAACTAGGGATGTGTGATCGGCAATTTATAAAATATATTGCATATGGGTGTTTGACCAAATGTGTGATCAGAAATTTCATATCAATAATTTTTTCCTTTGATTTTTTGCGCATGGTCACACATCCATGTATTATTTTACTAAGAGTATTATTTTTAAACTCCAAATTTAGGGAATTAAATTTTGTACAAATTCCCGTTTTGATCAGAAATTTCATAAATGACTCATTTATTTATTTTCCTTCCATTTTTCATATGGTCACACACTCAATACAAGCTGCACGAGGCATATGAAGGTGCATATGGCATTGTTTCAAACTATGCGGAGACTACAAAATCTTATTCTTCAAAATAACTAAGAATATGTCACGCCGATCTAACATGGAAATTCCCGAATCTATCAATTACCTATTAAAAGCAAAGAATGCAAGAAAAAACAACATATAATAGATTTCTGCACAATAAATTTTAACATCCAGCTTCATAAGTGTATTATAAAAATAGCATTACTAATTCACCATAATACAACTCAATAAATCACAAAAGGCACTATATTAGTACTTATTTATTTATTTTTTTAAACACAACAAAATATATCATAGAAAGCTCCTTTTGTTATACCAAATTAGGTAGAATAATTATCAGTGAAAAAGCTAGCGTGCTCGCCAATTTGGCATCGCCATAGCATATCTCGACAGTCCATGCAAAACCGTTAATCGTGAAATAGCGTGCTTATCTAGCGCTAAACCACACGAAAACATGCTAAGTAGAGTATATAGCATGAGGAGGACGATGCTAAATCTAATAGCATGCTATTTTGTCATTGCTAATTATGCCAAACAGTATAAGTTATAGAGATATAAATGGAACTGAATTCGATTAGAGCTCGATGTCATGATCATCCCTTAATCTTTGGTCAAATTTTTATCATGAAATTGTGTCCATGTCTAAAACATCACACATTAATAAATCGGTAAGTAGGGGGAAAATTAGGACAACATAAGTAGCATCGGTATACTCTTTTTTTGGAAGTTGTGCAAGTCTTAATTATTATTTATTATGAAATAATGTATATATTTAAAATAATTCATGGGACCTTTCAACATACGAAAGATGATGCCCTCGCATTTGCGAGGGCCACCTTGCTAGTTTCTATAAAAAGAGATTACCATGAATATATCAATGAAGTTTTTTAATTGAATTTTCTAGGCTCGGGAGGATTCCAGTACTTGAAATCCACAATTGATAACAGGAAGAACGGAATATTTCATCTAAATTCACCACGAATTTCTGTAACAACAAAAAAACATAATTTTCTTAGGTGGGAAATTTGTTGAGCTCCTAGAGAGAAAAAGTCTAAACCTGCAATCGTACTTCTTCTGCGTAGGTCATGCTTGTCAGGTTGAGGGCGACTGCGCCAGGTTGCGGTCATCCTCAATCTGCTCCAATTGTACTTCCTCCGATTGAAAATAACTATCGGCAACTTAGTACAAACTTTGTACTAAGTTAGTACAAAATCACCGACACTTATTTCCGATCGGAGGGAGTATCAAACCTTCGCTGATGGGCACCTTTTGGAGGTGCACAACCTCTACGTTATGAAGAGAAGCACATGGTGAATCAGTGGAAGTACTGGAGGCAGGTAACTCAAGCAAGCTGAATCCAATGGAATTTCATAGGCAGGTAACGAAAGTCATGGGATTCATCGGGAGATGGAATGGGCCACTTTTTCCGAGTGAACACGTACGTCAAGAACAATCAGCGTGAACTCATGTCGGGCTTGCCGGTTGAGCATAAACGCACGTACAGGAACTTGGTGGATCTCTTCTCGGGGATGAACTACAAGCAAGCTAGCTAGCTAGCTGATGGATTGATGGATTATGTACCCGGATCGATGAGTACTTTCTGTAGAGGACGTGCAGATAGATGCAAAGCCAAGGCCGGTGGAGTCATAGGTAAACGCCTAGACGGTAGCCGGGTCGGCTCCGGCTGCTAGAAGGTTTTTGACAAAGTGGACAGCGTCGCAGGAGGGTGGCATAGTGAATGCAGCCGTCGTTGCCCGGCCATCACGAGCGGTGTTTCTGGCTCGTACGCCTTGCTCCAGCCATACCGGAGGCTAGGCCGAGGCCAGCTTATCGCTCGCTCCGCGAACGCTATTTTTATCCTATCAACTTCATCCAGCATAGTGAGCTGCACCATCAGCTTGCTCAGACACTACGGGAACAACACACTACGCCGACGGCCCAGAGCTATGTCGACGGCTTTTTGTCAGAGCCGTCGGCGTAGCTCGTTGAATAGGAATCCTACGAAAAAGACCGTCGGCGTAGAAAATCCGTCGGCCTAGTTATCTACGCCGACGGCAAAGCCGTCGGCATAGCAAAGCCGTCGGCCTATGAAGGTACACCGACAGCAAAGCCGTCGGCATATCAAAGCCGTCGGCCCAAGGTGGGCCCGTAAACTGCAGGCCTAACGGCCGTCACAGAGGACCGTCGGTCCAACCTATGACGACGGCAATGCCGTCGGCTTAGATTTTTCCGAATTTTTTTCCCGCATTTGGTTTCATGATAATTTATGCACCACTAAAATATATCATAAAATAACAAAATATAGATATTTTGATGTTTCAAGATTTCGGAAAATGATGTATGGGATCGCATGAAATGACACGATAGGAAGTTCACACCACGGGTCTATGATGCTCTTGGACTCCACGGTGTTGTTCCATGTTGAAAGCCCCCAAAGTTATCACTTCCCCCTAATATATGTAGCTACGTGTGTTAGGGTGCTTAGAGAGGCAACATCTATCCCCGAGGTGTCACCCTCTTCAGACACATGCGATAACACTCTCAAAAATGTCGGGCGTAGGGCGGGAAACTCCCACGACGAGTCTACTGGGGGGCTCTTGGACTCCACGGTGTTGTTCCGTGCTCCTATAGCCTAACCAAACAAAATAAATTAAAAAGGTCCACCGGTCAACCGTCGTTGGAGGGAAGTCAAAGGGGTAGACCGCGTGGGCCCACATGGCTAGAGTTTCGATATACGCAGAGCCTGAGAGGAGTAGGAATCCCCCCAAAGCTATCACTTTCCTCCTAATATATGTAGCTACGTGTGTTAGGGTGCTCAGAGAGGCAACATCTATCTCCGAGGTGTCACCCTCTTCAGACACATGCGATAACACTCTCGAAAATGTCGGGCGTAGGGCGGGAAACTCCCACGACGGGTCTACTGGGGGTGCTCTTGGACTCCACGGTGTTGTTATGTGCTCCTATAGCCTAACCAAACAAAATAAATTAAAAAGGTCCACCGGCCAACCGTCGTTGGAGGGAAGTCAAAGGGGTAGACCGCGCGGGCCCACATGGCTAGAGTTTCGATGTACGCAGAGCCTGAGAGGAGTAGAAATCCCCCAAAGCTATCACTTTCTCCCTAATATATGTAGCTACGTGTGTTAGGGTGCTTAGAGAGGCAACATCTATCTCCGAGGTGTCACCCTCTTTAGACACATGCGATAACACTCTCGAAATTGTCGGGCGTAGGGCGGGAAACTCCCACGATGGGTCTACTGGGGGTGCTCTTGGACTCCACGGTGTTGTTATGTGCTCCTATAGCCTAACCAAACAAAATAAATTATAAAGGTCCACCGGCCAACCATCGTTGGAGGGAAGTCAAAGGGGTAGACTGCGCGGGTCCACATGGCTAGAGTTTCGATGTACGCAGAGCCTAAGAGGAGTAGGAATCCCCCAAAGCTATCACTTTTCCCCTAATATATGTAGCTACGTGTGTTAGGGTGCTTAGAGAGGCAACATCTATTTCCGAGGTGTCACCCTCTTCACACACATGCGATAACACTCTCGAAAATCTCGGGCGTAGGGCGGGAAACTCGCACGACGGGTATACTAGGGGGCTCTTGGACTCCACGGTGTTGTTCCGTGCTCCTATAGCCTAACCAAACAAAATAAAGTAAAAAGTCCACCGGTCAACCATCGTTGGAGGGAAGTCAAAGGGATAAACCGCGCGGGCCCACCTGACTAGAGTTTCAATGTACGCAGAGCCTGAGAGGAGTTGGAATCCCCCCAGAGCTATCACTTTCCCTAATATATGTAGCTACATGTGTTAGGATGCTTAGAGAGGCAACATCTATATTCGAGGTATCTCCCTTGATACGTCTCAAACGTATCTATAATTTTTGATGCTCCATGCTTGTTTTTACACCATTTGCTTAGTGTTTCGTCACTCTTCGTGGCACTTTTATGCATTTTCCGGAACTAACCTATTAACAAGTCGCCGCAGTACCAGTTCCCTGTGTGTGAGATCGCCTTGGCCCACTCCTGACGATGCCCCTTCGCCTATAAAGACCCCCCGACGGAAAAAACCTAAGTACCCGATCACTTTTCCAGAACACATCGCGATCCGCCGCCGCCGTCGACCCGAAGATCGGAGGGTCCAGAAGCTCTTCCCGGCACCCTGCCGGAGAGGGAAATCGCCACCGAAGATCTTCTTCATCGCCATGCTTGCCTCCGGAGCAATGAGTGAGTAGTCTACCTTGGACTATGGGTCCATAGCAGTAGCTAGATGGTTGTCTTCTCCACCATGTGCTTCATGTTTAGATCTCATGAGCTGCCTTACATGATTGAGATCACTGTTATGTAATTCTACATGTTGTGTTTGTTGGGATCCGATGAATATTGGTGTTATGCTTGATTTGATGTACTGAATATTATCTTATGTTATCTCTATGTTGTTTATGATCTTGCATGTTCTCCATTGTTAGTAGCTATCTTGGCCGAGTAGTTGCTAGTGACTCCAAGAGGGGGTATTTATGCTCGATAGTGGGTTCATGCCTCTATTTAATCTGGGGGAGTGACAGAAACCTCTAAGGTTGTACATGTGCTGTTGCTACTAGGGGGAAAACAACATTCATATGCTCGAGGGCATATGCTTTGTTTACATTACACACTTTGCTTAATGCAATTATCTATTATTCGCAACTTAATACTTGTGGAGTTCTCGGATTGATTCGCCACAAGTGGATTATTAGTCATAGATACAGTTGGATGGCGGTCTATGTATCTTGTTGTAATGCCCAGAGTAAATCTCATAGTGATCCTCTCATCATATGCACGTTGTCTTTATTCTATCAATTGCCCAACTGTAATTTGTTTACCCAGCATATATTATTTTATCTTATGGAGAGACACTACTAGTGAACTATGGACCCCGGTCCTATTTCCATCATATTGCTATCACCTGTTTACTTTACTCGCACTGTTTACTTTACTCGCATACTATTACTATTTTCCACTCGATATGCTCATTCCTTTGTTTACAGCAAACCGGTGAGATTGACAACCTCATCGTAAGTTGGGAGCAAAGTATTTGGTTGTGTTGTGTGCAGGTTCCACGTTGCCGCTCGCAAAGCAAAGCTCGGACGAGGTACCCTATAAATTGTCCGGAGCTGTCGCAAGCTAGCGGGCATCACCTTCAGTCGTATTGGCTTCTTCCCCTTCGGATTGATAAACCTTGGTTTCTTACTGAGGGAAAACCTTGCTGCTATATTCATCATACCTTCCTCTTGGGGTTCCCAACTGGACGGTGAAAAACTATCAACACCGTACCGCATCAAGCTCTTTTCTGGCGCCGTTGCCGGGGAGGAAGAAGAAGACTTCTGCGAGGGGAGTTTTCGCACGCACATCCTTTACTTTGTTTATTGTTTTGCTTTACTTTATTTTTACTTGCATCGTTTTATCAAAAACCCAAAAAAATTAGAATCCTTTATAGTTGTTTTTACTTGTCTGCTTTTAGTTTGCTAGAATGGCTACTCCTGAAAACACCAAGTTGTGTGACTTTACTAGCACGAATAATAGTGATTTTATCTGCACTCCTATTGCACCACCTGCTCCTGCTGCAAATTTTTATGAGATTAAGCCTGATTTGTTGAACCTTGTTATGAAAGAGCAATTTTCTGGTGCTAGTACTGATGATGCTGCAGCTCATCTCAATGATTTTGTTGAGCTATGTGAGATGCAAAAATATAAGGATGTTGAAAGTGATATTATTAAGCTTAAGTTGTTTCCTTTTTCTTTGAGAGGAAAAGCTAAGGATTGGTTATTGTCTTTGCCTAAAAATAGTATTGATTCATGGGCTAATTGTAAGGATGCTTTTATTGGTAGATACTATCCTCCTGCTAAGATTATAGCTTTGCGTAGCAATATTATGAAGTTTAGTCAGTTTGATAATGAACATGTTGCTCAAGCTTGGGAAAGAATGAAATCTAT
This sequence comes from Dactylis glomerata, assembly GCA_007115705.1. Taxonomy (NCBI): domain Eukaryota; kingdom Viridiplantae; phylum Streptophyta; class Magnoliopsida; order Poales; family Poaceae; genus Dactylis; species Dactylis glomerata. The sequence continues at coordinate 288,695 of QXEO01001842.1, forward strand.
GATAAAGAATTGTCCCACTCATGGACTGACTACTTGGATGATTGTCCAAACTTTTTATGCAGGACTGAATTTTTCTTCGAGGAACCTATTGGACTCAGCTGCTGGAGGCACTTTCATGTCCCTTACCTTGGGCGCCGCAACGAAGCTTCTCGACAATATGATGGTAAATTACTCTGAATGGCACACCGAGAGAGCTCCACAAGGTAAGAAGGTAAATTCTGTTGAAGAAACCTCTTCCTTGAGTGATAAGATTGATGCTATTATGCTTATGCTTTCAAATGATATGACTCATATAGATCCTAATAATGTTCCTTTGGCCTCTTTGGTTGCTCAAGAAGAGCATGTTGATGTAAACTTCCTTAGAAATAATAATTTTAACAACAATGCTTATAGGAACAATTTTGCTAGTAACAATTATAGGCCGCTTCCTTCTAATGGTGATAATAGCTATCTTGGTAGACCTAAAATGCCTAGCGAAGAAAGAATTTTTGAACTTGAAAAGGCTACCAAGAATTTTATGCAGGTGCAATATGAGCAGAACAGGGCTTTCACCAAGACTATGGAAGAACAATCAGCTCTGTTCAGGACTATTAGTCATCAACCTGAAAATTTGAACAAGGCTATTCCTGAGTTGCAAGCTAAGGTTTCCAAAGCTGAAACCGATATTTCATCTTTGTCTAATGTGCAATCTTCTTTGGTTAACAGAATGTCCGCTAAGCCTGATCCTTTTGCTACTGCTAATGCTCTCCAGGTTAGAATTGATGAAAATGTTGGGATGCTAGCAGAATTGCATGTCAGGTGGGAAAGAGAAGATGAGATGGCTAGAGAGATGAAGGTATGTACCATTAATACCTCTAATGATGTCGCTCCAAATGCTAGCAATCCTCTTACTTTGATTGGTGTAGAGAAAACTCCCACTCCTTGTGTTAAAAAGCCTAAAACTGCCAAAACTTTTTCTCAAAAGAGTGCTGAAATTTTTCGGAGTGTAGGAGATGATAGCTCTATTTCCTTTAATGATTTTGAAGTTGATGGCTGCAGTATATCTGAAGTTATTTTGTTCTTGCAAAAGCTTGCTTTGACTCCCAATGCTAGTTCTTTAAATGTTGCTTTTACTAAGCATATTACCAATGCTCTTATAAAAATTAGGGATGAAAAGTTGAAGCAAAAAGCTTCTGTTCCCAAGAAGTTAGAAGATGGTTGGGAACCCATCATTGATATGCATGTTAATGGTTTTGATTGCCATGCTTTATGTGATCTAGGTGCTAGTATTTCTATCATGCCTAGAAAAATTTATGACATGCTTGATTTACCACCGCTTGAAAAGTGTTATTATGATGTTCATATTGCTGATGTTGCTAAGAAGAAACCTTTTGGAAGAATTAATGATGTTCTTATTGTGGTTAACAGTAACCTTGTTCCTATTGATTTTCTTGTCATAGATGTTGACTGCAATGCTTCATGTCCTATTATTTTGGGAAGACCCTTTCTTCGAACTGTAGGTGCCATCATTGATATGAGGGAAGGCACCATCAAATATCAATTCCCACTCAAGAAAGGTATGGAACACTTCCCTAGGAAGAGAAAGAAATTGCTTTTTGACTCTATTCTTAGAGCAAATTATGAGCTTGATGCTTCATCACTTGATATTACTTGATTCACAACTTTTTGCGCCTAGCTCAAAGGCGTTAAAGAAAAGCACTCTTGGGAGATAACCCAATGTTTTTACATTCAGTTCTTTTTCTTTTATTTGAGTCTTGGAAGTTATTACTACTGTAATAACCGCTCCTTATCCTTTTTATTTCATTTTTGTGCCAAGAGAAGCCTCTAATTTGAGCGAGGTAAGATTTGGGGATGTTGCTGTCGTGAAACAGTTTTTGGTGCTGCACCGTAAAAATTCGTGAAAATTATCTGTATATCTTTTGGACCTGCGATTTCCTGTGCATATGCCCTAGGTTATATCCAAACCTTCATTAGTTTAACACTTTTTGATTTGAGCAACAGAAAACCCTCTAAAAATTCGGCCTTTATCTGCTGTTCTATTTTGACAGATTTCTGCCAATATTTGTGTTTACCGCTTTATCGCTTTCTTTTTGAGTTCTTTTGATCACGGAACTTTTGGGGAAGTTGCTACATTAGTATATACTTTATATGTGGTGGTTTTGAGTTGAAACCTAAAGCAAAAAGAGGTGGATTCTATGTTAAGCTTACACTAATGTTGCTAATAGATTTGTGTTTAGTTTTGTATGAAGGAAGTTTTCAAGTGTAGGGATTGGAGAATGATGAGATGAGTTGAAGAATGGACAAAAGCTCAAGCTTGGGGATGCCCATGCATCACCCCAAGAAATATCCAAGAAGTACAAGCGTCAAAGCTTGGGGATGCCCCCGAGGCACCCCTTCTTCATCGGCAAAAATCAGGTCACCTTTCAATACGCTATATTTTTATTGCTTTATGCATTATGCGTTTTTCTTGGAGCGTCAGTTGTTTTTAGTTTTCAGTTTAGTTTAGTATTGTTTGCTGCAATAAATGGTTGGACCCCAACAAATTTCTTTTGGAGAAGTTGCCTTGCTTTTCATTTGCCAAGAACACTCCGTTTTTCACTCTATTCGTTTCAACGAGTGTTCTCTTTTTCTAGAACTGCGTTTAGCTTTCGATTTTCGCCTTGATTTGCATTCAGATCTTCTTATATCTTTTCATCAAGGTGTATTTTTGCCTCTGGTCTATATTGGTTTTCATCAAAAGAGGTGTTTATAAAAAGTTTGAATGGTGTTAGAAAAGAGAAAAAGCTTTATGCAAAAAAGTGGTACAAGAAGGAGCTTGTGTAGACTGCAGCCTAGGCTTTTGCATGTCGTGCTTGATGTCTTTTTGATATAATGCTTAGTGGTTTTGCTGTAGCATGACTTGTCTCAAATAAATGAGATTGCTTAATGAGCCTTTGAAAAAATCATGCGTTGTTTTTATCGTTTGGAAGCATTATTTTGGTTTTCTCCTTTGATGCTTTATTTGGGTTGACTTGGCGCATGCTCACACATGTTGGACTCTTACAAAGTTGCCAATAGCCTCTATGATCATTTAGTTTTTGACTTTTGATACCATCTTATGCTTCTTTTAATATCGCTTTGTCGCTCTGCATTATTATGGCCGTTATTGCTCTCTTAGTTGGTTGCTCCCAGTCTTTTGCTAGCCCTCATTTTGTACTGAGTATGAGCTCTACTCGTGCATCCAACTCCTAAAAACCAAGTTTGCCATTGTGTCCACTATAAATTCCTATGCATGGTATTTGTAAGCCATTCCAAAGTAAATTTTCATGTGCTACCTTTCAAAACTTTTAACTATTTCTCATTTTGTGCCACTATTTTTAGCTTATGGGGACGTAGTGGTCGGATTTGCTATCTTCCGTATTGCTTATTCCAAAAAGAAAACAAAAAAGAGAAAAAAAGAAAAGAAAAAAAGGCACTCCTCCATGGTATGTGAATGTTGGTGGGCACCCGATGGAATCAGTTAGCCATGGTTTGAGAAAGGAAAAAAGGTGGGGAGGAGTGCCAAGTTTTATAAAAAGAGCACAAAAAGTGCCAATCTCTCTCTCAAAAACTTGCTTCATTTTTGTATGGAAGATAGTAAGAACCCCATTGCCAGTCGTTGACAAAAGCAACCACCTCTCAAATCCCAAGTTTTATCTCTGTTTTACAAATGAAAAGCTCTAGCACATGTTTAATCACTGCTTCCCTCTGCGAAGGGCCTTTCTTTTACTTTTATGTTGAGTCACCACCTTCTACCTTTATGCACCAGTAAGAGAGCATAGTTGTCATTCTGAGTATAATGTGCATTGTCCCAAAGTTTTCATTGATTGATTCATATTGTTGGTTTCACTTGTTCTCAAATTATTTGTATCTAGTCGCCCTCTTAAACTTGAAGGTGTCCTATGCATTTATGTTTTGCTCTCCATGAAGGACAAGTTGAAAACCATTTGCTATGTTTTTCCTTATGATTTGAACACACGTTTCACTTTCATTGTTTCATTTTCATAATCTTTTGTTTGTGTTCATTTTCATGTTATAACATGGTTGCGAAGTTTCTTCTATCAAGATTATATCTTTCATGCCCATGTTTTAAGTTCTTTTGATCCCAGTGCACAACGCTTACATACATGATCAAGATTGTGTAGGTGCATGTCACCTCAAAAATTATTTCTTTTGTTATCACTTACCTACTTGAGGACGAGCAGGAGTTAAGCTTGGGGATGCTGATACGTCTCAAACGTATCTATAATTTTTGATGCTCCATGCTTGTTTTTACACCATTTGCTTAGTGTTTCGTTACACTTCGTGGCACTTTCATGCATTTTCCGGAACTAACCTATTAACAAGTCGCCACAGTGCCAGTTCCCTGTTTTCTGCTATTTTTGTGTTTCAGAAAAGTTACACAAGAAATATTCTCGGAATTGGACGAAACAAAATCCAGTCGCCCAGAATTTCACCGAAGCTTCCAGAGAACTGAAGAGGAGATGGAGTGGGGCCACGAGGGCCCCACACAATAGGGCGGCGCGGCCCAGGCCTTGGCCGCGCCCCCTATGTGTGAGATCGCCTCGGCCCACTCCTGACGATGCCCCTTCGCCTATAAAGACCCCCCGACGGAAAAAACCTAAGTACCCGATCACTTTTCCAGAACACATCGCGATCTGCCACCGCCATCGACACGAAGATCGGGAGGGTCCAGAAGCTCTTCCCGGAACCCTGTCGGAGAGGGGAATCGCCACCGGAGGTCTTCTTCATCGCCATGCTTGCCTCCGGAGCGATGAGTGAGTAGTCTACCTTGGACTATGGGTCCATAGCAGTAGCTAGATGGTTGTCTTCTCCACCATGTGCTTCATGTTTAGATCTCATGAGCTGCCTTACATGATTGAGATCACCGTTATGTAATTCTACATGTTGTGTTCGTTGGGATCCGATAAATATTGGTGTTATGCTTGAGTTTATGTACTGAATATTATCTTATGTTATCTCTATGTTGTTTATGATCTTGCATGCTCTCCCTTGTTAGTAGCTATCTTGGCCGAGTAGTTGCTAGTGACTCCAAGAGGGGGTATTTATGCTCGATAGTGGGTTCATGCCTCTATTTAATCTAGGGGAGTGACAGAAACCTCTAAGGTTATAGATGTGCTGTTGCTACTAGGGGGAAAACAACATTCATATGCTCGAGGGCACATGCTTTGTTTACATTACACACTTTGCTTAATGCAATTATCTATTGTTCGCAACTTAATACTTGTGGAGTTCTCGGATTGATTCGCCACAAGTGGATTATTACTGATAGATGCAGTTGGATGGCGGTCTATGTATCTTGTTGTAATGCCCAGAGTAAATCTCATAGTGATCCTCTCATCATATGCACGTTGTCTTTATTCTATCAATTGCCCAACTGTAATTTGTTTACCCAGCATGCATTATTTTATCTTATGGAAAGACACCACTAGTGAACTATGGACCCCGGTCCTATTTCCATCATATTGCTATCACCTATTTACTTTACTCGCACTGTTTACTTTACTCGCAGACTATTACTATTTTCCACTCGATACGCTCATTCCTTTGTTTACAGCAAACCGGTGAGATTGACAACCTCATCGTAAGTTGGGAGCAAAGTATTTGGTTGTGTTGTGTGCAGGTTCCACGTTGCCGCTCGCAAAGCAAAGCTCGGACGAGGTGCCCTATAAATTGTCCGGAGCTGTCGCAAGCTAGCGGGCATCACCTTCAGTCGTATTGGCTTCTTCCCCTACGGATCGATAAACCTTGGTTTCTTACTGAGGGAAAACCTTGCTGCTATATTCATCATACCTTCCTCTTGGGGTTCCCAACTGGACGGTGAAAAACTATCAACACCGTACCGCATCACCCCTCTTCATACACATGTGATAACACTCTCGAAAATCTCGAGCGTACGGCGGGAAACTCTCACGACGGGTCTACTAGGGGGATCTTGGACTCCACGGTGTTGTTCCATGCTCCTATAGCCTAACCAAACAAAATAAAGTAAAAATTCCACGGGCCAACCGTCGTTGGAGGGAAGTCAAAGGGGTAGACCGCGCGAGCCCAGCTGGCTAGAGTTTCGATGTACGCACAGCCTAAGAGGAGTAGGAATCCCCCAAAGCTATCACTTTCCCCAAATATATGTAGCTACGTGTGTAAGGATGCTTAGAGAGGAAACATCTATCTCTGATATGTCACCTTCTTCACACACATGCGATAACACTCTCGAAAGTCTCGGCCGTAGGGCGGGAAACTCCCACGACGGGTCTACTAGGGGGGATCTTGGACTCCACGGTGTTGTTTCATGCTCCTATGGCCTAACCAAACAAAATAAAGTAAAAAATTCCACCGGTCAACCGTAGTAAAAAACGGGAATCCGCACCGCCTGGGCGCGAGCGGGAGTTTTCGGGCGTTGTCATTTCATGTCGGTCTCAAATCGGGCGTAACTAATTCAAAAAAAATCGAAAAAATGTGAGACCTTCGTGTGACATCATTTTATGTGACCTAGATGCGGGAAAAAAATTCAAACCTTGAGAAAAAATGTTTACCAGAAAGTCCCTTCATAGAAATGACCTATCACATTCGTGGTTGCATGACTTTTAGGTTAAATGAGGTAGATTCGGACATAAGCATGGCATAGTTTGTCAGAACGATACCATATCGGACACGCTTGTGGCCCTTTGGATGGTGAGGAATGCCATGGAGGCTGATTTTTGTTTCGTACCACGAAAAGTGCTTTTTCCATTTTCGGAGTACCGAAATCGGGTTTTTTTGTGAAGCAGCTACCGAAACGCGAAATTGAAAGCTGGGAAAAACACCCCCACATAAATAGTAGACCAGCTGGGATATGCATATCAGCTCTCGTTTTGTTGCGGCAGCCTTCGGAGGTATTTTTTGAATTTTGTGCAAGTTTCTGCAGATTTTGCTGGAACCAGGGTGGTTTTGCACTTTAGCGCTAAAAAGAAAACCTCCTGATTTTTTGCAAAAATCATTTTTGGATCCGAAACATGTCATTTCTTCACTAAACAGGTGGGGAAAAAATGGGAATCCGCACCGCCTGGGCGCGAGCGGGAGTTCTCGGGCGTTGTCATTTCATGTGGATCTCAAATCGGGCGTAACTAATTCAGAAAAAATCGAAAAAATGTGAGACCTTGGTGTGAGATCATTTTATGTGACCTAGATGCGGGAAAAAAATTCAAACCTTGAGAAAAAATGTTTACCAGAAAGTCCCTTCATTGAAATGACCTATCACGTTCGAGGTTGCATGACTTTTAGGTTAAATGAGCTAGATTCGGCCATGAGCATGGCATAGTTTGTCAGAACGATGCCATATCGGACACGGTTGTGGCCCTTGGAATGGCGAGTAACGCCACGGAGGCCGATTTTCGTTTCGTACCACGAAAAGTGCTTTTTCCATTTTTGGAGTATCGAAATCGGGTTTTTTTTGTGAAGCAGCTACCGAAACGCGAAATTGAAAGCTGGGAAAAACACCCCCACATAAATAGTAGACCACCTGGGATACGCATATCAGCTCTCGTTTTGTTGCGGCAGCCTTCGGAGGTATTTTTTGAATTTTGTGCAAGTTTCTGCCGATTTCGCTGGAACCGGGGTGGTTTTGCACTTTAGCGCTAAAAAGTAAACCTTCTGATTTTTTGCAAAAATCATTTTTGGATCCGAAACATGTCATTTCTTCACTAAATAGGTGGGGCAAAAACGGGAATCCGCACCGCCTGGGCGTGAGCGGGAGTTTTCGGGCGTTGTCATTTCATGTGGGTCTCAAATCGGGCGTAACTAAATCAAAAAAATTCAAAAAAATGTGAGACCTTGGTGTGACATCATTTTATGTGACCTAGATGTGGGAAAAAATTCAAACCTTGAGAAAAAATGTTTACCAGAAAGTCCCTTCATAGAAATGACCTATCACGTTCGAGGTTGCATGACTTTTAGGTTAAATAAGCTAGATTCGGCCATGAGCATGGCATAGTTTGTCAGAACGATGCCATATCGGATACACTCGTGGACCTTGGGATGGCGAGGAACGCGACAGAGGCCGATTTTCGTTTCGTACCACGAAAAGTGCTTTTTCCATTTTCGGAGTACCGAAATCAGGTTTTTTTGTGAAGCAGCTACCGAAACGCGAAATCGAAAGCTGGGAAAAACACCCCACATAAATAGTAGACCACCTGGGATACGCATATCAGCTCTCGTTTTGTTGCGGCAGCCTTCAGAGGTATTTTTGAATTTTGTGCAAGTTTCCGCCGATTTCGCTGGAACCGAGGTGGTTTTGCACTTTAGCGCTAAAAAGTAAACCTCCTGATTTTTTGCAAAAATCATTTTTGGATCCGAAACATGTCATTTCTTCACTAAGCAGGTGGGGAAAAAACGGGAATCCGCACCGCCTGGGCGCGAGCGAGAGTTTTCGGGCGTTGTCATTTCATGTGGGTCTCAAATCGGGCGTAACTAATTCAAAAAAAATCGAAAAAATATGAGACATTCGTGTGACATCATTTTATGTGACCTAAATGCGGGAAAAAAATTCAAACCTTGAGAAAAAAATGTTTACCAGAAAGTCCCTTCATAGATATGACCTATCACGTTCGAGGTTGCATGACATTTAGGTTAAATGAGCTTGATTCGGCCATGAGCATGGCATAGTTTGTCAGAATGATGCCATATCGGACGCACTCGTGGACCTTGGGATGGCGAGGAACGCCACGGAGGCCGATTTTTGTTTCGTACCATGAAAAGTGCTTTTTCCATTTTCGGAGTACCAAAATCGGGTTTTTTTTGTGAAGCAGCTACCGAAACGCGAAATCGAAAGCTGGGAAAAACACCTCACATAAATAGTATACCACCTGGGATATGCATATCAGCTCTCGTTTTGTTGCGGCAGCCTTCGGAGGTATTTTTTGAATTTTGTGCAAGTTTCTGCCGATTTCGCTGGAACCGGGGTGGTTTTGCACTTTAGCGCTAAAAAGAAAACCTCCTGATTTTTTGCAAAAATCATTTTTGGATCCGAAACATGTCATTTCTTCACTAAACAGGTGGGGAAAAAAACGGGAATCCGCACCGCCTGGGCGCGAGCGGGAGTTCTCGGGCGTTGTCATTTCATGTGGGTCTCAAATCGGGCGTAACTAATTCAGAAAAAATCGAAAAAATGTGAGACCTTGGGGTGAGATCATTTTATGTGACCTAGATGCAGGAAAAAAATTCAAACCTTGAGAAAAAATGTTTACCAGAAAGTCCCTTCATTGAAATGACATATCACGTTCGAGGTTGCATGACTTTTAGGTTAAATGAGTTAGATTCGGCCATGAGCATGGCATAGTTTGTCAGAACGATGCCATATCGGACACGCTCGTGGCCCTTGGGATGGCGAGTAACGCCATGGAGGCCGATTTTCGTTTCGTACCACAAAAAGTGCTTTTTCCATTTTCGGAGTATCGAAATCGGGTTTTTTTTGTGAAGCAGCTACCGAAACGCGAAATCGAAAGCTGGGAAAAACATCCCCACATAAATAGTAGACCACCTGGGTTACACATATCAGCTCTCGTTTTGTTGCGGCAGCCTTCGGAGGTATTTTTTAAATTTTGTGCAAGTTTCTGCCTATTTCAGTGGAACCGGGGTGGTTTTGCACTTTAGCGCTAAAAAGTAAACCTCCTGATTTTTTGCAAAAATCATTTTTGGATCCGAAACATGTCATTTCTTCACTAAATAGGTGGGGCAAAAACGGGAATCCGCACCGCCTGGGCGCGAGCGGGAGTTTTCGGGCCTTGTCATTTCATGTGGGTCTCAAATCGGCGTAACTAATTCAAAAAAATTCAAAAAAAATTGAGACCTTGGTGTGACTTCATTTTATGTGACCTAGATGCGGGAAAAAAATTCAAACCTTGAGAAAAAATGTTTACCAAAAAGTCCCTTCATAGAAATGACCTATCACGTTCGAGGTTGCGTGACTTTTAGGTTAAATGAGCTAGATTCGGCCATGAGCATGGCATAGTTTTTCAGAACGATGCCATATCGGATACACTCGTGGACCTTGGGATGGCAAGGAACGCCACGGAGGCCGATTTTCGTTTCGTACCATGAAAAGTGCTTTTTCTATTTTCGGAGTACCGAAATCGGGTTTTTTTGTGAAGCAGCTACCGAAACGCGAAATCGAAAGCTGGGAAAAACACCCCACATAAATAGTAGACCACCTGGGATACGCATATCAGCTCTCGTTATGTTGTGGCAGCCTTCAGAGGTATTTTTGAATTTTGTGCAAGTTTCTGCCGATTTCGCTGGAACCGGGGTGGTTTTGCACTTTAGCGCTAAAAAGTAAACCTCCTAATTTTTTTGCAAAAATCATTTTTGGATCCGAAACATGTCATTTCTTCACTAAACAGGTGGGGAAAAAACGGGAATCCGCACCGCCTGGGCGCGAGCGAGAGTTTTCGGGCGTTGTCATTTCATGTGGGTCTCAAATCGGGCGTAACTAATTCAGAAAAAATCGAAAAAATATGAGACCTTGGTGTGAGATCATTTTATGTGACCTAAATGCGGGAAAAAAATTCAAACCTTGAGAAAAAATGTTTACCAGAAAGTCCCTTCATAGAAATGACCTATCACGTTCGAGGTTGCATGACTTTTAGGTTAAATGAGCTTGATTCGGCCATGAGCATGGCATAGTTTGTCAGAACGATACCATATCGGACACACTCGTGGACCTTGGGATGGCAAGGAATGCCACGGAGGCCGATTTTTGTTTCGTACCACGAAAAGTGCTTTTTCCATTTTCCCGAAACGCGAAATCGAAAGCTGGGAAAAACATCCCCACATAAATAGTAGACCACCTGGGTTACACATATCAGCTCTCGTTTTGTTGCGGCAGCCTTCGGAGGTATTTTTTAAATTTTGTGCAAGTTTCTGCCTATTTCGCTGGAACCGGGGTGGTTTTGCACTTTAGCGCTAAAAAGTAAACCTCCTGATTTTTTGCAAAAATCATTTTTGGATCCGAAACATGTCATTTCTTCACTAAATAGGTGGGGCAAAAACGGGAATCCGCACCGCCTGGGCGCGAGCGGGAGTTTTCGGGCGTTGTCATTTCATGTGGGTCTCAAATCGGCGTAACTAATTCAAAAAAATTCAAAAAAAATTGAGACCTTGGTGTGACTTCATTTTATGTGACCTAGATGCGGGAAAAAAATTCAAACCTTGAGAAAAAATGTTTACCAAAAAGTCCCTTCATAGAAATGACCTATCACGTTCGAGGTTGTGTGACTTTTAGGTTAAATGAGCTAGATTCGGCCATGAGCATGGCATAGTTTTTCAGAACGATGCCATATCGGATACACTCGTGGACCTTGGGATGGCAAGGAACGCCACGGAGGCCGATTTTCGTTTCGTACCACGAAAAGTGCTTTTTCTATTTTCGGAGTACCGAAATCGGGTTTTTTTGTGAAGCAGCTACCGAAACGCGAAATCGAAAGCTGGGAAAAACACCCCACATAAATAGTAGACCACCTGGGATACGCATATCAGCTCTCGTTATGTTGTGGCAGCCTTCAGAGGTATTTTTGAATTTTGTGCAAGTTTCTGCCGATTTCGCTGGAACCGGGGTGGTTTTGCACTTTAGCGCTAAAAAGTAAACCTCCTAATTTTTTTGCAAAAATCATTTTTGGATCCGAAACATGTCATTTCTTCACTAAACAGGTGGGGAAAAAACGGGAATCCGCACCGCCTGGGCGCGAGCGAGAGTTTTCGGGCGTTGTCATTTCATGTGGGTCTCAAATCGGGCGTAACTAATTCAAAAAAAATTGAAAAAATATGAGACATTCGTGTGACATCATTTTATGTGACCTAAATGCGGGAAAAAAATTCAAACCTTGAGAAAAAATGTTTACCAGAAAGTCCCTTCATAGAAATGACCTATCACGTTCGAGGTTGCATGACTTTTAGGTTAAATGAGCTTGATTCGGCCATGAGCATGGCATAGTTTGTCAGAACGATGCCATACCGGACACACTCGTGGACCTTGGGATGGCAAGGAATGCCACGGAGGCCGATTTTTGTTTCGTACCACGAAAAGTGCTTTTTCCATTTTTGGAGTACCGAAATCGGGTTTTTTTGTGAAGCAGCTACCGAAACGCGAAATCGAAAGCTAGGAAAAACACCTCACATAAATAGTATAACACCTGGGATACGCATATCAGCTCTCGTTTTGTTGCGGCAGCCTTCAGAGGTATTTTTGAATTTTGTGCAAGTTTCTGCCGATTTCGCTGGAACCGGGGTGGTTTTGCACTTTAGCGCTAAAAAGTAAACCTCCAGATTTTTTGCAAAAATCATTTTTGGATCCGAAACATGTCATTTCTTCACTAAACAGGTGGGGAAAAACAGGAATCCGCACCGCCTGGGCGCGAGCGGGAGTTTTCGGGCGTTGTCATTTCATGTGGGTCTCAAATCGGGCGTAACTAATTCAAAAAAATCGAAAAAATGTGAGACCATCGTGTGACATCATTTTGTGTCACTTAGATGCGGGAAAAAAATTCAAACCTTGAGAAAAAATGTTTACCAGAAAGTCCCTTCATAGAAATGACCTATCACGTTCGAGACTTTTAGGTTAAATGAGCTAGATTCGGCCATGAGCATGGCATAGTTTGTCAGAACGATGCCATATCTGACACACTCGTGGACCTTGGGATGGCGAGGAACGCCACAGAGGCCGATTTTCGTTTCGTACCACGAAGAGTGCTTTTTCCATTTTCGGAGTACCAAAATCGGGTTTTTTTGTGAAGCAGCTATCGAAACGTGAAATCGAAAGCTAGGAAAAACACCCCACATAAATAGTAGACCACCTGGGATACGCATATCAGCTCTTGTTTTGTTGCGGCAGCCTTCGGAGGTTTTTTTTTGAATTTTGTGCAAGTTCCTGCCGATTTCGCTGGAACCGGGGTGGTTTTGCACTTTAGCGCTAAAGAGTAAACCTCCTAATTTTTTTGCAAAAATCATTTTTGGATCCAAAACATGTCATTTATTCACTAAATAGGTGGGAAAAAACGGGAATCCGCACCGCCTGGGCGCGAGCGGGAGTTTTCGGGCGTTGTCATTTCATGTGGGTCTCAATTCGGGCGTAACTAATTAAAAAAATCAAAAAAAATGTGAGACCTTTGTGTGACGTCATTTTATGTGACCTAGATGCGGGAAAAAAATTCAAACCTTGAGAATATTTTTTTACCAGAAGGTCCCTTCATAGAAATGACCTATCACATTCTGAGAAAAATACAGCCAACCAACCTCTCCATGGACACTCTGACACTCACATCCGGCAAATCAGAATGTAGGAAGACCCTACCCGCGGATCACCCACTGAAGACAATCTCAGCCTTCCATTCCACCTCCATCCAGCGCCAGAAAAACGAGCTTGTTACCCCACGCAGAATTTTGCTTCACGCGGCAAAAGTTTTGGAATTGGGCTGATCCGCCCGGGAGACGAAATCCCCTCGCAGGCTGAAACCCTACCACCCAGCCCGAAACCATTCCCTTTCCCCAGCGCAAATCACCTCCCAGCGCAGCACCTTCTCCATTCCCTTTCCCCCACCTCCGCCGCCGGCCAAGATCCCGGCCAACTCCGGTGACCCCTGCCTTGCCGACCAACCGCCCCAGAACCCCCTCCCCCCTCTCTCTATTCTACCGCATGGAACCACCAAACCACACATGCAATAGAAACCCTACCCGGTCGGGATCCCGGCTGTACAGCGAGGAGCACGCAGGTCCATGGCGATGGCGGCGTCCCGGTAGCGGGTGGTGGTGATTGGTTCGGCGAACGGATGCACTGCCCGGGGCAGATCCGGCCGGCCTGCAAGCTCCGGCCTTCACCGACGTCGGCGACCTCAGGGGTTGCAGCATGCTAGCAACCTCGTCTGGGCGGTGGCTCTGGCACCGACGAGCCCTTCCTCCTCGTCGTTCCCTATTCAGGCCAGCCTCCACAGCTGCTCTCGCATCTGACGGCAGCGGAGGTCATGAAGGGGTTGATGGATCGGCAGGGGACTCTCCTGCGTCTGTGCACAGATTAGGGACAAAGATGCTCACCTCTTGTTCGATTTGATGCCTGTTCAGGTGAACGTAGTTTGATTCCCATGTTTTCTTCTGTGATGCTAATGTTCTTCCATACTGTTCTGTTAGATGTTATGAGTTAATATAGATGTTGGATATTGCATGTTTCCTTCGGCCAAATTTCTTACAGAGTACTTGTTCTGTAAAACAAATCTTTTTAAAATTGACTATTTTAATTTCATAGCCATTGGTGGCGCGGTGATGATAATATGAAATATGTGTAGTAAATGACCAGCCAGTTGGAAAACCCCAAGAGAAGGTTTTGATGAATATAGCAGCAAGTTTTCCCTCAGTTAAGAAACCAAGGTATGTCGATCAGGAGAAGAGCAGACAATACGACTGAAGGTGATGCTTGCAAGCTTCGCGACAGCTCCGGACAATTTATAGGGCGCCTCGTCCAAGCTTTGCTTTGCGAGCAGCAACGTGGAACCTGCACACACACAACCAAGTACTTTGTTCCCAACTTGCGATGAGGTTGTCAATCTCACCGGTTTGCTTGAAACAAAGGGTATGAGCGTATCGAGTGGAAAGTGATAGTAGTATGCGCGTAAAGTAAATAGTGCTAGTAAAGTAAACAGGTGATAGCAATATGATGGAAATAGGACCGGGGTCCACAGTTCACTAGTGGTGTCTCTCCATAAGATAAATAACACAAGCTGGGTAAACAAATTACAGTTGGGCAATTGATAGAATAAAGATAAATATGATATGTCAAGAAGATCACTATGCGATTTACTCTGGGCATTACAACAAAATACATAGACCGCCATCCAACTGCATCTACGACTAATAATCCACTCGCGGGGATATCATCCGAACACCCCATGAGTATTAAGTTGCGAACAACAGATAATTGCATTAAGCAAAGTGTATAATGTAAACAAAGTATATGCCCTCGAGCATATGAATGTTGTTTTCTCCCTAGTAGCAATAGCACATCTACAACCTTAGAGGTTTCTGTCACTCCCCCAGATTAAATAGAGGCATGAACCCACTATCGAGCATAAATACTCCCTCTTGGAGTCACTAGCAACTACTCGGCTAAGATAGCTACTAACAACGGAGAGCATGCAAGATCATAAACAACATAGAGATAACATAAGATATATTTCAGTATAGCAACTCAATCATAACACCAATATTCATCGGATCCCAACAAACCAAACATGTAGAATTACATAACGGTGATCTCAATCATGTAGGGCAGCTCATGAGATCTAAACATGAAGCACATGGTGGAGGAGACAACCATCTAGCTACTGCTATGGACCCATAGTCCAAGGTAGACTACTCACTCATCGCTCTGGAGGCAAGCATGGCGATGAAGAAGACCTCCGGTGGCGATTCCCCTCTCTGACAGGGTGCCGGGAAGAGCTTCTGGACCCTCCCGATCTTCGGGTCGACGGCGGCGGCGGATCGCGATGTGTTCTGGAAAAGTGATCGGGTACTTAGGTTTTTTCCATCGGGGGGTCTTTATAGGCGAAGGGGCATCATCGCGAAGTGTAACGAAACAGTAGGCAAATGGTGTAAAAACAAGCATGGAGCATAAAAAATTATAGATACGTTGGAGACGTATCAAGCATCCCCAAGCTTAACTCCTGCTCGTCCTCGAGTAGGTAAGTGATAACAAAAGAATAATTTTTGAGGTGACATGCACCTACACAATCTTGATCATATATGCAAGCATTGTGAGCTGGGATCATAAGAACTTAAAACATGGGCATGAAAGATATAATCTTGACAATAGAAACTTAGCAACCATGTTATAACATGAACGTGAACACAAACAAAAGATCATGAAAATGAAATAATGAAAATAAAACGTGTGTTCAAATCATAAGGAAAAACATACAAATGGTTTTCAACTTGTCCTTCATGGAGAGCAAAACATAAATGCATAGGACACCTTCAAGTTTAAGAGGGCGACTAGATACAAATAATTTGAGAACAAGTGAAACCAACAATATGAATCAATCAATGAAAACTTTGGGACAATCCACATTATACCAAGAATGACAACTATGCTCTTTTAATGGTGCATAAAGATAGAAGGTGGTGAGTCAACATAAAAGTAAAAGAAAGGCCCTTCGCGGAGGGAAGCAGTGATTGCAAGTTTTATAACCTTCAAAAATTATGGTACTTACCGGCTTTGAGCTCTCATTGCCCCCATCATAAGCATCTTGAATGGTTAAAGTTAATGCGAGAACAATTATGATGCATATGCTTGACAAATTATAAGTCGAAAACCTCGTGTCCCGTGAATACGAGTACCCAAACCTCATGCTACTCCACTTAGAGTCCCAAGCAAGGCTCTTGTCATTGTAAGTATATATGTATCATCGAGAACCGCCAATGGGGTACCTCCGTGCCCGATGACATGGAACAAGCCCACATCAAAATGACAGGACAAGCAGACAATGAACACCTCGACATCTCTTTTATTTGCCATTTATTTAGCTTTTTATTTTGATATGCGTCATCGAATGTCCACCATGGGTATGCTGCAAATTTCCACCATGAATTATGCATGGCTTAGATTAGCGGCCCAGGCGTTTCCCTAACACATATACAAACTCCATGATCCTCGCAAGATTTCCAATTCATTTCACACCGTGGGAATCCATAAACAAAAGATCACGATATCAACTCAAATAAGAAGTGCAATGATGAAAGCTTGCCCCATGACAGCATGGTTGGGCTAGTATCCAACTTACAACTTGCAAGCATAAAAACTCAACATAAGAGACCACAATGTCAAATTTTTAAGAACGAGAAAAAGTAAAGTGTTCCTTCCGGTTCGTGAGAGCTTTACTGACCAATTTTCGCATAACACTGGTAAGAGTTTAATTTGAAGAGAAAATAAAAGCAAGTCAAATTTACTTGGAATAGTAAATTGCTAGTAGGTATGTATGGTGGACACTTTGGCAAACTTGGTTTTTAGGAGTTGGATGCACGAGTCGAGCTCATACTCAGTACAAGGCGAGGGCTAGCAAAAGACTGGGAGCGACCAACTAAGAGAGCAATAATGGCCATAATCATGCAAAGCGACAAAGCGACATTTGAAAGAAGCATAAGATGGCATCAAAAGTCAAAAACTAAATGATCATAAAGGCTATTGGCGACTTTGTATGAGTCTAACATGTGTGAGCATGCGCCAAGTCAACCCAAATAAAGCATCAAGGAGAAAACCAAAATAATGCTTCCAAACAATAAAAACAACGCATGATTTTTTCCAAGGCTCATTAAGCAATCTCAGTTATTTGAGACAAGTCATGCTACAGCAAAACCACTAAGCACACTATCAAAAAGACATCAAGCATGACATGAAAAAGCCTAAGCCGCAGTCTACACAAGCTCCTTCTTGTACCACTTTTTTGCATAAAGCTTTTTCTCTTTTCCAACACCATTTGAAAATTTTTAAGACACCTCTTTTGATGAAAACCAATAAAGATCAGAGGCAAAAATACACTTTGATGAAGAGATATTACAAGGTCTGAATGCAAATCAAGGCGAAAACAAAAACTAAAAGCAGTAGCAGAAAAAGAAGAACACTCGGTTTTTGATAAGAATGAAAACTAGAGCGTTCTTGGCAAATGAAAAGCAAGGCAAATTATCCAAAAGAAATTTGTTGGGGTCCAACCATTTATTACAGAAAACAAAACTAAACTAATAAAGAAAACTAAAACAACTGACGCTCCAAGAAAAACACATAGTGCATGAAGCAATAAAAATATAGTGTTTTGAAAGGTGACCTGATTTTTGCCGATGAAGAAGGGGTGCCTCGGGGGCATCCCCAAGCTTTGACGCTTGTACTTCTTGGATACTTCTTGGGGTGATGCATGGGCATCCCCAATCTTGAGATTTTGTCCATTCTTCAACTCATCTCATCATTCTCCAATCCCTACACTTGAAAACTTCCTTCATACAAAACTAAACACAAATCTATTAGCAATATTAGTGTAAGCATATCATATAATCAACCTCTTTTTGCTTCAGGTTTCAACCCAAAACCACCACATATTAAGTATATACTACTGTAGCAACTTCCCCAAAAGTTCCGTGATCAAAAGAACTCAAAAGAAAGCGATAAAGCGGCAAACACAAATATTGGCAGAAATCTGTCAAAACAGAACAGCTGACAAAGGTCGAATTTTTGAGGGGTTTTCTGTTGCTCAAATCAAAAAGTGTTCAACTAATGAAAGTTTGGATATAACCTGGGGCATATGCACAATAAATCTCAGGTCCAAAAGATATACAGAAAATTTTCACAAAGTTTTACGGTGCAGCACCAAAAATAGTTTCAGGACAGCAACATCCCCAAATCTTTACCTCACTCAAATTAGAGGCTTCTCTTGGCACAACAATGAAATAAAAATGATAAGGAGAGGTAATTACAGTAGTAATGACTTCCAAGACTCAAATAAAAGAAAAAGTACTGAATGTAAAAACATTGGGTTATCTCCCAAGAGTGCTTTTCTTTAACGCCTTTGAGCTAGGCGCAGAAAATTGCGAATCAAGTAACATCAAGTGATGAAGCATTAAGATCAACTGCAGAGGTTTTATCAATAAGGCATTGTATTTCATCCACATAAGTTTTTGAAGACCCCTTGTGATCACGCTTTGGTTCACTCAAATCACTAAAAAGATTTTTGGGACAGATCCAGTCAAAATTATTTTCGAAAGCCTCATACAATCCCAAGAGCTTGCTAGGTATAGGTATTTCAGTTCCATCATTGTTTGTACTAATAACCTTTATAGGTGAACCGAGTTTATTAAAATTCTAAGCGCAAAGTTTCCAAGATGAAAGCTTTCTTTTCGGGATCCTCAATTTCATGAAGCTTAAGGAACATGTATTGCATAAAAGGATTAAGGCTAGCAAATCTAGCTTCCAACATGTGAATTAAATAAGCAGAAGCAACTTCAATACTAGGCGCAAGCTCAACCGAAGACTTTTCCTCAACTTCCTTATGCATACTAATGTGATTAAAGAACTCCTCAATGTTATCTTTCCCAATAATTGAACCACTACCTACTGATAGGTCCTCCAAAACATACTTAGGGAACAACATGATGAACTAAAAATAAAGAAATAACAACTACCAAGGATTCTAATTTTTTTTGGGTTTTTGATAAAACAATGCAGGTAAAAATAAATAAAGCAAAACTTAAAACAAAGTAAAGGATGTGTGTGCGAAAAACTTCCCTTGCAGAGGTCTTCCACTTCTTCCCCGGCAACGGCGCCATAAAACTCGTTGGTGGCGCGGTGATGATAGTATGAAAGATGTGTAGTAAATGACCGGCCAGTTGGAAAACCCCAAGAGAAGGTTTTGATGAATATAGCAGCAAGTTTTCCCTCAGTTAAGAAACCAAGGTATGTCGATCAGGAGAAGAGCAGACAATATGACTGAAGGTGATGCTTGCAAGCTTCACGACAGCTCCGGACAATTTATAGGGCGCCTCGTCCAAGCTTTGCTTTGCGAGCAGCAACGTGGAACCTGCACACACACAACCAAGTACTTTGTTCCTAACTTGCGATGAGGTTGTCAATCTCACCGGTTTGCTTGAAACAAAGGGTATGAGCGTATCGAGTGGAAAGTGATAGTAGTATGCGAGTAAAGTAAACAGTGCGAATAAAGTAAACAGATGATAGCAATATGATGGAAATAGGACCGGGGTCCATAGTTCACTAGTGGTGTCTCTCCATAAGATAAATAACACATGCTGGGTAAACAAATTACAGTTGGGCAATTGATAGAATAAAGATAAACGTGATATGTCAAGAAGATCACTATGCGATTTACTCTGGGCATTACAACAAAATACATAGACCTCCATCCAACTGCATCTATGACTAATAATCCACTCGCGGGGATATCATCCGAACACCCCATGAGTATTAAGTTGCGAACAACAGATAATTGCATTAACAAAGTGTGTAATGTAAACAAAGCATATGCCCTCGAGCATATGAATGTTGTTTTCTCCCTAGTAGCAACAGCACATCTACAACCTTAGAGGTTTCTGTCACTCCCCCAGATTAAATAGAGGCATGAACCCACTATCGAGCATAAATACTCCCTCTTGGAGTCACTAGCAACTACTCGGCCAAGATAGCTACTAACAACGGAGAGCATGCAAGATCATAAACAACATAGAGATAACATAAGATATATTTCAGTATAGCAACTCAATCATAACACCAATATTCATCGGATCCCAACAAACCAAACATGTAGAATTACATAACGGTGATCTCAATCATGTAGGGCAGCTCATGAGATCTAAACATGAAGCACATGGTGGAGGAGACAACCATCTAGCTACTGCTATGGACCCATAGTCCAAGGTAGACTACTCACTCATCGCTCCGGAGGCAAGCATGGCGATGAAGAAGACCTCCGGTGGCGATTCTCCTCTCCGGCAGGGTGCCGGGAAGAGCTTCTGGACCCTCCCGATCTTCGGGTCGACGTCGGCAGTGGATCGCGATATGTTCTGGAAAAGTGATCGGGTACTTAGGTTTTTTCCGTCGGGGGGTCTTTATAGGCGAAGGGGCATCGTCAGAGGTGGACCGAGGTGCCCTCACACATAGGGGGCGCGGCCAGGGGCTGGGCCGCGCCGCCCTGGTGTGTGGGGCCCTTGTGGCCCACTCTGACTCCTCTTCAGATCTCTGGAAGCTTCCGGGAAAAATAAGACTTCAGGAACTTGTTTCGTCCAATTCCGAGAATATTTCCTGTGTAGCTTTTCTGAAACACAAAAACAGCAGAAAACATGGAACTGGCACTCTGGCGACTTGTTAATAGGTTAGTTCCGGAAAATGCATAAAAGTGCCACGAAGTGTAACGAAACAGTAGGCAAATGGTGTAAAAACAAGCATGGAGCATCAAAAATTATAGATACGTTGGAGACGTATCAGCCATTTCACCAGCAATATACACTCAGATGATCTAGTTGCTATGGACTCAATCATCAGTTTTTGTAGGAACTCATGCATGTTGAAAAGCAACTTTGCTAGTTCTGAGAAAAGCTTTCTTTTCTATATATGCTCAACAGAAGGTGCTAGCTAGATTTAGGTCAAGTTTGTATTCAGTTTTGGTCCTATGGATTAACCATGGCGATTCATAGATCGTCTTGGAATTAAAGCCATTCCCAACTCAGATATTATTCATGTTGTACAACTTCTCATATAGATAACAGAGAGGACATTTAGTTACTCCCTGTTAAATAGTGGATCTTTTTAAGTACCTTAAAATTGGACATAGATGATAATGAACACATTAGTATGAATGTACTAGATGTTTCGGTCCAGTGGTTATATATGCTGCTGTATATTAATTTCTGTTGTTCCTGATCATAAAATGTGATATTCTTCTGTGAGATTTTTTCAAATATGAACAAGATAAGGAATATTCGGTACATATGTATTATTGCATGCAATTAGACAATGTATTGCTTTGTTCAGCGTGTGTGTGTGTGTGATGTATTAGAGCTAGGAGTACTTGATTAGGACGTGATGCCCATTGATGTCCTGCTATTGTTGATTATTATAACTGCCTTTGGTGAATGGCGATACTGCTTTGCCTGTTCTTCAGCCCTTGTGTGGTGTCGATATGGTTTAGGGTTCTGGGAATGTAGGTTTAGCAGCTGAGTTGATCTAGCTGTTTATGTTGATTTCTAAGTTGTGCTTGTAGTTCTAGTGTGTTGGTGCTGCTAGTTGTGCTTGTAGTTCTAGTCGGTAAAATCATGTCACTTACGTCCTGAGCTCCACCCCTCTACGAGCAGCAGAGCCTGAGCTTCGACCCTTCCGATGCTCACGCCTGTGAGATCTCTCATACCAAGCTTACAGTCTTCTAGTCTAGCAGATTTTCTTGTACATATTTCATGTTTGACAGCAGATATTTCTTGCAAATATATAGTGATGTTGCCTGGTCTCACATGGTCATTTCATTTGATTTAATAATTTACTCATGTATTGGATGAAAATGTCCATCTCCTCTGTATTTTTATAACGAAATCACTGTATGCATCCATAGGTTATGTTCTACGTATATCCTCACTCAATTTTCAGTTAATTATGGTTGTTCAATTAACACTTAAGTGTCTTCTTCATACAGATTGGTTCATATGATTATTTCTAGCATTATTCAATTATATTGATTAAATGATTGATCAAGTTACTTCCTAAGGAGCGCGGTTTTCTTCACCTGTATATTTGCCATTCTGATCACGTCTACCAGGTGCCTTCCAAATCTGAAACACACTGCAGTCTTTTGATCTTATTTCTCTCCAACTAATTTTCACTACACTGATCAATTCGTGTGTACATTCAGCATTCATATAGAATGCATGCCTTGAAGATTTTAATGTTACAAAAAATGCAGAGTGCCTAGATAGAGATGATTGTATAACATGGATTTACTCCAACTAATTTTCACTGCACCGATCAATTCCTGTCTACATTCAGCATTCATATAGAATGCATGCCTTGAAGATTTTAATGTTACAAAAATGCAGAGTGCCTAGATAGAGATGACTGTATAGCATGGATTTACGAGGTACATATGCACTGACAAATCATATGTGGGATAATGTTCTTCAAGACACTATATTTATATTTAGTGGAGGAATTCTCATCTTTATTTTTTGGTGCATCTTCTTTTGAATTGACTTCTTTGGTCTCTATAATAATGAATATTCAACTGATAGTGTGGTCTGCATTTTTAATGGGTGCATTAGTGATCTATTCCATGCCTGTGACGAGAAGTTAGGAGGTTGTGTTCTTCTTGATATGAGATTTATCTATCCTCTTCCTCAACCACGTTCATACATTGGAATTTGCTACACAGTCCACTCATATCAGTCTGTTTGATTTTCTATATGTTTTTCATATATCTCTGGGCAGGTAAACATGCCCAAATATACCGTGTTTGATTTATGGTGACCTTATTAACCTTTGTTATTTTCAGGTGGTGTTGTGGTGTTGGCGGTGGTACCGCCTGCTGCTCTTTTGGCCTCCCGCACATCCAAGCGGTGGTAGGCTGCGGCTGTCACAGACTTTCTCCATAGTCTTCTTCAACTTCACCCATGTCTGCAGTATGATGTTGCATTGTCCTCTCTTCCACTCCGGTAAGGTACGTCCTCGGTGTTCTCCCTGCAATTTGGTATCGAGCTTGGTGTTTTGTACTTGGGTCTTGAGCAGGTCTTGTATTAAAAGATCTATCAAATGTATGCATCTGTCAAATAGTATGAGTAATTTTGCTTTAGAACTGCAACACTTCATGCTATTTTTGCCTTCATGGTACACTGTAGCTTAGTTTAGTGCTATAAATGGTCATACATATTCCCAGTTATGAATTTGTTGTTGAAATGAGGTACTGTGGGGATCATGGGATGCACCTGATATATCTTGATGTGATGGCAATATTTATAATCTGAATAATTGAATCAGTGGCTATCTTGTGCTGTCATTTTCTGATTTTTTTTATCATGCTAAATAGGTATGCCGACGGCCATGCCGTAGGCTTAGCTCTGCCCAGGGGTGCTACCAGGCGCCGCCACGTGTCAGGTAAGCCGACGGCCATGCCGTCGGCATAGCCTTGACGGCCGTTTCCTCGGCTGCCGTCAGACCTGTGCCGACAGCCAAGGCGCGCCGACGGTCATGTGGAGCCGTCGCCTTATCGAGCTACTCCGACGGCCAGAGATACGCCGACGGCCATTTGGGAGAAGCCGACGGGACCTATTCCGACGGCGTGACGCCGACGGTAGCGGTCGGCATAGCCCTGCGCTGACGGCATATATCCCTATGCCGACGGCCTGAAGCCGTCGGCTTAGAGCGTTGGTCCCATAGTGAGACGCCCGGCGCCGGTAACCTGCAAAAGCTCGAGATTTGGAATGTCTCTCCCGTTCATGCTACCATTCAACATACCGGTGACTTGAGCAAGCTCGGGATCTGGAAGGTCTTGCATTGCTTACGGTAGGCATCGAAGAAACCTTTCCTGCGTCCGGTTGGAGGTTGAGGTGGAGTTGGCAGGAGGTAGAAAAATCTACTTCGTTGGAGATTCACGATCGCTTCTCGACATCACGGCGGCCAATGTTGGAGCTGCAACCGTGCAGCCCCACTTCTTCTACCTCTGAACTCTCTCTCAAACTCTCTTGTGTTTCTCAATAACACACACACGCACCCAACCAAGGAAGAAGAAGAAGCTTTGCATAGACACTCTCCCTTGGTACCACCGTAACTACATCCTTCTCTTTGTTTCACTTGTCGAATGAATACATGCTTACACCGGCCTTAAATAGGCTCACACACGCACACGTTCTAAACACCACACCAGCCACTAACACCACCTAGCTAGTGCATGCACCCACGCACCAAGTAATCCTAACCAAATCCTCCTAGAATCACTCTAGGAACATCACGAACCGGTCTACCATGCATATGCAGCTAGCCTGCTAACAAACTCTCATGCAGATGAGTAATGCTACATCTACGGACAAAACTTCCTACGGAAACCTTACGCGCTGACAAGTTAGCATACGTGGAGCCAGCGTCGTAGAAAAAACAAGGAAGAAAATATCCCCTCTCTCCAAGGCGAAGGCATCGACGGCGGTGGCGTGACTGAACCCCTCGACGAAACGGCGACTTGTCACTCATCAGCGTCTTGGCGGCGATCTCCCCGGTAGCCGTTGGAAAGGCAGCTTTTGGAGCGCAACGAGCTCGCCCTCGTCCGAACCAGCGCGGCGATCTCCCCGTCGGAACCAGAGCTTTGGTCGTTATCGGCGGCGCGGCAAGCTCGCCACCGTCGGAAGCAGCGCGGCGACCTTCTCCTGTGAAACGGAGCTCTTGTGTTTGTTATCGTGGTGGCGCGGCGAACTCTCATATACGTACACGTTCAATAAGTAGGACTAATAATTCGCTAAGCTATAAACCGATCGTTCATGTTCTGCAAGCAGAAGAAGATGATAGAGAGCCATGGCCTTTTGTGCAGCTCGCGGCCCCGCGCCAGTACGTGCAATCCGGGTAAGCGCGGGCCTGATCGTCGACGGCGAGCGATCGGCTAGCGGGATGATGAAACAGGTAGGCTGCGGGCCAAGGAAGAAGATGAGAGGGTGTGCGCGGCCAGGCCGTTCACGGTGGCGCCGTGGTTGATCGGAACGAGTCAACGAGGGAGGACGGTTAACTAGCGTGATCAGCGGCACGTTCAGCGGCCGGCCCGGCCACGTCGAATTTATTCCAAGTCAGCACGTAAACTTCCGTAACTCGCCCGTAGGTCTAGCATTACCGCATTACCGGTCTAGCATTACCGCATGCAGATAATTATCACTGGCTACTTTCACGGCCAAGGCCAGCAGCTTCCTCAACGGCCACAAGACTCAACCCGTATGCGTGTTCGTATAGCCCACTGGTTTCAGTATCTAGCGCGTCTTGCCGCTTCTCGCGACCTTGCCGTATCTCACAGCACCGTCGGCATCTCACCATGCTCTCCGCATCGCACGACAGCTCGACATCTCGCCTCCTTCGCGCACACAACCAAAGCTTCATTGCCCTACGTACACTTCCTAGACCATCTAAACTACATGCCAAAAAACAAACTAAACATGCTGATACAAAATATCAAGATTATTTCTAACAGCCAAGTTATATGTGCGCGGCAGCACGGGCGTACGTGAGGCGAAAGGACAGTTCAGGCGGCGCCCTGGCAGTTGCAGGAGTCAGGCCGCAGCGGAGCTAGCGCAGTTCAACCGCCGTCTGGTCGGGATTCCGTCGATGTGCCAGGAGCCCAGGACCGATAGGACTCGTACGTGCGTCGCCAATATTTTCGATCTTCTCATCGATCGCACGCCTATATATAGGAACCATACGGTGTAAGCTTACACGTAGCATTAGTTCATCAGTACAACAAGGCCACAGCCAAAGTTAACGACAATATCACACCATCATGCAGACATAGGTGATCAATAACAGACACGAGCACTGGATATAGTTTATATATAGATAGACAAATATAGGTGGATAGAACACAGCATAGCATTAGTAGACCCAGCAAGTATACATCCTCATCTCAAATCCTTGGATTACATAGGGTAATCCAATACCTTGGCATGGTCATGCACAGACCTCTTCATCGTCAGAATCGACAAAATCAGCCGCGGTAAGATTCTTGAACACCAACGGTTTTGGTGCGCGAGCACGCAACAGCTCCATGAATTTCTTGTACTTTGCGTTTGCCCTGTCCACAATCAACTGATAATCAGCGTCAGAGAGGATCGCATCTTCATCCTCATCTTCCTCCCCTTCATGCCAGTCAATTTCATCAATCACGGAATAGGCCCAATGAGATCTTTTCTCGTCGACCTCCACCGTAGCATCGGGCACTGTGCTTTTAGTCGACTCCTACTCCGCCATCGCCCCGATCTCTGACCCGCCGCCACGAACGATTTCGATGTCGGATTGGGTGGGCATTTTGTGGACTTCTTGGTGGTTGCGTGAACGCGGATTTGGATCTGGGGAAGGGACGGCGGCGTCTCGGTATATAAGTGCTGCGTGCCCTAACGTTACCGTCTTCCTTTCCGGTTCTCCTTGGGCCAGTGTTTTTTTTCTTTACACAAAGGACAAATTAACAGGCTCAATGCTATGGGCCTGCCCTGGATAGGGGCATTGCTTTCACGCGGTAGAAATATCCGAGATCGCCTGATTGACGATGAAACCTACGTGGGACCAAAAAAAGCTTGCCTGAATTAAGATACGTTTCCTCTATCTCCAAAAATCACGTGCACAGGAAATCCCGGAAGCAATTTTGGCAAGGGGATCGAGTTTGCTGGCCTGAATTAACTCGATCCCCTTGGGTCATTGAGTCAATCTGCGAGAGCTTCGTCAATGAGCCAATATGCGAGAACACGGGTATATTCTTTTTTCCATGCGAAACCCACCAAGGGAATCGAGTTTCCATTACTTTGAAATAACGGAAACGGATACAACCAAATTTTTAGCTACTTCAAAAGAAAGGCATACGCCGCTTAGTGCTAGTGTTCGACAAGCGAGGCTCTTTTTAACCAAGAGAGTACCGAGGAGAGAAATAATACGAAACAAGTTTTCAGACAAGCCAGATCAAGCCTGGAAGGACCGGAGGCAACACTCACCCAAATGAAAAGGGCGCACAAAAGCCACAAGAGAGACAGTACGTACCAGGGAGATCACTACGAGCCAGCATCTTCATTTCCATCATAGAATCCTTGCACATTATTTCTATCGTCAGGTCCTTGTGCATCAGTTGGAATCCGAACAACTTCTATCCTAAGAGTTGTATGAGTTGCAACATGAGCGCCCATAGCTGTGTTGATCAATTCATCCGCCCCTCTCCTGATTAGCTCCTGATATGTAGATGAATTAAGACCTGCCCAGTATTTCATGTAAACAACAGAATAACAAATTAGTTCAATAGAGGAAATAATTCATTTTCCCTCAAAACAAGCTCTATTGCGCAACTTCCACATAGCCCAACAAATGGAAGCAACACCAAGAATTTGAACATTTCAACTGGCCGGAACATGTTGAGGAAACCTCCAAAAGAACTGATCTAGTTTGACCACCAATGGATTTTGCAACACATCTCTACACATATTTAGCCGCAGGGCAAGAGAACAAGAGATTATGCACAGTCTTATTCTGGTCACAAAACTGACATCTAGTATTTCCTGTCCATCCTCTTTCAGCCATGGTATCTTTTGTAGCAATGGCATTACGCCAGATCAGCCATAACCAAACTTTGATCTTGAGAGGGATTTTAGTTTTCCACAGGTGTTTGAAAAATATGTCAATACCAGCACTAGAAAGATCCTTATAGACCGATTTGACAGCGAACTGGACATTTTTTGTCCAATCCCACACAGGAATATCATCTTTAGGAACTAAGGTTATCATGTCTAGAAGTTCTCTCAGCTTAATCTTCTGAGCTTGCAAATCATTAGAGAGACATCTTCTGTAGGTAAACTGCCACCCACTACTAGCAGCCTTAGCTACTATTAAGTCATATTCATTGCAGAGATTAAACCACATTGGGAATTTTTTTCAAAGGTGTTGAAACACATCAAGTATCATCCCAGAAGTGTGTTCTTTTTCCATTTCTGACCAACATAGATCTCCCACTAAGATAAATATCTCTAACTTGAAGAATCATGAGGTCTGCGTTTTACTGAGTACACACATGAACTACGTAAAAAAAATCCACATAAAATCTTGCCAGGGTCCACTATCATATTCCAGCTTCCACCACCATTTACACATCAAGCTTACTAGACGGGCCGGCGCGCTTCGCCGCGCCCGCCTACAATCAGTTAGGGATTGCGTGGTCAAGGTGGCAGATTAAGCACCTATAGTGCATTAAAGCATTGTGTCCCTGTTTAAGCAATTTTTAGGTGTATTTGGATGTGTCGCTATTAGCCGAAGCACATTTAGGCTCAACGCAGACGTAATATAAGTGCTTTGGCAGACCGGTTATACGGAGGGTTGATTTATGGTTACAAATTGTAGAAAACTTTATTTTAATATACTTTATCAACAAAATAGTATCTCAAAAACATCAGGTGAATAAAGGTTCTCAGAATACATATAGACAACTAATATTTTGTCTTATACAGTTAAGCCAAAAGTACTGTATATACTGATCAATTAATAAGTAACAAAGCTCACAAATTTTATAAGAATAAATATTTTAACAAGGTGGCACACAACTCACAACTAATCGAGTGTTCAAATTTTAACAGAATAAATATTTTAACATCAACATTTGGAACCAAGTGTTCAAGTGACGAACTGTCTGAATCTGTAACCCGTTGGCTTGAGAAGGGGCATGAAAACTTGGGTGCTCACCGTGGGCTTGAAGGTAAAGGGGATGACTCGGGGATGAACGTCGGCGTTGGAGAAGAAGCAGAGGTCGGTGCAGACCGCGGTGCGCGCGACACCGTCGAAGAAGCAAACGACGCCCCCGGATTCCTTGGATCCTGTGGCTGCGGACAGATCCAGTTGTGGTAGTGCTTGCGCTCCCTCCGCCACAGCAGCTGCTGCCGCTTGCACACGTCCCCCGGCACCATCGCCGCGGCGCATCATCTTCGTCGACCTGTAGTGGAGGAGCCGCCGCGAGGTCTCCGGTCGGGGCGCCGTGGTAGAAGCCCAGATCTTCAACCAGCCATCCTTCGTCGCTCCACGAACATCCATGCGGCGCCCGCCTTCTGCTACCTTCGCAGTAGCTCTCTCAGATTCCAGGCAGCGCTCGTGGGTGCGTTGAAGGCGACCCAGTCGAGAGGTTGGAGGTCAGGACGATAGGCTTGGACGCGTGGACAAATTACAAGCCAAGGTCGATGCATAAGAACAACCCATAAGCAGTGACTCAGCCCACACGCTCGCGCGGCAAGTGGCTTCAGAGCACAGGCTCACGTTCAAGCTTACAGCTTAGGTTAATTTCATGAATTACTTATGGCTCTAATGATAAATCCTGATAATTGAAGAGCCCATCCTAAGAATTTTGCATGAACAAAATAGATGGAAATTAGAATGAAAAAACAGACTCAGTGATAATATTTATGTAAAAGCAAGTTACCTATCCAGAACTTGGTGATACAGAAATTTCCTCAAGATGACTTCAGCCTGTTGTAGTATTCTGATTTTAGCTATTATCAGTTGGCTTCATTTAAATGATTGTTCCGATGGACTATAACTTCTTTGTGTTCGCACTGGAACTTTAGATACCTAAAAGCACACACATATTTCATGATATTAATCAACCATGGTTGGTAATTAACTTCAGTAAAAACTTCAGATACAAAAAACCCAGATTCAGTGATAACTTTCAAAGTATATACTCCAAGACAATTAAAGGGTCACTGGTGGAAAATGGGCATTTGGCCTGGACCCTTTAGTCCCGGCCGCGATCTGGGCCGGGACTAAAGGCCCGGCCACGTCGCCCCAAATTTGGCCACCCGCCCGGGAGGCTTTAGTCCCGGCCCGTTACGAGCCTCTAGTCCCGGTTTGAGACACAAACCGGGACTAAAGGGCTATGCAGTATGCAGCCTGCATGTGCGCGACCTTTAGTCCCGGTTTGTGTCTCAGACCGGGACTAAAGGCTTCTGCCTATATATATGGCAGCAGCCCCTCTCCCCTCTTCCTTATATTTTTCTTGGATGGAGGAGTGTGGGTGTGTGCTAGTTCTCCATTTCATTGCTATGCATTAGAGGTGTTTGTTGAAATGTGTGTTAGAGCGATGCCGCTTCAGTTCACCGAACACAACTACGATATGAGGTGCCCGAGCCACGCTTAAGCCTCTTCCTCTTTATTTCCACTTATTCTAAAAGGTTAGCAACTATATTTCCTCGTTTAGACCGTGCGGTACTAATTTTTAGGATCGTGATTGTGTTTGATATACTATTGTATGACGCAGATGAGCCATCCATGGATGTACGGTGATCGACGCACCGCCGCTTACAGAGAAGGCGTGCATTCTTTTCGAGATGCGGCCGATGCGAACAAGCATGGTGGTGGCTATATGTTTTGTCCATGTGTTGAATGTCGGAATGAGAAGGATTACACTTCCTCAAGAGTCATTCAGAGCCACCTGCTTCGGTCCGGTTTTATGTCGGGCTATAATGTTTGGACCAAGCATGGAGAAAGAGGGGTTATGATGGAAGACGACGATGAAGAAGAAGAGAACGATGATGACAACTACCGATCTATGTTCCCTGAGTATGCTGATACCGCAATGGAAGACAATGAAGAAGAAGATCAGGGTGCAGAACGGGAACCAGATGAGCCCGCTGATGATCTTGGCCGGGTCATTTCTGAAGCACGGCGAGGCTGCGACACAGAAAAGGAGAGGTTGCAGTTCGAGCAGATGTTACAGGACCACAACAAATTGTTGTACCCAACTTGTGAAGATGGCCAGAAGAAGCTGGGTAGCACACTGGAATTGCTGAAGTGGAAGGCAGAGACCGGTGTGACTGACTCGTCATTCGAAAAGTTGCTGGTACTGATGAAGAAGATGCTTCCAAGAAAGAACGAATTGCCCGCCAGCACGTACGAAGCAAAGAAGCTTGTCTGCCCTCTAGGATTAGACGTACAGAAGATACATGCATGCCCTAATGACTGCATCCTCTACCGCGGTGAGAAGTATGAGAATATGGATAAATGTCCGGTATGCACTGCATTGCGGTATAAGATCAGAAAAGATGACCCTGGTGAGATTGAGGGCGAGCCACCCAGGAAGAGGGTTCTTGCCAAGGTGATGTGGTATGCTCCTATAATACCACGGTTGAAACGTCTGTTCAGAAATAAAGATCATGCGAAGTTGTTGCGATGGCACATGGAAGATCGTATGAAAGACGATAAGTTGAGGCACCCCGCTGATGGTCGGCAGTGGAGAAAAATCGAGAGAGAGTTCCCGAGATTTGCAGGTGACGCAAGGAACTTATGGTTTGGTCTGAGTACAGATGGCATGAATCCTTTTGGGGAGCAGAGTTGCAGTCATAGCACCTGGCCCGTTACTCTATGTATCTACAACCTTCCTCCTTGGTTGTGCATAAAGCGGAAGTTCATTATGATGCCAGTGCTTATCCAAGGTCCAAAGCAACCCGGCAACGACATTGATGTGTACCTAAGGCCATTAGTTGATGAACTTTTATAGCTGTGGGCCGAACCAGGTGTACGTGTGTGGGACGAGCACAAACAAGAGGAATTTGACCTTCGAGCGTTGCTTTTCGTAACCATCAATGATTGGCCTGCTCTTAGTAACATTTCAGGACAGTCAAACAAGGGATACAATGCATGCACGCACTGTTTAGATCAGACAGAAAGTATATATCTGGACAAATGTAGGAAGAATGTGTACCCGTACAATTGTCGTTTTCTTCCGCCCAAGCATCCCTTAAAGAAAAAAGGCAAGCATTTCAATGGCAAGGCAGAACCCCGGGGGAAGCCTGTCATCCGTACTGGTGCTGAAGTATTTGATATGGTCAAAGATTTAAAAGTAATCTTTGGAAAGGGTCCTGGCAGCCAACCTGTTCCTAACGGCCCTAATAAGCGCGTACCCATGTGGAAGAAGAAATCTATATTTTGGGAGCTACCCTATTGGGAAGTCCATGAGGTCCGCTCCGCAATCGACGTGATGCACCTGACGAAGAATCTCTGCGTGAATATTCTAGGCTTCCTGGGCTTGTATGGGAAGTCAAAAGATACACCGGAAGCACGGGAGGACCAGGAACGTCATAAAGGAAGAGATGGCATGCATCCAGGGCAGTTTCAAGGGCATGCCAGCTACACTCTTACTAAGGAAGAGAAGGAAATCTTCTTTGAAGTACTTTTCAGTATCAAGGTCCCGACTGGCTTCTCGTCGAATATATAGAGGGAATCGTAAATATGAAAGACAAAAAATTCCAAAACCTAAAGTCTCATGACTATCACGTGCTTATGACGCAATTGCTTCCGGTTGCATTGAGGGGAATTCTACCGGAAAATGTTCGCCTGGCAATTGTGAAGGTATGTGCATTCCTCAATGCAATTTCTCAGAAGGTAATCGATCGAGAAAGTCTATCAGGGTTACAGATTGATGTGGTCCAATGTCTGGTCAGCTTTGAGTTGTTGTTCCCGCCATCCTTCTTCAATATAATGACACACCTCCTAGTTCACCTAGTCGAAGAGATTATAATTCTCGGTCCTGTGTTTCTACACAATATGTTCCCCTTCGAGAGGTTCATGGGAGTCTTAAAGAAATATGTTCGTAACCGTGCTAGGCCAAAAGGAAGCATCTCCAAGGGCTATGGAACAGAGGAGGTCATTGAGTTTTGGGTGGACTTTCTTCCTGACCTTAAGCCGATTGGTGTTCCTGAATCTCGGTATGAGGGTAGGCTGACAGGAAAAGGCACACTAGGAAGGAAAGCAAAAGTATGTATGGACGGGCATTCTTTCTCTCAAGCACACTACACAGTTCTACACAATTCCACCGTGGTGGCTCCGTATATCGTGAGACACAAGAATATTCTACGCTCCAAAAACCCGGGGAAGGCTGACTCTTGGATTAAAGGGGAACACGAGAAGACTTTCGGTAGTTGGTTGCAGATACATCTCATGAATGACGACACCGTTGGAGATCAGCTGTACTGTTTGGCCAGGCCACCATCTTCGACTATATGTACTTTCCAAGGGTACGAGATAAATGAGAATACATTTTACACGGTTTCCCAAGATAAAAAGAGCACCAACCAAAACAGTGGTGTCCGCTTTGATGCAACAGACGAGAATGGGCACTGTTTGGAAACATATTACGGGTACATAGAGGAGATATGGGAACTTGACTATGGACCTACTTTTAAGATCCCTTTGTTTCAGTGCAAATGGGTGAAGCTGGCAGGTGGCGGGGTATTTGTAGACCAAAAGTACGGCATGACAACAGTGGATCTCAACAATCTTGCGTACATGGACGAACCATTCGTCCTAGCCAACGATGTCGCTCAGGTTTTCTATGTGAAGGACATGTCTACAAAAACGAGAAAAAGAAATCAGCAAAATAAGACATCGTCCGATGAGCCAAAGCGCCACATAGTTCTTTCAGGGAAAAGAAACATCATGGGAGTAGATGACAAGACAGACATGTCAATAGATTATAATAAGTTTCATGAAATTCCGCCCTTCAAAGTGAAGACTGACCCAAGCATCCTACTGAATGATGAAGATTCTCCATGGCTACGACCGAGAAGAAAACAGAAATAATAGTTAGGATTGTTGGTGCAATAATGTAATAATGTATTAAATCTTTTATGTAATGCATGATGAAGATTCTCCATGGCTACGACAGACACGGTTACATGGATGGCCTCAACCCCGTTGCCTCGCCTTTCGTTCTGATGGCACTCCTCCCGGCGGGCTACTACCTCTCCCCTACCCCTGTCGCCGCTATACCCAGTCCTGATTTCTTCGCCTCGCAGTTCTTGTACCCACAGCCTCCACATAGAAAATTTTGAAAATATACATAAAGAATATTAATCAATATAGTTTTAATTGAAAATGGCAAACTAGTTAATAGTTTGGATAGTTAAAATAATTAATTTTGAAAATAGAAAATAGTTTTGAATTATTTATTCAATTTCAAACACTTTTCATTTTTATAGTTTTGTCAAATTCTCAAATATGCAAAAAGAATATTAATAAACATAGTTTTTAATTGAAAATGGCAAAATAGTTAATACTTAGGATAGTTAAAATAATTAATTTTTAAAATAGAAAATAGTTTTGAATTATATATTCAATTTCAAACACTTTTCATTTTTATAGTTTTGTCAAATTCTCAAATATGCAAAAAGAATATTAATAAACATAGTTTTTAATTGAAAATGGCAAAATAGTTAATACTTAGGATAGTTAAAATAATTAATTTTTAAAATAGAAAATAGTTTTGAATTATCTATTCAATTTCAAACACTTTTCATTTTTATAGTTTTGTCAAATTCTCAAATATGCAAAAAGAATATTAATAAACATAGTTTTTAATTGAAAATGGCAAAATAGTTAATACTTAGGATAGTTAAAATAATTAATTTTTAAAATAGAAAATAGTTTTGAATTATTTATTCAATTTCAAACACTTTTCATTTTTATAGTTTTGTCAAATTCTCAAATATGCAAAAATAATATTAATAAACATAGTTTTTAATTGAAAATGGCAAAATAGTTAATACTTAGGATAGTTAAAATAATTAATTTTTAAAATAGAAAATAGTTTTGAATTATCTATTCAATTTCAAACACTTTTCATTTTTATAGTTTTGTCAAATTCTCAAATATGCAAAAAGAATATTAATAAACATAATTTTTAATTGAAAATGGCAAAATAGTTAATACTTAGGATAGTTAAAATAATTAATTTTTAAAATAGAAAATAGTTTTGAATTATTTATTCAATTTCAAACACTTTTCATTTTTATAGTTTTGTTAAATTCTCAAATATGCAAACAGATAACTATTTATAAAACAAATAAAACAAAAAACAGAAAATAGGCCTTTAGTCCCGGTCCGTGCCACAGACCGGGACTAAAGGCCCTTGTGCTGAAACCCCCCACCCGAGGCCTTTAGTCCCGGGCGGTGGCTCAAACCGGGACTAAAGGCCCCCCTTTAGTCCCGGCCTGAGCCACCGCCCGGGACTAAAGGTCCCGGGGTATAAAAGCCGCCACTTCTTCCCCGCCGGTTCGGACTTGCAGTTTCGCGCGCGAGGAGTTCACCGAGACGCCGTCAGGCTGCCCGAGCTCGCCGCCGCCGCGCTAGCCACCGCGCCCGTGCTCGCCGCCGCGCCCCGCCGCCGCGCCCAGCCCCCGCGCCCGAGCTCGCCGCCGCCGTGCCTGCAGCCACCGCGCCCACCGGCCACCGCGCCGCCAGCCGCGCCCGCCGCATTGCCAGCCGCCGCGCGCCGTTCCCGCCGCCGTCCCAGCCGCCGCACCGCCGTGCCCGCCGCCGTGCCATCTGCAAGGTAATTTTAAAAAAATAAAATAATTTGTTAATTAGTTAGTGTTAGATATTAGGGTTAGAATTAGTTAGTGTTAGGGTTAGATATTAGTTAGTGTTAGGGTTAGAATTAGTTAGTGTTAGGGTTAGATATTAGAGTTAGAATTAGTTATTAGAGTTAGATATTAGGGTTAGAATTAGTTAGTGTTAGATATTAGAGTTAGATATTAGGGTTAGAATTAGTTAGTGTTAGGGTTAGATATTAGGGTTAGAATTATTTAGTTAGAATTTATTTGCAAATAGAAATAGAATTATTTAGTTAGATTTATTTAGTTAGAATATTATTTAGTTAGAATTTATTTGCAAATAGAAATAGAATTATTTAGTTAGAATTATTTAGTTAGAAATATTTAGTTAGAATTTATTTGCAAATAGAAATAGAATTATTTAGTTAGAAATATTTAGTTAGAATTTATTTGCAAATAGAAATAGAATTATTTCGTTAGAATTATTTAGTTAGAATTATTTAGTTAGAATTTATTTGCAAATAGAAATAGAAATATTTAGTTAGAATTTATTTGCAAATAGAAATAAAATTATTTAGTTAGAATTTATTTGCAAATAGAAATAGAATTATTTAGTTAGAATTATTTAGTTAGAATTTATTTGCAAATAGAAATAGAATTATTTTGGAAATAGAAATAGAATTATTTTGCATCATATATAGTTTGTTAGTTTATTAGTTAATCAAATGTCCGTTTTTTGCAGAACTATGGATCCACATAGCAGGAACCTCGAAGAGGAAGAACTTCTCGAAGATATAATCAAAGACGCCCCCGACGTTGAACCAGCTGAATCTCCGTCGTCATATCTAAACCCCTCCGGAGATGGAATGGAGGTTGATCGACACGAAGATGAAGCCGATGGGGCCGGAGATAGCTCCAATGACGGAGAAGGTGATAGCTCCACTGATGGAGAAGCCGGTGGAGAAGCCGGTGGAGAAATCATAAAGTCCGGCGAGGTATACATATGAAGTTCGACAATCACTTGTAATATGTGAAAAATATTGGAGATAGCTCTCTATTGTATACATATACATTCATTTGACGAATGTTTCTCCCTCTTAGGCCTCCACATCGAGCAAAGCTACGAAACGAGGCCCGACTAAAAAGTTGGACGCACGGACGCATTACACCTTTGAGGTGATATTGCCTACGGGCGAACCAAAGCTTCCTAAGAATGTTGCTGACACATTCAAGAAGCAATGCGGAGTTCTCGTTAGGGATCACGTCCCGATCAGCGTTCGGGAGTGGAACAAGCGCAAAGGGGCAGCCGATAGTGACTATGTCGCCGAAAGGTACAAAGATAATCTTTGGAATGATATCATGTCACATTTCAACCTGCCAGAATGTGAGAATCAAGACGCCGCAAATAAACTGAGGGCCAAAGTCAAGCAGTGGACTCTAAAGAAGATGGCCGAACTGTTCCGTAGCTGGAAGAAGAAGCTATGGAAAGACTATCTGAAGACAAAGAAAGTGCCAGTATTCGAGGGGTATCTAGCCAAGCAGGCGAATCACTGGAAGGCATTTCAGGAGTACAAGCAGTCAGAAGATGCCAAGGCATTATCAGAAAAGAACAAGAAAAATGCCGACAAAAAGAAATATCACCACACGCTGGGGCCTGATGCGTGGTAAATGA
Source organism: Dactylis glomerata (assembly GCA_007115705.1). Lineage (NCBI taxonomy): Eukaryota > Viridiplantae > Streptophyta > Magnoliopsida > Poales > Poaceae > Dactylis > Dactylis glomerata. The sequence continues at coordinate 325,986 of QXEO01001842.1, forward strand.
CCAGCCCGTTGGGAACCCCAAGAGGAAGGTATGATGAGTATAGTAGCTCGTTTTCCCTCAGTAAGAAACCAAGGTTGATCGTTCAGGAGAAAAGCAGACAAATGACAGCTGAAGGTGATGCTTGCTAGTTTGCGACAGCAGCGGACAATTTATATATGGCGCCTCGTCCAAGCTTTGCTTGCTAGCTGCAACGTGGAACCTGCACACACACAAACAAATACTTTGCTCCCAACTTGCGATGAGGTTGTCAATCTCACCGGTTTGCTTGAAACAAAGGTTATGAGTGTATCGAGTGGAAAACAGTAATAGTATGCGAGTAAAGTAAACAGTGCGGGAAAAGTAAACAGGTGATTGCAATATGATTAAAATAGGACCGGGGTCCACAGTTCACTAGTGGTGTCTCTCCATAGATAAAATAACATGCTGGGTAAACAAATTACAGTTGGGCGATTGATAGAATAAAGATAACGTGATATGTCAAGAAGATCACTATGAGATTTACTCTGGGCATTACAACAAAATACATAGACCGCCATCCAACTGCATCTATGACTAATAATCCACCCTCGGGGATATTAATCCGAACACCCCAAAAGTATTAAGTTGCGAACAACAGATAATTGCATTAAGCAAAGTGTGTAATGTGAACAAAGCATATGCCCTTGAGCATATGAATGTTGTTTTCTCCCTAGTAGCAACAGCACATCTACCACCTTAGATGTTTCTGTCACTCCCCCAGGTGAAATAGAGACATGAACCCACTATCGAGCATAAATACCCCCTCTTGGAGTCACTAGCAACTACTCGGCCAAGATAGCTACTAACAACGGAGAGCATGCAAGATCATAAACAACATAGAGATAACAAAAGATATAATTAAGTACAGCAACTTAATCATAAACACCAATATTCATCGGATCCCAACAAACCAACATCATAGAATTACATAACGGTGATCTCAATCATGTAGGGCAGCTCATGAGATCTAAACATGAAGCACATGGTGGAGAAGACAACCATCTAGCTACTGCTATGGACCCATAGTCCAAGGTAGACTACTCACTCATCGCTCCGGAGGCAAGCATGGCGATGAAGAAGACCTCCGGTGGCAATTCCCCTCTCCGGCAGGGTGCCGGGAAGAGCTTCTGGACCCTCCCGATCTTCGGGTCGACGGCGGCGGCGGATCGCGATGTGTTTTGGAAAACTGATCGGGGACTTAGGTTTTTCTCGTCGGGGGGTCTTTATAGGCGAAGGGGCGATGTCAGAGGTGGAGCCAGGCTCCCTCACACAGGGGTGGCGCGGCCAGGGGCCTGGCCGCGCCGGCCCTGTGTGTGGGGCCCTGGTGGCCCCTCTCCGTCTCTCCTTCGGATGTCTGGAAGCTTCCGGGGAAAATAAGACTTCAGGAACTTGTTTCGTCCAATTATGAGAATATTTCCTGTGTATCACTTCTGAAACACAAAAACAGCAGAAAACAGGAAACTGGCACTGTGGCACTTGTTAATAGGTTAGTTCCGGAAAATGCATAAAAGTGCCACTAAGTGTAACGAAACAATAGGCAAATGGTGTAAAAACAAGCATGGAGCATCAAAAATTATAGATACGTTTGAGACGTATCAAGCATCCCCAAGCTTAACTCCTGCTCGTCCTCGAGTAGGTAAGTGATAACAAAAGAATAATTTTTGAGGTGACATGCACCTACACAATCTTGATCATATATGTAAGCATTGGTGAGCTGGGATCAATAGAACTTAAAACATGGGCATGAAAGATATAATCATGACAATAAGAACTTAGCAACCATGTTGTAAACATGCAAATGAACACAAACAAAAGATCATGATAATGTAACAATGAAAGTCAAACGTGTGTTCAAATCATAAGGAAAAACATACAAATGGTTTTCAGCTTGTCCTTCAAAGAGAGCAAAACATAAATGCATAGGACACCTTCAAGTTTAAGAGGGCGACTAGATACAAATAATTTAAGAACAACTGAAACCAACAATATGAGTCAATCAATGAACTTTGGGACAATGCATATCACACTAAGAATGACAACTATGCTCTCTTAATGGTGCATAAAGAAAGAAGATGGTGACTCAACATAAAAGTAGAAGAAAGGCCCTTCGCAGAGGGAAGCAGTGATTGCTCATGTGCTAGAGCTTTTCATTTGTAAAACAGAGATAAAACTTGGGTTTTGAGAGGTGGTTGCTTTTGTCAACGACTAGCAATGGGGTTCTTACTATCTTCCATACAAAAATGAAGCAAGTTTTTGAGAGAGAGATTGGCACTTTTTGTGCTCTTTTTATAAAACTTGGCACTCCTCCCCACCTTTTTCTTTTCACATACCATGGCTAACCAATTCCATCGGATGCCCACCAACATTCACATTCTTTGGAGGAGTGCCTTTTTTCTTTTTTTTTCTTTTTTTTCTTTTTGGAATAAGCAATATGGAAGATAGCAAATCCGACCACTACGTCCCCATGAGCTGAAAACAGTGTCACAAAACAAGAAGTATTTTGAAGGTTTTGAAAGGTAGCACATGGAAATTTTACTTTGGAATGGCTTACAAATACCATGTATAGGAATTTATAGTGGACACAATGGCAAACTTGGCTTTTAGGAGTTGGATGCACGAGTAGAGCTCATACTCAGTACAAGGTGAGGGCTAGCAAAAGACTGGGAGCGACCAACTAAGAGAGCAATAATGGCCATAATCATGCAAAGCGACAAAGCGACATTAAAAGAAGCATAAGATGGCATCAAAAGTCAAAAACTAAATGATCATGAAGGCTAATGGCGACTTTGTATGAGTCTAACATGTGTGAGCATGCGCCAAGTCAACCCAAATAAAGCATCAAGGAGAAAACCAAAATAATGCTTCCATACAATAAAAACAACGCATGATTTTTTCAAAGGCTCATTAAGCAATCTCAGTTATTTGAGACAAGTCATGCTACAGCAAAACCACTAAGCATACTATCAAAAAGACATCAAGCATGACATGAAAAAGCCTAAGCCGCAGTCTACACAAGCTCCTTCTTGTACCACTATTTTGCACAAAGCTTTTTCTCTTTTCCAACACCATTTGAAATTTTTATAAATACCTCTTTTGATGAAAACCAATAAAGATCAGAGGCAAAAATACACCTTGATGAAAAGATATGACAAGATCTGAATGCATATCAAGGCGAAAACGAAAACCAAAAGCAGTAGCAGAAAAAGAGAACACTCGTTGAACGATAAGAGTGAAAACTAGAGTGTTCTTGGCAAATGAAAACGAGTACATCTCCTCCAAAGGAAATTTGTTGGGGTCCAACCATTTATTGCAGCAAACAAACAAACTAAACCAACTAAGAAAACTAAAACAACTGACGCTCCAAGAAAAACACATAGTGCATGAAGCAATAAAAATATAGTGTCTTGAAAGGTGACCTGATTTTTGCCGATGAAGAAGGGGTGCCTCGGGGGCATCCCCAAGCTTTGACGCTTGTACTTCTTGGATATTTCTTGGGGTGATGCATGGGCATCCCCAAGCTTGAGCTTTTGTCCATTCTTCAACTCATCTCATCATTCTCCAATCCCTACACTTGAAAACTTCCTTCCGGGTTTTCGGCCGGTTCCCCTGCAAATGAACCGGTCAATTCTCTTCTACTTTTTTAATAAAATGAGGCAAAATTGCCCGTTTTGTTCAAAAAAAAAAACTTCCTTCATACAAAACTAAACACAATTCTATTAGCAACATTAGTGTAAGCATAAAATATATTCAACCTCTTTTAGCTTCAGGTTTCAACCCAAAACCACCACATATAAAGTATACACTACTGTAGCAACTTCCACAAGAGTTCCATGATAAAAAAGAACTCAAAAGAAAGCGATAAAGTGGCAAAAACAAATATTGGCAGAAATCTGTCAAAACAGAACAGCTGACAAAGGACGAATTTTTGAAAGGTTTTCTGTTGCTCAAATCAAAAAGTGTTCAACTAACAAAAGTTTGGATATAACCTGGGGCATATGCACAAGAAATCGCAGGTCCAAAAGATAAACAGAGAATTTATACGATTTTTTACGGTGCAGCACCGAAAACAGTTTCAGGACAGCAATAACCCCAAATCTTTACCTCGCTCAAATTAGAGGCTTCTCTTGGCACAAAAACGAAATAAACAAGATAAGGAGCGGTCATTACAGTAGTAATGACTTCCAAGACTCAAATAAAAAAAGTACTGAAAATAAAACATTGGGTTATCTCCCAAGAGTGCTTTTCTTTAACGCCTTTGAGCTAGGCGCAGAAAATTGCGAATCAAGTAATATCAAGTGAGGAAGCATCAAGCTCCATAGGAACAAAGAAATGAATACTATCCAAATGAGGTTTTGAGTACCCCTTGTAGTCACGCCTTGGTACACTATTTTCATCAAAAAGATTTTCAGGACAAATCCAACTAAAATTAGTTTCCAAGGCATCATGAATTCCTACAAGTTTACAAGGTATTGGCATTCTAGAATCTTCATTGGGCGTACCAACAACCTTAACAGGCGAGCCAAGCTTATTAAACTTCTTAAAAACTTTCCTAGCCTCAATTGCAACATCTCTAAATTCTGTGCGCAAGGTTTCTAAGATAAAAGCTTTCTTTTCGGGATCCTCAATTTCATGAAGCTTAAGGAACATGTATTGCATAGAAGAATTAAGACTAGCAAACCTAGCTTCTAACATGTGAACTAAATGAGCAGAAGCAACTTCATAACTAGGAGCTAACTCAACCAAAGACTTTTCCTCAACTTCCTTATGCATACTAATGTGATTAAAGAACTCCTCAATGTTACTTTTGCCAATAATCGAACCACTACCTACTGAGAGGTCCTCCATAACAAACTTAGGGAACAGCATGATAAACTAAAGTAAAGTAAAAACAACTACCAAGGATTCTAATTTTTTTGGGTTTTTGATAAAAAAGCAATGCAGGTAAAATAAATAAAGTAAAGCAAAACAATAACAAAGTAAAGAATGTGTGTGCGAAAAACTCCCCTCGCAGAAGTCTTCCACTTTTCCCCGGCAACGGCGCCAGAAAAAGAGCTTGATGCGTGGTAAATGACCAGCCCGTTGGGAACCCCAAGAGGAAGGTATGATGAGTATAGTAGCTCGTTTTCCCTCAGTAAGAAACCAAGGTTTATCGTTCAGGAGAAAAGCAGACAAATGACAGCTGAAGGTGATGCTTGCTAGTTTGCGACAGCAGCGGACAATTTATATATGGTGCCTCGTCCAAGCTTTGCTTGCTAGCTGCAACGTGGAACCTGCACACACACAAACAAATACTTTGCTCCCAACTTGCGATGAGGTTGTCAATCTCACCGGTTTGCTTGAAACAAAGGTTATGAGTGTATCGAGTGGAAAACAGTAATAGTATGCGAGTAAAGTAAACAGTGCGGGAAAAGTAAACAGGTGATTGCAATATGATTAAAATAGGACCGGGGTCCACAGTTCACTAGTGGTGTCTCTCCATAGATAAAATAACATGCTGGGTAAACAAATTACAGTTGGGCGACTGATAGAATAAAGATAACGTGATATATCAAGAAGATCACTATGAGATTTACTCTGGGCATTACAACAAAATACATAGACCGCCATCCAACTGCATCTATGACTAATAATCCACCCTCGGGGATATCAATCCGAACACCCCAAAAGTATTAAGTTGCGAACAACAGATAATTGCATTAAGCAAAGTGTGTAATGTAAACAAAGCATATGCCCTTGAGCATATGAATGTTGTTTTCTCCCTAGTAGCAACAACACATCTACCACCTTAGAGGTTTCTGTCACTCCCCCAGGTGAAATAGAGACATGAACCCACTATCGAGCATAAATAGTCCCTCTTGGAGTCACTAGCAACTACTCGGCCAAGATAGCTACTAACAACGGAGAGCATGCAAGATCATAAACAACATAGAGATAACAAAAGATATAATTCAGTACAGCAACTTAATCATAAACACCAATATTCATCGGATCCCAACAAACCAACATCATAGAATTACATAACGGTGATCTCAATCATGTAGGGCAGCTCATGAGATCTAAACATGAAGCACATGGTGGAGAAGACAACCATCTAGCTACTGCTATGGACCCATAGTCCAAGGTAGACTACTCACTCATCGCTCCGGAGGCAAGCATGGCGATGAAGAAGACCTCCGGTGGCGATTCCCCTCTCCGGCAGGGTGCCGGGAAGAGCTTCTGGACCCTCCCGATCTTCGGGTCGACGGCGGCGGCGGATCGCGATGTGTTCTGGAAAACTGATCGGGGACTTAGGTTTTTCTCGTCGGGGGGTCTTTATAGGCGAAGGGGCGATGTCAGAGGTGGAGCCAGGCTCCCTCACACAGGGGTGGCGCGGCCAGGGGCCTGGCCGCGCCGGCCCTGTGTGTGGGGCCCTGGTGGCCCCTCTCCGTCTCTCCTTCGGATGTCTGGAAGCTTCCGGGAAAAATAAGACTTCAGGAACTTGTTTCGTCCAATTCCGAGAATATTTCCTATGTATCACTTCTGAAACACAAAAACAGCAGAAAACAGGAAACTGGCACTGTGGCACTTGTTAATAGGTTAGTTCCGGAAAATGCATAAAAGTGCCACTAAGTGTAACGAAACAATAGGCAAATGGTGTAAAAACAAGCATGGAGCATCAAAAATTATAGATACGTTTGAGACGTATCCGGGCCAAGGGGCTATGAGACTGCCATCCCAAAGTGGGATAAGAAAGAGCAAGATTTGCTAGCTAAAGGCATCATACCTGAACCCATCCGTAATGAGTGGGAATTAAGAGCAAGGAATTGGTTCCTTGCGCATGGTGGTTCGTATGACGAAGAAATAGGGGACCTTATCTGCAGTGACGGTCTTAGGATACCCAGGGAGAATTGGAAAAAGATAGTGAAAGAAATTAAAGAGGGAAAAAGATAGTTCACTGCAGATAGAGAGAAAGATTTGCTCAGACTGGTCCTCGGCAATGACGAACATGGAGGACGAACGCGAGGCTTCGGTCCTTCTTACCCGTGCTGGCTTGGGTTTGCCAGAGACCAAGACACTTACAGAAGCCGAGCGAGAGCAAAGAAGCGACAGCAGGATGAGGAGAATGACAAGTTCAACCAGTTGCTTGCCAGGCTTAACAAGCAACAGAAGCAGATTGACGAGCTTAGAGGAGTAGCGCGCCAGGAAGATCCTGCACTCGATATTACCGGCGCCCCATCTAAGCGGAAAAGCAGCGTGGCTGAATCTGAGGCCCCGCCCGACGATGCACGAAGAATGATAGAGGGCGGTCCCGGCTACCCCGTGGATGGAATCAAGGAGTCAACATCATGTGAACTCCATCAGAAATTCAAGAACATATCCATGAAGGTGGCCGTCGGACAAGCTTTACCTTCTGGCCCTGATGCACGCTGGCATGGCCGTGAGATTCCAGCTGGCTTTGCTAAAGTCGGGGTGGATGAAATCATGGCGGGGTTTCATGATATGGAGCTCGACATAGCTGGACCCGAAGATGAGAGGACACTCGGAGAAGTACTGGGTGGAGTCATCCTATGGGACAAGAACTACATCAAGCTTCCAGGCTCGGCCCCAAGGACAACACCGCCTCCGAGTCGTCGCAGGTCACCTACACCTCCATCACCTCCAAGCCCTCCACATGACGACGGCCACCACAACACGAGTCCATCTCGATCACCGCCGCCGGACTTGGGTCGGCCGTCTCCGCCGCCGCCCGCTAAGGATACTAAGCGGAAGCGTGCCAGCAAGAATGCTCCGTCGATGAGTTCTAAGCGACAGAGCTCCCCAAAGCGCAAACTGTCGCCCCTCCCAAAGGTACCTCATGCTAATCTTCCCATCAGACCTTATGATCGTACCGACGAGGAAAACGCCAGGATAGCAAAGGAACATTATGATGCGCAGATGAAAAAGAAGGAACCCGAGCCCCGCCCGGAATACACCGAGAAGCAAATAGCATATGCAAAATACTTACTGACCCTTCCATCACAGTATGACTTACACCATAAGCCTGACGACTATACACGCACATTGCAGAAGGAAGGGAAAAAGAGCAGGTCACGTGCAAGTGCAAGTGGGAGCAAATCAAGTTCAACTACAAGCAAAAAAAGATCAGACGTTCCTCAGCTTGGACAACAGGCCAAACAGTCGATCCCACCCCTCAGGGTGTTACCCGAGAATGTTCCCTCTCTGGTGCAGGGGCAAGATTTGGAATTAGCAAAGAAGTGGGCGGCTGAATGGGGTATCCCGGTTGAAGACGTTTTGGCTTCCCAAGACGACAGGTTACCCAAGGCTGTGGTAGCCCCTAAGCCACAGTTTGTCATGGGAGCGCCTTTGGTCAGCAAAGATAAGTTTGATGATCTCCCAACAAATATGCGTTACTTGCATACATGGTACTTAAGTGAATCAAAGAATGGGAGAACGATGATCGTGGCGCGTGTCCCACGGGAGTACTACGGCCGCCCCGAAGACATCCATATCGACTTTGATGAACTCTTCCAGATGTACAATGCCGACGCCCTCGACAAATCGCTTATGAGTTGCTATTGTCTGTAAGTTTTTCAATTCGTTGTCTACATATAACTTGTTTAGTTATTTCAATTCATTGTCTACATATAACTTGTTCCGTTCTGACTTGTACTCTATTATGCAGAATGAAGATTCTGGAATGTAAAAGTAGGAACATCCTAAATATTGGGTTTATTGACCCAGATAAAATACATATAAAGACGCTAACTGATAACCCCAAGGAGACAGAGGAAAACCTTCTAAGGTTTCTAACAGATCAAAATTTCTGTGACCACATACTGTTTCCATACAACTTCAGGTGAGGGTCTTACTCTGTTGTGTCCATTCACTTATAAGTGTAATTGATAAGTTACTGACATATATATATATATATATATATACATGTGCAGCTACCACTGGATTCTGTTGGACATTCAAATTGATAAGGGAAGAGTTGATGCCTTCGACCCATTATCGAGACCCTTGGAACAGTTCCAAAGCCTGCAGGACATGCTCCAAGGGTAATTTCAATCATTCTTACGCTCTATCGGTCTCTTTCGATGATTTTCTGATATATCAATTAATGAAAAACTTAGCAAATCATTTTCCTTGTCGGGCAGGGTTTGGAAGCGGTTCAAGTGCGTGACTGACGGTATCGAGCATGAGAAGCTGACCTTTAGAGCGGCTCAGGTAAGTAGTAGTATGATATACTTCTATTTTCAATACATTTATGATGCTAGATTATTATTTTGATTATATATATTCTATTCTCGTAAAGTGCGACCAGCAGCCACGGGGGACGCATCTATGCGGATACTATGTTTGCGAGACCATTCGCATGTTTACCTCTGAGCACAAGGATTATAGATACGACGTAAGCAATGAACATTCACACCTCTATTTTTACCCATCATTCTTTGTTATCATGATTGATATTTATATTCATCTCCTCTTCTTATATAGTACACGGCCATGAGGGAGAAGTACCTACCAGAGCAACGCGCGATTGCTGTTGCAGAGGAGCTAGCGACCTTTCTGAGGACGGAAGCTATAGATGACAAAGGACGATTTAGTGTAGCTAGGGGCCATTACTGATGTTGGTCCATGTAATCGAATAGACGGGCTCTAGTCCCGATAATTCTGATCTCCATATAATTGTATATATATGCTCGCTTGTAAGATAAGTTAATCGTATATATATGCATAAACTAATTCCCGAACACCAAACAAGGCACCAAACAAGGCATCACGTTAATCCCCCGAACACCTAAAACCCTAAACCCTAAAACCCTAAACCAAAAAACAAAAATCTGCAGATGCCCTTTAGCCCCGGTCTGTGTTACAAACCGGGACTAAAGGTCCTGGCCCTGATGCGCTCGGAGCCGCCCACGTGGACACCCTCCAGTCCCGGCTGGTAACCGGGCCGGGACTAAAGGTTCAGCCTTTAGTCCCGCGGCTGGGGTCCCGGTTTGCAAACCGGGACTAAAGGCCCTTACGGGCCGGGACTGGAGGCCCTGTCCCCACTAGTGGGTGTGAATAGCAAGGACTGAATACCCTCTAAGTCGACCACAAATTTATTCAGCAACATCATGAGTAGTGCATAAATTGCGCAGAAGTCACGGTGTCGAAAGCAGAAGAAAATATCATAAAAACAACTCATTATTTTCAGTCATATTTCACCTCTTCTCCATATTTGATTCATGTGTACAGAAATATAACTGAAGGATCAACCAGACATACAAAAAGGAGCATTGTTTGCAAGTGCTGAACAAACCAAACCTTCTAAATAAGTCAAGAGCTTTTGCATCTATGGATTGATTAGATAAGGAGAGGAAATAGTACAGATAAGATAACCAATAATTAATAACTCTAGCTGCAGGTAGATGCAACACTGGCACAAATTCAGAACAGAAATTCAGTTCCACTCATAGCATTGCAACAGAGGCAAATCTTAAAAGGTTATAAGTGTCCGCTGGGGAGCCCGCTCCTGGCCACACGCATGGTGGTTAGGACAGAGAGAGAAGAGCAGTTTCCAGCCACGAGATCGGATCGATCTGTAGCCATTGTTTGGGGTTTGGTTTTAGAGATTCTTAAACATCATTCGTGGTGTATTAATCCATTGAAAAAATCCATCCAAACTGAGTTAACACACCAAGTCAACAATTGCTCACATCGCTGATTAGCACTACATACATGGCATACATATGCCAAAAAAGGGGGGGAATATGAATCCCTTTACCTGTAGCTTGCGTGTTCCACTTAAGCCATAACACCCGAAGAGTCTGGCACCTGCAGCCGAACGCAGAACTGCACATGCGAGCCCCCACGACGGCGACCAACCTCTGGAGGGACGACAACACTCCGGAACAAGCCCTCGAGCGGAACACCACAAAATCAATAGTTGCAGGAAAAAGTTGACGCGCCGACGCCCGCGGTGGCCACATCGAGCTCGCACTGCACCAAAGTACCGTACCTGCTGATCTATAAGCCGGATGTCAAAAACAAACGATGGCTGCGCACGGAGGAGGCATGGAGGGAGAGGGATGGAGGGACGGGAGAAGGAGAGGAAGGGGGAGGCGGCTCTGCCGTAAGGGAGAGAGGACCAGAGAAAGCAAGCGCCATAGGTGGCCGCCGTTCCTAGGGTATGGTGGGTGAGGGAGGGATGCGGGAGGAGAAGGGAAGGAGGGTGGAGGCGAGCGGTGATTTTTTTTACGATGCCATCGAGCTGGGGTGAGACTGAGCTAGGGGCCAGTAGCAGGCCAACTTTTGTTACTGCGACCATAGAAAATTAGCTCGCGTGAAAAAAAACCGAATCGATCCATATCAACAGACAACTAGATTTTTTTTTTTTTTTTGCGGGGATCAACAGACAGCTAGATGGCTGCTAGCTAAAACATGGGACGGCTATAAATCGCGCGTACGTGAGTGTCTCAACACGCTGGGTCACGACCCAGCTTAAAGCTGTAGGTAATGTTGAACCTGCTTAAATTTTTAACTCCCAAACCACCTTTGTTTCTAGGGGTACAGATCAGTTTCCAAGTAACTAGGTGATATATCCTTCTCCCACGAGTGCTAGCCCACGAGTACTAACAGAGGCCATATAAATTTAAAACTTTTTGACTGCTTTTCATTGATTATAGAGGTGTAAAAAGAGTATATAAGCTAGGAAAATATAAAAACTAAACTAAATTAGTTTACAACTAGACAGCGAAACATAGAAGAATAATTGCTATAGTCAAACAATATGAAATGTATAGCGTATAAAAAAAAGTTACGCATAGTTTTCTCTTGAGCAATTTTACGTAACTGGTACTCCACCTGAGCGATATGGAGTACCGGTTAAATCTAGCCCTTCATGCGTAGGGGTATTTCAAGTCTTTCTATGGATAAGTATACAACCTTTGTATTTCAAATGTTGTAAATGGAAATGTATAGCGTATTAAAAAAAGCATAAGTGTCAAGTGAAAACTCTAAAAACAACAGACCTATGCTCTATTAGACATCTGGATAACAAATGCAAAATAACAGCCAGCAAACAGGTGAGCTCCATATTCTATCCACGCAATGATTCATCTGTGGTAATGCATCTCTCATTGACAAATCTAAACAGAGTAGTTAGATAACAGTGTCCAGACTAAGCCTATTAATCGAAAAAAAACAATATCCAGACTACATATACAAGCTTAGCTGACGTACGCAGCACATTTTATGTTTCTTCATGCAATCAAGTTCATATAAGCAGTTCCGTATATTTAAGTCAGTCCCAATATTAATACAAATAGATCCGAATTAAATCTTTGACCTGTACTAAACGATTATCACACCTCATGAACTGTTTCAGTTTTGCGGCAAAAATGAAAGCATAAACGAAACCCACTTCATAAAGTTTCAATATGACCTTTCTTTGTGATTAACACAATTTACTTGTCATTGTCTATTGGAATTATGTTTCATTTTCCCCTCTTCTTCGGTGCTCTGATGCCTTTGCTCTCCATCTCTCAACCATCAAGTTGACATGGCTTAGAAAGTTCCGCTTTCCGTCATCAATTTCCAAGAGCTCAAGTACCATACAATTCTCCGCAAGGAACTTGGCAAGGGACATCTCAAAGCTATTCATCTCCTTCGGTACAAACTGCAACTTCACATTTTTTAGATGATTCTGCAAGCAATTGAATTGACAACCGGTCAACCCGGGGAGATCTTCAACATCCGAGGTACCTTCTACACCATCGCCATCAATCATGACTCTGATCTCCTTTGTGTAGCTTCTCTCGAACAAATCCATAGAGACATCAAAATGTGGCAGTGACACATCCTGTATATCCTCTCCATAAATAATTGAGTAAATTCCACTTTTTACCCCCTAGTTTGTAATTTCTGATACCAATTACCCCATTCAATATAAATTTCTTCTACTTACCCCATTTAGCGCAAGTTAAGTCAAAATTTACCCCATTTAAGATTTGGAAGCATTGTAAGGCTATACTTAGCCATCGAGTCTATGGTTTGTCCCACAATGAAAGGCTATTATATTCTTAGGAGGAATAAAATCTGGAAAAAGAGAGTTTGGGTCGATGATACGTCTCCAACGTATCTATAATTTTTGATGCTCCATGCTTGTTTTTACACCATTTGCCTATTGTTTCGTTACACTTCGTGGCACTTTGATGCATTTTCCGGAACTAACCTATTAACGAGTTGCCACAGTGCCAGTTCCCTGTTTTCTGCTGTTTTTGTGTTTCAGAAGTGATACACAGGAAATATTCTCGGAATTGGACGAAACAAGTTCCTGAAGTCTTATTTTACCCGGAAGCTTCCAGAGATCCGAAGAGGAGTAGGAGGGGGGCCACCAGGGCCCCACACGCAGGGGTGGCGCGGCCAGGCCCCTGGCCGCGCGAGCCCCGCGTGAGGGCGCCTGGCTCCTCCTCTGACATCGCCCCTTCGCCTATAAAGACCCCCCGACGGAAAAAACCTAAGTACCCGATCACTTTTCTAGAACACATCGCGATCCGCCGCCGCCGTCGACCCGAAGATCGGGAGGGTCCAGAAGCTCTTCCCGGCACCCTGCCGGAGAGGGGAATCGCCACCGGAGGTCTTCTTCATCGCCATGCTTGCCTCCGGAGCGATGAGTGAGTAGTCTACCTTGGACTATGGGTCCATAGCAGTAGCTAGATGGTTGTCTTCTCCACCATGTGCTTCATGTTTAGATCTCATGAGCTGCCCTACATGATTGAGATCACCGTTATGTAATTCTACATGTTTGGTTTGTTGGGATCCGATGAATATTGGTGTTTATGATTAAGTTGATGTACTGAATATTATCTTTCGTTATCTCTATGTTGTTTATGATCTTGCATGCTCTCCGTTGTTAGTAGTTATCTTGGCCGAGTAGTTGCTAGTGACTCCAAGAGGGGGTATTTATGCTCGATAGTGGGTTCATGCCTCTATTTAACCTGGGGGAGTGACAGAAACCTCTAAGGTTGTAGATGTGCTGTTGCTACTAGGGAGAAAACAACATTCATATGCTCAAGGGAATATGCTTTGTTTACATTATACACTTTGCATAATGCAATTATCCGTTGTTCGCAACTTAATACTACTGGGGTGTTCGGATTGATATCCCCGGGAGCGGATTATTAGTCATAGATGCAGTTGGATGGCGGTCTATGTATTTTGTTGTAATGCCCAGAGTAAATCTCATAGTGATCTTCTTGACATATCACGTTTATCTTTATTCTATCAATTGCCCAACTGTAATTTGTTTACCCAGCATGTGTTATTTATCTTATGGAGAGACACCACTAGTGAACTGTGGACCCCCGGTCCTATTTACATCATATTGCTATCACCTGTTTACTTTACTCGTACTGTTTACTTTACTCGCATACTATATTGTTTTCCACTCGATACACTCATAATCTTTGTTTCAAGCAAACCGGTGAGATTGACAACCTCATCGCAAGTTGGGAACAAAGTACTTGGTTGTGTGTGTGCAGGTTCCGCATCACCTTCAGTCGTTTGTCTCTCCTCTCCAAGATCGATATTAAACCTTGGTTTCTTAACTGAGGGAAAACTAGCTGCTATACTCATCATACCTTCCTCTTGGGGTTCCCAACGGGCTGGTTATCCACCACGCACAAGGACAGTCCGCTCCCACGTTAACCACACGCAGCAGCTAATTTTCTGGCGCCGTTGCCGGGGGGGAAGTAGAAGACTTCTGCGAGGGGAGTTTTTCGCACGCACATCCTTTACTTTGTTTTATTATTTTGCTTTACTTTATTTATTTTACCTGCATTGCTTTTTATCAAAAACCCAAAAAAATTAGAATCCTTGGTAGTTGTTTTTACTTATCTGCTTTTAGTTTTGTTAAAATGAGTAATCCTGAAGTAGAAGTTCGTAGTTTTAAGCAACAAGGGGGAGAAAGTTTAAAAGATGCTTGGTACCGTATTAACAATGCGCATCATAGGTGTACCAAAAAGCACTCTACCATGATCCTCCTTAGAAATTTTTATGTTGGTATATCCAGTTGGAATAGGTATGTTCTTGATACTCTTACAGGAGGTAATTTTCTGGGTACTCCCGCTGGAGAAGCATGCACTATAATTGAAAGTTTAGTGGGAATACCACCTATTCATGTTGCTAAAACCGAGACCACCTTGGAGGAGGTGGTAGAAAAGCTCAGCTCTTTAGAGAAAAGTTTGCCAAGTATCCTAGAAAATGCTAGCCGCGTTAGTGAATTAATAGAAAACATTGGTAAGAGAATTACCATTTTAGAGGCTAGCACTACTCATGACAATCAAAACTTGAGGATTGGTAAACTAGAGGAGTCTATGGAAACTCTTAGCTTAATCTTCTCTTCTCTTAAATTTAAGAAAGAGAAAGTGTTTGTTGGAAAAGAGCAAAAATTTATGTATGTTCCCAAGGTTTCTGCGCTTAAATCTCAACATGTTCTTAAAATTGGTAATACTCTTAGTTCCACTAAGGGTGACTTGCAGGTTGAATCATCTTCGGGAACCTTCAAAGAGCCTACTGAGGTAATTAGCACTTCATCACTTGATATTACTTGATTCGCAATTTTCTGCGCCTAGCTCAAAGGCGTTAAAGAAAAGCACTCTTGGGAGATAACCCAATGTTTTCTTTTCAGTACTTTTTCTTTTATTTGAGTCTTGGAAGTCATTACTACTGTAATGACCGCTCCTTATCTTGTTTATTTTTGTTTTTGTGCCAAGAGAAGCCTCTAATTTGAGTGAGGTAAAGATTTGGGGATGTTGCTGTCCTGAAACTGTTTTCGGTGATGCACCGTAAAAATTCGTATAAATTCTCTGTTTATCTTTTGGACCTGAAATTTCTTGTTCATATGCCCCAGGTTATATCCAAACTTTTGTTAGTTGAACACTTTTTGATTTGAGCAACAGAAAACCCCTCAAAAATTTGACCTTTGTCAGCTGTTCAGTTTTGACAGATTTCTGCCAATATTTGTGTTTGCCACTTTATCGCTTTCTTTTGAGTTCTTTTGATCACGGAACTTTCGAGGAGGTTGCTACAGTAGTATTTTCTATATATGTGGTGGTTTTGAGTTGAAACCTGAAGCAAAAAGAGGATTGATTATATGTTATGCTTACACTAATGTTGCTAATAAAATTGTGTTTAGTTTTGTATGAAGGAAGTTTTCAAGTGTAGGGATTGGAGAATGATGAGATGAGTTGAAGAATGGACAAAAGCTCAAGCTTGGGGATGCCCATGCATCACCCCAAGAAATATCCAAGAAGTACAAGCGTCAAAGCTTGGGGATGCCCCCGAGGCACCCCTTCTTCATCGGCAAAAATCAGGTCACCTTTCAAAACACTATATTTTTATTGCTTCATGCACTATGTGTTTTTCTTGGAGCGTCAGTTGTTTTAGTTTTCTTAGTTGTTTAGTTTGTTTGTTTGCTGCAATAAATGGTTGGACCCCAACAAATTTCCTTTGGAGAAGTTGCCTTGCTTTTCATTTGCAAAGCACGCTCTAGTTTTCACTCTTATTAAAAATCGAGCGTTCTTCTTTTTCTGCTACTGCTTTTGGTTTTCGTTTTCGCCTTGATTTGCGTTCAGACCTTGTCATATCTTTTCATCAAGGTGTATTTTTACCTCTGATCTTTATTGGTTTTCATCAAAAGAGGTGTTTATAAAAATTTCAAATGGTGTTGGAAAAGAGAAAAAGCTTTGTGCAAAATAGTGGTACAAGAAGGAGCTTGTGTAGACTGCGGCTTAGGCTTTTTCATGTCATGCTTGATGTCTTTTTGATAGTATGCTTAGTGGTTTTGCTGTAGCATGACTTGTCTCAAATAACTGAGATTGCTTAATGAGCCTTTGAAAAAATTATGCGTTGTTTTTATTGTATGGAAGCATTATTTTGGTTTTCTCCTTGATGCTTTATTTGGGTTGACTTGGCGCATGCTCACACATGTTAGACTCTTACAAAGTCGCCAATAGCCTTCATGATCATTTAGTTTTTGACTTTTGATGCCATCTTATGCTTCTTTTAATGTCGCTTTATCGCTTTGCATGATTATGGCCATTACTGCTCTCTTAGTTGGTCGCTCTCAGTCTTTTGCTAGCCCTCGCCTTGTACTGAGTATGAGCTCTACTCGTGCATCCAACTCCTAAAAGCCAAAGTTTTCCAAAGTGTCCACCATACATACCTACTAGCAATTTGCTATTCCAAGTAAATTTGACTTGCTTTTATTTTCTCTTCAAATTAAACTCTTACCAGTGTTATGCGAAATTCGGTCAGTAAAGCTCTCACGAACCGGAAGGCACACTTTACTTTTTCCTGTTCTTAAAAATTTGACATTGTGGTCTCTTATGTTGAGTTGTTATGCTTGCAAGTTGTAAGTTGGATTCTAGCCCATCCATGCTGTCATGGGGCAAGCTTTCAACATTGCACTTCTTATTTGAGTTGATATCGTGATCTTTTGTTTATGGATGCCCGCGGTGTGAAATGAATTGGGAATCTTGTGGGGATCATGGAGTTTGTATATGTGTTAGGGAAACGCCGGGCCGCCAATCTAAGCCATACATAATTCATGGGGGAAATTTGCAGCATACCCATGGTGAACATACGACGACGCATCTCACAATAAAAAGCTAAACAAAAGGCAAATAAAAGAGATGTCGAGGTGTTCAGTGTCTGCTTGTCCTGTCATTTTGGTGTGGGCTTGTTCCATGTCATCGGGCACGGAGGTACCCCATTGGCGGTTCTCAATGAAATGCATATACTTACAATGACAAGAGCCTTGCTTGGGACTCTAAGTAAAGTAGCATGAGGTTTGGGTACTCGTATTCACGGGGCACGAGGTTTTCAACTTATGATTTGTCAAGCATATGCATCATAATTGTTCTCGCATTAACTTTAACCATTCAAGATGCTTATGATGGGGGCAATGAGAGCTCAAAGCCGGTAAGTACCATAATTTTTGAAGGTTATAAAACTTGCAATCACTGCTTCCCTCTACGAAGGGCCTTTCTTCTACTTTTATGTTGAGTCACCACCTTCTTTCTTTATGCACCATTAAGAGAGCATAGTTGTCATTCTTAGTGTGATATGCATTGTCCCAAAGTTCATTGATTGATTCATATTGTTGGTTTCACTTGTTCTCAAATTATTTGTATCTAGTCGCCCTCTTAAACTTGAAGGTGTCCTATGCATTTATGTTTTGCTCTCTTTGAAGGACAAGCTGAAAACCATTTGTATGTTTTTCCTTATGATTTGAACACACGTTTGACTTTCATTGTTTCATTTTCATGATCTTTTGTTTGTGTTCATTTGCATGTTTACAACATGGTTGCTAAGTTTCTTATTGTCATGATTATATCTTCATGCCCATGTTTTCAGTTCTTATGATCCCAGCTCACAAATGCTTACATATATGATCAAGATTGTGTAGGTGCATGTCACCTCAAAAATTATTCTTTTGTTATCACTTACCTACTCGAGGACGAGCAGGAGTTAAGCTTGGGGATGCTTGATACGTCTCCAACGTATCTATAATTTTTGATGCTCCATGCTTGTTTTTACACCATTTGCCTATTGTTTCGTTACACTTCGTGGCACTTTGATGCATTTTCCGGAACTAACCTATTAACGAGTTGCCACAGTGCCAGTTCCCTGTTTTCTGCTGTTTTTGTGTTTCAGAAGTGATACACAGGAAATATTCTCGGAATTGGACGAAACAAGTTCCTGAAGTCTTATTTTACCCGGAAGCTTCCAGAGATCCGAAGAGGAGTAGGAGGGGGGCCACCAGGGCCCCACACGCAGGGGTGGCGCGGCCAGGCCCCTGGCCGCGCGGGCCCCGCGTGAGGGCGCCTGGCTCCTCCTCTGACATCGCCCCTTCGCCTATAAAGACCCCCTGACGGAAAAAACCTAAGTACCCGATCACTTTTCCAGAACACATCGCGATCCACCGCCGCCGTCGACCCGAAGATCGGGAGGGTCCAGAAGCTCTTCCCGGCACCCTGCCGGAGAGGGGAATCGCCACCGGAGGTCTTCTTCATCGCCATGCTTGCCTCCGGAGCGATGAGTGAGTAGTCTACCTTGGACTATGGGTCTATAGCAGTAGCTAGATGGTTGTCTTCTCCACCATGTGCTTTATGTTTAGATCTCATGAGCTGCCCTACATGATTGAGATCACCGTTATGTAATTCTACATGTTTGGTTTGTTGGGATCCGATGAATATTGGTGTTTATGATTAAGTTGTTGTACTGAATATTATCTTTCGTTATCTCTATGTTGTTTATGATCTTGCATGCTCTCCGTTGTTAGTAGTTATCTTGGCCGAGTAGTTGCTAGTGACTCCAAGAGGGGGTATTTATGCTCGATAGTGGGTTCATGCCTCTATTTAACCTGGTGGAGTGACAGAAACCTCTAAGGTTGTAGATGTGCTGTTGCTACTAGGGAGAAAACAACATTCATATGCTCAAGGGCATATGCTTTGTTTACATTACACACTTTGCTTAATGCAATTATCCGTTGTTCGCAACTTAATACTACTGGGGTGTTCGGATTGATATCCCCGGGAGCGGATTATTAGTCATAGATGCAGTTGGATGGCGGTCTATGTATTTTGTTGTAATGCCCAGAGTAAATCTCATAGTGATCTTCTTGACATATCACGTTTATCTTTATTCTATCAATTGCCCAACTGTAATTTGTTTACCCAGCATGTGTTATTTATCTTATGGAGAGACACCACTAGTGAACTGTGGACCCCGGTCCTATTTACATCATATTGCTATCACCTGTTTACTTTACTCGTACTGTTTACTTTACTCGCATACTATATTGTTTTCCACTCGATACACTCATAATCTTTGTTTCAAGCAAACCGGTGAGATTGACAACCTCATCGCAAATTGGGAACAAAGTACTTGGTTGTGTGTGTGCAGGTTCCGCATCACCTTCAGTCGTTTGTCTCTCCTCTCCAAGATCGATATTAAACCTTGGTTTCTTAACTGAGGGAAAATTAGTTGCTATACTCATCATACCTTCCTCTTGGGGTTCCCAACGGGCTGGTTATCCACCACGCACAAGGACAGTCTGCTCCCACGTTAACCACACGCAGCAGTCGATCATCTCTCTTCTTATGAGAAATGAGACATCATTTGTGTGCAGCAAACCAGCAAAGGTGAATAAGCTATCTCAGCACAACCAACAAAAATGTGTGTGTTAAGTGCAGAAGCAACCACAAATTGCTTCCTTCTATTTTTCATTTGTTTTGTCGATTAATCTCAGGTCAAGAATGTACTTCTGAATTACGAATACTTTGTTGCACGTTAACCTCACCACAGCGTGGTGCATGCATGGTTTGTGTCTAGGTCAAGAGTTTAGTGTTCATATGATCAAGGAGTATGAACAAAAAAAATGAACACACTCACGGCGTCTGTTCTCTGACTCCACCAATAGCTCAAAATGAAGCACGTCCATGCCACTGGTGGCATACTTCCGACAAACCATGGTCACATGCTATCATACCGCCATAGCTCGTCGTCGGAGCCACATGCAGACATGTCGAGACTACGGTTGGCGTATGAGCTATTTTCGCTATAATGATTGCTGTAGGGATCATCCTAGCGCCATCTCCCGCACACCAGTACACTTTCAGATTTTATAAAGGGTAAGATGTGGCATAAGTTTCACTAAATGGGGTAAATAGGAGAAAATTTTATTAAATGGGGAAGTTTTACAATGATTGGCATTTTTAAGAACCGTCCATCCACCTCGATCTAACGGTTAGAAAATAGACGGTACCACACTGGTGGTACCGGACGGTACCACGGTACCATTATAATGTGGGACCGGTACCAAAATATTGTGAACCTGTACCTCTAGTTTATTTAACGAAAATTGTAAAAACCGAGTGACCTTTTAAGCGGCCAAACTGTTTGATCAGCGTGCACATATCTTAAAGTCATCTAAGTCAGGTTGGCAGCTGTCGTGTTTCCCTACTCATCCTCTCTCAGTCTATCTCACTTACAGTCTCTCAGGTGACAGACGCCGGCGCCTCCGTCTCGCTTGGACCCCGCCGCTGTGGAGTCGGAGCGCTTCCGGTGCAGCAACTTGGTGAAGGTGCGCGCTAGGTTCGCTTCCTTCTGCTACTACTGCTGCTGCTGGTGGCGGTGCTTGGGCGGACGCGCTGACGCCATGTGTGCCTCCATTGCTCGGGCTGCTTCCTCCCCTCCCCTCCCCTCCCCTCCCCTCCCCCAGATTCTCTCTCTCTTGTGGTTTCCATCCGCTGCTGCTGCTTGGCTTACTTTCTCTGCGTGGGAACGAAGATGGAGGGGATAAATTCTTGCAGGAATATTTGTGGGATACTGTAAAGTAAGAGCAAAGCTTGCTGGCCAACGCCTAGTGTTGTGTTCGTATGGCAGCTACCGATGGGATGTGAAGTTGGCAGCTGTTTTAATTTTAACGGTAAGAATTCATTTCCTGTCAGAAGTAAATGGTTGTACTACTAGTATACAGGTACAAATGAGTGAAATGGATTCAAAAACAGAGTAATTATTACGTGTAACAACAGAGACTTGTTAACCTGACAAACATAGAGTGATTAATCGCCGCCTACCTGAAGGACAACGGCCAATGTGAGGCCCTGTTCCATGTCGTCGACCTCGGGCCGAGGTTTCCGATGGACTACGACACTGCGTCTCTCAGAAGAAGGTCTCGGGTTAGGCTGGCGGCCAGGATCATGCAGATGAGGAGGGGATCGGAGGACTGCGGTTGCTGAGCTGTCGTGAGGTGGTCTTCAGAGACGGGCCGTCACGGCGGCGCTGCTCCGTTCCGTTGCAAGGTTGACTGTGGCGGCGGCTGCGTGTCGTCGCTCGCGGAGCAGGGAGATGAAGATTTATTTGCTTTTTTTTTACCTGGAGACAAAGGTTAGTCGACCGCTCAGATGTACGTTTTCGTTACGTCAAAGCATCGTACAAATTTAAAAAAAGTTATCAATTGTTTTAATCAACGGTCACAAAAAATCAAACTCAATGGTACCGGACGGTACCGAGGTACCATGTCAATCACCATAAAAGAGCTCAAATGGGTAATTGTTGTCACAAATGGCAAACTAAAGGGTATAAAATCGAATTCACTCTAAATATTTTGGTTTTTACATGCTATTTTTTTTACACGCGATCTAAATATTTTGGTTAACACTTCGAATATGCAAATCATGGATCATAGGAGATGACTGGAGCATGTTGGCAATGACAATAGCAGCATCGTTTCTACAGGTTGGGACAGAGGGCCCTTCAATATCCAGCCTTTCCAGATTGAGCAGGTTAACCAAGTGCTTATGTTCCACGTCTCTCGATGCTTTGGCACCTTCAGTTTGAGGATCTTCGTTTGTCGAAGGTTGCGAAGAAATTTCCATAAAGAGTTGGACCATGGCTCCTCGTGCTCATCCTATTCATATGATCTGAGGGTTAAAACCAATTCAACTCGTGCCAACGCTGTCGCCGGCGATTTCATGGAAAAATCCATAGGCTGTCCATTGTACCTAAACATGCGCAAGCATGGCACGTTGAGTTAGATGCCTTTGGTGGTCCATATATAACTTTATGCCAACCAGCGAGACTGTGGTGACGTTTGGGCAGTTGAGCGTGAAACGGTCGCTGCTGTTGTCATGGTAACAAAAGAAGTCGTGGTTGTCAATCTATAGATTTCGAAGACTCGACGCGTCAGACATGAAGTCTTCAAGAACCTTCCTCGATGATGAGCACTTGTAGAGCCGCATCACGGAGAGGCAAGGAAGGACGTCGGCGCCGGTCTGTGGCGACTTGATCCTGCAACGCGCGATGTCTAGGACCCGGAGGTTATGCCCCGGTAACACGGCAGGGTCTAGATCGTAGATGTACCGCAGCTCCTCATCCTTGACGGATTTGAACCCGAGGCGTAGCTCCTTGATGTGGAGCAGCTCAGGGCAGCGAGCAGGGTGGCCATATGGTCGTTGGCGTCGTTCGATCCAGATGGAGCTCCAATATGAGCCGTATATGCCGAGGACACCCTTGCAGTAGGTATCGTCGCGTCCGTCCACGAACAACGACAGCTTCCTGACGGGCCGCCGTCCGGCTGCGCGGAGAGCGGTGCCGGCGTCGGAGAAAAACTGAGCATTGACCTCGGACCGTCCGGGCCGTTGTAGGGCCATGGGTGCGGCCAGGGGTGCAGGTTGCCCAGGTCTTCATAGGACCTGGAGTCTAGGTTGAGGGTATCTGTGCGCAGCCACAGCTGGCGCCATGGCCGGGAGAGGACGGCTCACGTTTTGTCTGGTACTAGAGTTTTTGTGGGGATTAGTAGAGACTAGCAAAAAACTCGTGCGTTGCTACGGATCTATAAATAAATAATTGAGATAGCAGTTAAATTATACAAAAACAGTGCAATCACTATGTCACTTCATCCAAATAAAATTTATTTATGTATTCTTGAGATATAGGACAGTTTTTTTTTTCATAAGGAAAAACGGGACTGTCGCATTAGCTTTTGTTGCACGGTGTCTTTTTACAGTGCTACAGACTGAACTGTTCTATTTCCATGCCAACAACTTAATCAAATGGCTGGTACTTTAAAAAAATATCTTGTATAATATTGAGGCTTATGATTGTAGAAAAAACTTCAAGATGCCCACCTATACAACAAGCAGCCTACCCAACCACCTGTGTACATGCATGTCAAAGAAAAATCAAGTGGAAATTGATTAGTGATCAAAGTATAATAACATATCTCTGTTTTGTTGATAACTTTTGGCTTTTGGTCTATACTTAAAAGACAGATGTCATCTTCCACCCAACTCCATTAATGCACTGAATAACCGATTCTTAATTTCAGATCACGTTTGAGAAGGGATTAGTAGGGAGGACGGCCAGTCGGCTATGGAGCCTGTTCATTTCTATTTGTTGCAAGTTGCTGTCGCTTCCCCGTGGCGCCTCCGTATCCCATCTGCGTCGCCCGCGCCCGCACGGACGACTGACGACAAGAAGCAAGCAGAACTCCTACTCCTTCTTCCGCCATTCTTCCAAGGAAGAAGAGCAGCGTCTGCAGAACTCCTTGACGACCCGACCGCCTGGCGTACTCACCATCTTGACACGAGATTGCATGCTCTCTCCTACCTCTGTCCTCTCCTCTCAGTCCTTTTGAAACCGGAAGATCAGCAGCTCACACCGGTACTGACCTCTAGTGATCCGGCGCTGACCCTAGACGCTGGGAAGCCAAACGCATCTGAGGGGATAAGGGGGATCCATGGGAGTATGGCGGATGGTATCCGGGCGGCGGCGAGCCGACTGTCGGCGTGTAGGTCGGCCTGTGCTCGAAAGGAATTCGTCTCAGAGCAGCGACCGAGGCTTGGGGCGGTCCAGTGGTGAGCCGGATGAAGTACTTCTGCGCGTGGCTCGCCACCTGCGTTGGTGTACGGCTTGTCACGTAGTTCCGGGAGATGTTCCTCCGGTCCCCCCTCCCGTACTTCTTCATCCCCGTCAGGAACCACCTGTGTACGCATGATCAATAATAACGCGATCAAATTTCGCTAGCAGTTGAAGCAACACGAAGATGATTGATTCTGATCTGATCCGCGAAATTACCCGTGCTCCTCCTCCGTCCATGGGATGCCCTTCTTCCGCTCCTGGTGGGCGCACCACTCTTGAGGCAGTACCCGCGCGCGCCGGAACCCGTTGCCGCCGCCGTCCCAGTCCAGGGTGAACCCCGGCAAAGGGGACGAGCTTTCGTGGTGAGGGAAGGGGACCAAACCAGCCTCGAACCCCGACGTTGTTCTCGAGGGCCCTGTAGTGGTCAACCATGCCGACCACCGTCTTCCTGGACATCATCAGCGTCCAGGTTGATCGCCGCGAGCGCCTCCTCGAACAACTCCTCCAGTGTCAAAAGACGTTTCGGGCTCAACATCAAAAACGTTTCGGGCTACCATATATTGAAAACATATTTAGGTGGATTACAAGCGTATTTGCGACCCACGGACTATACATGTAGCAATATTATTAATAGAGATAATCGAGAAGTCCCGCTCCATTGCATATATGGACGTAAGCAGCAAATATTTTTGAAGCACAAAGCTCATAGCCTCATCGAATTTGCAAGGGCTAATCAAATTTGATCCTGGTGCATGCGGCCATATAGAGCTAGCTTGATCAAACAAGCAAGGATCGATCAGGTCTAGTGACGAGGGGTTAACTCGACAAATGTCCTAGATGAAGGACTTAGATCGGGGGAAAAGCAACGACTAGAGATTCCGGGATCGAGATTGGCACACGATATACCCAGGTTCACGTCCCCGCGGTGGAGAATCGCTACATCCTACTAGCAATCTAGTAGATAATCACAATGGTGTTTACATGGAGCCGCCGTAGGCGGAATATTGTATCTAGTCTATGTCTATCTATCTTGTATCTCTAATATTGCGTGTCTATGATATTCGATGTCTATGAGATATATTGAGTTATCCCTCTAGGGGCGCCCCTGTCTAGCTTTATATATGCAACCAGACCAAGGTTTTACAAGAGTTCTAGTCGAATACGGATTAGAGTCTTCCTTCTTCTACTCCAAGTCAACTTGTCGAGTCCTTGTGCTAGTCCACCTCCATAATGGGCCGGACCCGGTATAGTAATCCGTGGGTACCCGAAGGGCATTCCCATGTCAGTAGCCCCCGAGACTCAATTCGAGTTGCAGACTCGGGTTGAGTCTCCAAACTTCAAATCTTTGACTTCTTCAATTCTTCGACTTCTTCAATCTTCGACTTCTTCAAACTTCAACTTCTTGAAATCTTTGATTCTTCAATTCTTCAATCTTCGACTTCTTCAAACATCAACTTCTTCAATCTTCGACTTCTTGAAATCCTCGATTTCTTCAATTCTTCGACTTCCTGAAATCTTCGGGTTCTTGAATCTGCTCTCCCGATGGGAGTAGCCCCCAAGGCTATGGTCGGGTACTTGTAGTCGATCATAGGCTCCAAGTTTCTTCTTCTTCACCTCTTTTTGTAGAGTTTCTCGAAATTGATTTCTATCGGGTGCGCGACCAGCGCTCCCGATGGGAGTAGCCCCCGAGTCTATGTTCGGATACTTGTAGCCGGGCATAGACTCAAGTTGTACTACTCGAAGAAGTTCGGCTCCTGTTGAAGGACTTGATGATTTTGTCGACTCCTGCAGAAAATATTAATAATTGTGAAATACTTTGTCTCTCGAAGAAATATTGCGTTTGCATATTGTAATGACGATGATGTAGTATGTAAAATAAAAACTCGATGTTTTTTATGCAATTTTTGTTGCTCGTACGTAAGACCCTTTCGTTTAGCCTGATGCACTTCATGGCTCGATCAGCTACTCAGGTCATACGTAAATCGATGCGTGTGCCGCATTTGAATTTCAAGATACTTGCTAAGCCTTTTCGTTAACCTGGCGCCCAAGATTTTGGCCTTGCCAACCGTTAGTCGAGCTTCATGCGACTGTAAACTAAATTGACAAGTATTCGACAAGGAATGCCAGCTAGCTACTAGGTCTTTCATAATTTTTTTCGAAGTCAACAATATGCAAGATGATTGTTCATAGCGGAGCCCCCAAGTGTTGGGTGCGACGAAATTAAATAATAATCGACTTCTTGGAATCGGAGAACTTAGCTTTTATCGGTGCGGCGTAGTCGGCGCGACGTAGTCGATGATGACGTAGTCGAGTTGTTGTCGTAGAATCGTATCTACGATCGGAGGCGAAGTTGTCGTCGAGCCCCCGAGCGCTATTGGGATCGTCGCGTTCCTGATGTCGACGAAATCGCAGTTCTTAAACGTGATTTTCTGCACTCTGGGGCGAGTTGATGTCGAGCCCCCGAGCGTTGCCGATAGTTTGAGCGAGTGCGCGACGGTGACGAGCCCCCGAGCGTGGCGAGCGCAGTCGACGATCTTTAAGACGAAGTAGTCAAAATATTTTTCTCCGAGTTGTTGGCATAGTTCGGGTTACTCGCCGAGTAGAGTGTAGATCAAAGAAGTTTCTTCCGACTTGAATTGTTGCTGACTTTAATTGCTTGATCCGGATTGGCGTGTGAAGCTTGGACACGTGATTGTTTGGCCTTCACGTTGAACTAAACCTTTGCTTTTGTCTCGGAACATGATCCGATCTTGGTAGTATTTCGAATATGCCACGGACTGTTACTTCCGTGTACTATCAATTTCGTTCGAGATCCGCTTTTCTCCAGCTTGACACGTGCGTGCGTAAACCTTGATGACTTGATGACGCTGATTTCCACAATACTTCAGGCTGATCCGATGTACTTGAAAACAATCGCCAGTTTGACTGTGATGGAATAGAAATCGACCGCGATGAGTTGCCGCGGCAAGTTATCGATGACGAGCCGATGCAATCTGTCATTGTTGTTGAAGAAATTCGCCGATGTAGCTGCTGCTGCCTCGTCGGCAGCCGCAAATTTTGCTGATCTTGTCGATGAAAACTTGAAGGATCCCGCCCGGGTAACAAAATCCAGTCGCCGCGATCCCCACGGTCGGCACCAATTGACGAGGGGTTAACTCGACAAATGTCCTAGATGAAGGACTTAGATCGGGGGAAAAGCAACGACTAGAGATTCCGGGATCGAGATTGGCACACGATGTACCCAGGTTCACGTCCCCGCGGTGGAGGATCGCTACATCCTGCTAGCAATCTAGTAGATAATCACAATGGTGTTTACATGGAGCCGCCGTAGGCGGAATATTGTATCTAGTCTATGTCTATCTATCTTGTATCTCTAATATTGCGTGTCTATGATATTCGATGTCTATGAGATATATTGAGTTATCCCTCTAGGGGCGCCCCTGCCTGGCTTTATATATGCAACCAGACCAAGGTTTTACAAGAGTTCTAGTCGAATACGGATTAGAGTCTTCCTTCTTCTACTCCAAGTCAACTTGTCGAGTCCTTGTGCTAGTCCACCTCCATAATGGGCCGGACCCGGTATAGTAATCCGTGGGTACCCGAAGGGCATTCCCATGTCATCTAGTATGTGCGTTCTCGCATGCATGTGTTGCGCGTGCATGGCTGAGTACGGTGGAGTGCCGACGACGGTGTGGTCTGAACCGGACACATACACACCAGCGCGACAGGCAAAGATGGGGACGCGAGCGTTCACGGCAGGTGCTCTGGTGGATCTCCCTGTGCTTCCCCGAGGAGGCCTATAGGAGTGGATGGAGACGATGACAGGCTCGCCGTCGGTGGATGAGGGGCGTGCGATTGGCTTTGCTCCGTTCGCTGGCTAGCCTGTCCGTCCCATCGTCGTGATGTTTCGGTGGCCGGAGTCTGGATCGACCATCCGCTCACTGTGAGGTCGGGGAAGAGCGGAGGCGTCCCAATCATCCCAATTGCCAATGAAGTGTGTCGGGGCAGCGAATTAGCGGGTTATTATTCTGATTCGAGTAGGACACAGTAAAGGAGACGTGCGGAAACGGAGGGAGAGGAAAGCGTATTTTAGGTGGATTGAAAGCGTACTTGCGACAGGCACGGACCATACCTCTAGCAATATTATTAGTAGAGATAATTCCCATCAAACCTCAAATCCTCGCTTTAAAAAAAATATGTTTGGTATTAGAGTATAGGGCAAGTTTAATCTCCGCTTATCTCCACATTTCTCCAAATTTTAGTGTATTTTTCTTAATCCGCAATACTCTACCCCTACCTAGTGGATTGTGAATGGGGTTTTATGGAAATTGGGTGAAGATAGGGGTTTCACTCAATACTCTAAGAAATTATTCCCACTAATCTTTACAAAAACTCTAATAGCAAACAAGGCCTGACTGGGAGGAAGGAGATCGCGCGGACCAGCAGATCGTCGGGGAGGCTTGAAAAATAATCGGTGGCTATCATCGCGACCGACGAACCACTGCCCTGCCGGGGTAGCTCGCCTAGCCGCCCCTGAAATCTGACTATGCGGCTGCGGCGTCCTTGCCAATATATTTAAGTATAATTAGGGATAGGGATTAAGATTTGTTTATATTCGGCAAGGTTGCCATGAGTTGTCTGTGTCCTTCCCTTGGTAGAGTTCACGTAGAGTTAATTCCAAAAAACCACCACATTTGTGCGGGAAATACGCAAAACCACCACACTTCAGCGAAATTGCAAAAAACCACCGGTATTGCGCGAATTGGTTCCAATGTGCACTGATTGTTTGATTTAGCCCGGTTAACATGATTTCTGACATTGGGCCCCACTGTCGGTGCTGACGTGGCAAGGTGTGCATGTAATCAAGGTCAAAATTTAGATAGATCTAACTGTTAGGGATCTTTTTGTAAAAAAATTGGGGGTGGGGGCCACTTGTCAGATCCTTCTTCTTCCCTCTCTCTGGGAATCCTCCTTGGACTCGCAGCAGCCGACGCCGGTGGAGGGGAGGCTGACGCCGGCGGAAGGGAGATCGACACCGGCGAAGGGGAGGCAGAAGCCGGTGGAGGGGAGGCAGACGGTGCCCCGTGGCGGCCGTCGCCGATGGGGGCAGGGGTAGCCGGAGCAGCGTACACCGGCGGCGGGGCGGCCAGAGCACGGGACGCCGGCGGCGGCGCATGGCCGGAGGCGGGGAAGACGGAGAAGGGGACACCGGCGATGGGGGCAGGGAAGGCTGGTGGCGGGGGCAGGGAAGGATGGCGACGGAGGCAGGGGAGGCTGGCGGGGCGACCGGAGCAGGGGATGTCGGCGACGGGGCGACCGGAGCTGGGGAAGCCGGCAGCGGGACGACGGAGCTGACGACGCCGGCGGCGGAGCGGCCCGAGCGGCTGTGCCTTGGGAGAGAGAGTGTATTTGGGAGGAAAAAAGAAAAACAAATTAACTGACAAGTGGGTCCCACGATTTTTTTACAAAAATACCCAAATTAGATATGTCCAAGCTCTGCCTTGCCACGTCAGCACTGACAGTGGGACCCAATGTCAGAAATCGTGTTAACCGGGCTAAATCGAACAATCAGTTCACATTGGAACCAATTCGCGCAATATCAGTGGTTTTTTGCAATTTCACCGAATAGTGGTGGTTTTGCGTATTTCCCACATAAATGTGGTGGTTTTTTAGAATTAACTCGTTCACGTACGATGAGTCCTTAATCTGGTTGGTTCCAAGTCTAGGTGAGCAGATGTGTACGAGTCGGTTTGTTGGTTTTGGTAGTAGTTACATTTCCAATACAGATTTGCTAGAAGTCAGGCTACTGATCTCTCTCGTCTTCCTTCTCCAACCTTCTTCCACTTCCATCTCCAGATGCTATAGTTGATGACCTCGCCGAAGACGATGATGGTGCGGCTGGCCGCAGTGTCGCCGGCGAAGGCGAGGAAAGAAATTAGGATTTTGGGTGCGGGGTTCTTAGGGTTTAGGATGCGGGGGCTCGCCGGAGTTCGTTCGCTGGAGTTAGGGAAGGTTTAGAGGAAGGTTGGGGTGTTAGCGAGTTAGGTACTTCCTTGTATACCAAGTTGTACACATTGTATCCGAGTTGATAAGGATCGATGGTTAGAGTGGTTAGCGTGTAACAAACTTTATGTATATCCTTTTGAGGTTGTTGGTTAAACTTCCTATATAAACACACATGGTGTGCCCTGAATAGGGTACAACACCTTCCACCAAATCATCACATGGTATCAGAGTCGGTACCTCCAAAACACATCTAGCAAATTATAGATTAGATCGCCATGGCCTCCTCCTCTTCTAACTCTTTGACCACCACCTCTCCCCTTGGCTTCTTCGTCACTGAGAAGCTTGTGAAGGGTAACTTCATCCTCTGGCAGGCCAAGGTCCTGCCGACAATCAGAGGTGCACGCCTCACAGGCTACCTTGATGGATCAGCCGAGGCACCAAATCAGGAGGTCTCTGTCAAGCGAGGCGATACGAACGTCATCGAGGCAAACCAGGACTATGAAGACTGGGTGGCGCAGGACCAGAAGGTCCTGAGCTTCCTCATCTCCTCCTTCTCACGGGAGGTCCAGCTTCACGTTGTTTCTGCCAAGAGGGCGGTCGAGCTGTGGGTAATTCTGTAGGACATGTACGCGTCACGATCAAGAGCGCCCACCACCAACACTCGCATCGCCCTCACCAACGCAGAGAAGGGCAACAAGACCATGGCAGAATATGTCGCCATGATGAAGAATCTAGAGAACGAGATGATCTCCGCTGAAAAGATCCTTGAAGACGAGGATATGGTCTCTTATATCCTCGCCGGTCTCCGCGACGTCTCCTACGACTCCCTCATCGCTGTCCTAGCCAGGACTAAACCGATCATGGTGAGCGATTTATACTCTCAGCTAGAATCTTATGGAAGTCGCCAGCAGAGGATCCGTGGACCCTCCTAGTCTTCTGTCAATGCTGCTACACGCGGCGGTCGCGGTCGCTTTGGTGGTCGCGGACGTGGTCATGGTCTACAAGGACGCGGCAATGGAGGCCACAACGGTAGCCACGGTGGCCAAGGAGGCTACCACAATGGTGGCCAAGGCAACTACAACAAAAATGTTTGTGGTCACGGCAACTACAATAACAATGGTCGTGGACGTGGCAATGGCAACAAAGGCGGTGAGCGTCCTCGCTGCCAACATCGCCAGTGTCTGCTGGTACCGCTTTGATGAAGACTTTGTCCCTCAGGAGCGGACTATCGCCAATGCCAACTACAACAACAATGGCAATGACGGGAA
Source organism: Dactylis glomerata (assembly GCA_007115705.1). Lineage (NCBI taxonomy): Eukaryota > Viridiplantae > Streptophyta > Magnoliopsida > Poales > Poaceae > Dactylis > Dactylis glomerata. The sequence continues at coordinate 357,680 of QXEO01001842.1, forward strand.
CAATGGCCCCTGGTACATAGATACTGGCGCCACCGATCACATCACCGGAGAACTCGAGAGACTCCACACCCATGACAAGTATCATGGCAATGACCAAGTGCACACCGCGAGTGGTGCAGGGTATGAATATTAATAACATTGGCAAGTCTATTATTCAAACTCATGATCAAAATCTTCATCTTAAAGATGTACTACATGTTCCTGATGCAAGTATAAACCTTGTTTCTGCCCATCATTTCACTAGTGATAATCATGCCTTTCTTGAAATTCATCCAAAGTTCTTTTGCATCAAGATCAGGTTACGAGGAGAGTTCTGGTAGATGACCGTGTGAAGGCGGACTCCATCCTCTACCCGAGTCATCATCTACATCACCATCCAAACAAGTTTATGGAGTCTCCAAGCCATCCCATCATAGATGGCATAGTCGTTTATGTCATCCAGCTTCTACTATAGTTCAAAAGGTCATTAGAAAAAATAAACTTCCATGTTCTATTGAGAGTAATGAGTTAGCTTGTGAAGCATGTCAAAAGCAAAAGTGTCATCAATTGCCTTATCCTCGATCCACTAGTGTTTCACATCATCCATTAGATTTGATTTACTCCGACGTATGGGGTCCTGCAGCAAATTCACATATATTTATTTGATCAGACATTGTTCTGAAGTTTTTAATACCTTTCATCAATTTCAAGCACTTGTTGAACTCCATTTTGAGTGAAAAATCATCATCCTACAATCTAATTGGGGAGGTGAATTTGAGCGTCTAAATTCTTTCTTTAAGCAAATTGGCATCACACATCATGTTTCCTATCCTCATGCTCATGAACAAAATGGATCTGCTGAAAGAAAGCATCGCCACATTATGGAAGTAGGACTATCCCTTTTTGCTTATGCATCCATGCCACTAAAATATTGGGTTGAAGCTTCTATTGCTGCAGTATACTTGATAAATCGTCTCCCCACAAAATTGCTTGATTTCTCAACACCACTTGAGGTCCTTGAAAAAATCAAACCTGACTATGATTCTATGCGCATTTTTGGATGTGCTTGCTATCCTAACTTGCGCCCATTCAATGCTCGAAAGCTTGAATATTGATATGTTCAATGTGCTTTTCTTGGATACAGTAATATTCATAAGGGGTTTAAATGTCTTGATATTAATTCTGGCCGGTTATACATCTCACGAGATTTTATCTTTGATTAAACAATTTTTCCTTTCTCCAATGTCCATTCTAATGCCAGCATGCGGCTCCGGTCTGAAATTCTACTTCTACCACAAAATCTTTTAAATCCTAACCCAATTGATCATGGGGGCAAAAATAGTACTGAACCAATTGTGCCTAATATTTTTGTTAACCCTATCTTTGGGATTTTAGAAACTACAGATGAAACTATACAAAATAGGCATGAAATCATGCCAACTACTGTTGGCACGGAAGCCTAGGGTTGTGTGGGTCCCATCCCATGGTAGTCTTACGCGCTAGGATCCACCTCGTTGCAGTGCAATCAATCAGCGCGCGGTGAAGGGGATAAGGCGGCCCCTACTCCGATAGAAAGCGCGTCGCCAGGATCCGGGCGTCACACGCGCGACCTGTCGGAGCACGCTACGTCACGACGATAGCAGGCATGCGGTCCCCGCCAGCATGTGTAGCCTGCACACCCGGGATCTTCTGCGGGATCACCTTCGTCAGCAAACGACCACACAGCTCCGACCGAATCCCCTGTGGCCAGCTAGGATTCCCAGGCAGATTGGCGTGTAATCCCGAGGCGGATTCAGCTGCAGCTACATGATCTGCTGCAGACACATAATCTTCTGTGCATGCACCTATGCGAGCAACTACGCGGCTGCAAAAAGGAAGAATTCAGCCCAAACAATACAAGAATATGGACAGGTATGCAAATCTCACTACTATTGGAGAACCTAATAATTTAGATGAGGCATTAAGAAATAAAAATTGGAAGAATGTAATGGATGATGAATATTCTGCTCTCATAGAAAATAAAACTTGGCCCTTAGTTTTAACACAGCAAGCTAGCCAGAATGTAATAGATTTTAAATGGGTTTATAAAATTAAACATAGAGCTGATGATAGCATAGTTAGATATAAAGCTCGGATAGTTGCCAAGGTACTACTAGGAAACATGTCTTCAGTGGTGCACCAAATTAGCATTCTATGGCGCATATCTAATATGCCACTGTTGCCATGCCACTAAATTGTCATTCTGTGGCGCAGTATGATATACGCCACCGAAACAGCACATTTCTGTGGTGCATATGTGCCTATTGCACCACATAAATATTCACATATGCGCCACAGAATATTTGTACAGGAATTAAAAAACATGTTTTAGGAACTGAAATTTTATTTCTAAAACATATATATAACAGCAGCGATGGTACAAACACATACACTGCTACTAGTACTGCTAAACTACTACTCATCGATGCTCTTCTCGGAGGTGAGGAAGCTGTAATCCAACCAGCGGGGATCCTCATCGCCGAGCTCTGTCTTGGGGTTGTTGATCTCCGCATAGAGCCAAGCTTTCTTCTTCCTCTTCTCCGTGCGCACCGCCCTCCATTCCTGCTTCTTCCATGCCCAAAATTCCTCCTCCCTCGCCACCTCCTTCGTATGAAGGCGCCGGTGCTCCGCCATCATCCGCTCGTCCGCCTCAGCGGTGGAGATCCGCCACACAACACACTTGAGGTTGCGACGCTCCTCTCGTGTCTAGAGCAGGGGAAGCGGCGCAAGGAACTGCGCCTCCTCTGCCGACTCGACGTCGGGGAAGTTTAGCTCGCTCCGGGTGTAGCAAAACCTCCACGCGTCGGTGTCGTACACACGCATGGCTTCCTCAGCGGTGTGGAATGTTCGGATCCACACGTGTTGCCCGATGGTCGTGATGTAGGCCGCGTAAGTGCCGTAAACGCGCACGGTGATGCCGCGGAAGCCCATCGCGCCGACAGGGTGGCTGCAGCGAGGTGGCGTGGCGTCGGCGCGGCGGAGTTGTCGGAGAGGGGCGACACAGACGGGGACTGATACGTCTCAAACGTATCTATAATTTTTGATGCTCCATGCTTGTTTATGCACCATTTGCTTTGTGTTTTGTTTACACTTTGTGGCATTTTTATGCATTTTCTGGAACTAACCTATTAACGAGATGCCACAGTGCCAGTTTCCTATTTTCTGCTGTTTTTGTGTTTCAGAAAAGTTACACAGGAAATATTCTCGGAATTGGACGAAACAAAAGCTGAAGTCCCTAATTATCTGACACGAAGACGGGGTCTAAAGGAGAGCAGGAGACGGACCAGGGGCCAGCCACACCCTATGGTGGCGCGACCTAGGCCTAGCCCGCGCCACCAGGGGGTGTGACCGCCTGGCCCACTGCTACTCGGTGATGGCGCCAGAAAAGAGCTGGTGGCGTGTAGTTGACGTGGAGCAGTAAGTCCTTGTGCGTGGTGAATGACAAGCCCGTTGGGAACCCCAAGAGGAAGGTATGATGAGTGTAGCAGCTAGTTTTCCCTCAGTTAAGAAACCAAGGTTTATCGATCAGGAGAGGAGAGACGGCGACGACTGAAGGTGATATGGAACCTGCACACACACAACCAAGTACTTTGTTCCCAACTTGCGATGAGGTTGTCAATCTCACCGGTTTGCTTGAAACAAAGATTATGAGCGTATCGAGTGGAAAACAATATAGTATGCGAGTAAAGTAAACAGTACGGGAAAAGTAAACAGGTGATTGCAATATGATTAAAATAGGACCGGGGTCCACAGTTCACTAGTGGTGTCTCTCCATAGATAAAATAACATGCTGGGTAAACAAATTACAGTTGGGCAATTGATAGAATAAAGATAAACGTGATATGTCAAGAAGATCACTATGAGAATTACTCTGGGCATTACAACAAAATACATAGACCGCCATCCAACTGCATCTATGACTAATAATCCACCCTCGGGGATATCAATCCGAACACCCCAAAAGTATTAAGTTGCGAACAACAGATAATTGCATTAAGCAAAGTGTGTAATGTAAACAAAGCATATGCCCTTGAGCATATGAATGTTGTTTTCTCCCTAGTAGCAACAGCACATCTACCACCTTAGAGGTTTCTGTCACTCCCCCAGGTGAAATAGAGACATGAACCCACTATCGAGCATAAATACCCCCTCTTGGAGTCACTAGCAACTACTCGGCCAAGATAGCTACTAACAACGGAGAGCATGCAAGATCATAAACAACATAGAGATAACAAAAGATATAATTCAGTACAGCAACTTAATCATAAACACCAATATTCATCGGATCCCAACAAACCAACATCATAGAATTACATAACGGTGATCTCAATCATGTAGGGCAGCTCATGAGATCTAAACATGAAGCACATGGTGGAGAAGACAACCATCTAGCTACTGCAATGGACCCATAGTCCAAGGTAGACTACTCACTCATCGCTCCGGAGGCAAGCATGGCGATGAAGAAGACCTCCGGTGGCGATTCCCCTCTCTGGCAGGGTGCCGGGAAGAGCTTCTGGACCCTCCCGATCTTCGGGTCGACGGTGGCGGCGGATCGCGATGTGTTCTGGAAATCTGATCGGGTACTTAGGTTTTTTCCGTCGGGGGGTCTTTATAGGCGAAGGGGCGATGTCAGAGGTGGAGCCAGGGACTCTCACACATGGGTGGCGCGGCCAGGGGCCTGGCCGCGCCAGCCCTATGTGTGGGGCCCTGGTGGCCCACCTCCGACACTTCTTCGGATCTCTGGAAGCTTCCGGGAAAAATAAGACTTCAGGAACTTATTTCGTCCAATTCTGAGAATATTTCCTGTGTATCACTTCTGAAACACAAAAACAGCAGAAAACAGGAAACTGGCACCGTGGCACTTGTTAGTAGGTTAGTTCCGGAAAATGCATAAAAATGCCACTAAGTGTAACGAAACAATAGGCAAATGGTGTAAAAACAAGCATGGAGCATCAAAAATTATAGATACGTTTGAGACGTATCAAGCATCCCCAAGCTTAACTCCTGCTCGTCCTCGAGTAGGTAAGTGATAACAAAAGAATAATTTTTGAGGTGACATGCACCTACACAATCTTGATGTAAACATTGGTGAGCTGGGATCAATAGAACTTAAAACATGGGCATGAAAGATACTCCCTCCGTCAGGAATTACCCTGCATTCTGTGTTTGGTCAAAGTCAAACTTTTTAAATTTTGACCAAACATATTGGTAAAACTATCAATAACTATGAAACCAAATACATGCAATATGAAAATATATTTTATGACAATTCTAATAATGGTTATTTTATATTATAAATATTAATATTTTTTCTTATACACGTAGTCAAAGTTTATAAAATTTGACTTTGACTTAACCCAGAATGCAGGGTAATTCTTGACAGAGGGAGTATAATCATGACAATAAGAAACTTAGCAACCATGTTGTAAACATGCAAATGTCACAAACAAAAGATCATGATAATGAAACAATGAAAGTCAAACGTGTGTTCAAATCATAAGGAAAAACATACAAATAGTTTTCAGCTTGTCCTTCAAAGAGAGCAAAACATAAATGCATAGGACACCTCAAAGTTTAAGAGGGCGACTAGATACAAATAATTTAAGAACAAGTGAAACCAATCATCATGAGTCAATCAATGAACTTTGGGACAATGCATATCACACTAAGAATGACAACTATGCTCTCTTAATGGTGCATAAAGAAAGAAGGTGGTGACTCAATATAAAAGTAAAAGAAAGGCCCTTCGCAGAGGGAAGCAGTGATTGCAAGTTTTATAACCTTCAAAAATTATGGTACTTACCGGCTTTGAGCTCTCATTGCCCCCATCATAAGCATCTTGAATGGTTAAAGTTAATGCGAGAACAATTATGATGCATATGCTTGACAAATCATAAGTTGAAAACCTCGTGCCCCGTGAATACGAGTACCCAAACCTCATGCTACTTTACTTAGAGTCCCAAGCAAGGCTCTTGTCATTGTAAATATATGTGTATCATCGAGAACCGCCAATGGGGTACCTCCATGCCCGATGACATGGAACAAGCCCACACCAAAATGACAGGACAAGCAGACAATGAACACCTCGACATCTCTTTTATTTGCTATATTGTTTAGCTTTTTATTGTGAGATGCGTCGTCGAATGTTCACCCTGGGTATGCTGCAAATTTCCACCATGAATTATGCATGGCTTAGATTGGCGGCCCGGCGTTTCCCTAACACATATAAAAACTCCATGATCCTCACAAGATTCCCAACTCATTTTACACCGCGGGCATCCATAAACAAAAGATCACGATATCAACTCAAATAAGAAGTGCAATGTTGAAAGCTTGCCCCATGACGGCATGGCTGGGCTAGAATCCAACTTACAACTTGCAAGCATAACAACTCAACATAAAACACCACAATGTCAAATTTTTAGAACAGGAAAAAGTAAAGTGTGCCTTCCGGTTCGTGAGAGCTTTACTGACCGAATTTCGCATAACACTGGTAAGAGTTTAATTTGAAGAGAAAATAAAAGCAAGTCAAATTTACTTGGAATAGCAAATTGCTAGTAGGTATGTATGGTGGACACTTTGGAAAACTTTGGCTTTTAGGAGTTGGATGCACGAGTAGAGCTCATACTCAGTACAAGGCGAGGGCTAGCAAAAGACTGGGAGCGACCAACTAAGAGAGCAATAATGGCCATAATCATGCAAAGCGACAAAGCGACATTAAAAGAAGCATAAGATGGCATCAAAAGTCAAAAACTAAATGATCATGAAGGCTAATGGCGACTTTGTATGAGTCTAACATGTGTGAGCATGCGCCAAGTCAACCCAAATAAAGCATCAAGGAGAAAACCAAAATAATGCTTCCATACAATAAAAACAACGCATGATTTTTTTCAAAGGCTCATTAAGCAATCTCAGTTATTTGAGACAAGTCATGCTACAGCAAAACCACTAAGCATACTATCAAAAAGACATCAAGCATGACATGAAAAAGCCTAAGCCGCAGCCTACACAAGCTCCTTCTTGTACCACTATTTTGCACAAAGCTTTTTTTCTTTTCCAACACCATTTGAAATTTTTACAAATACCTCTTTTGATGAAAACCAATAAAGATCAGAGGAAAAAATACACCTTGATGAAAAGATATGACAAGATCTGAACGCAAATCAGGGCGAAAACGAGAACCAAAAGCAGTAGCAGAAAAAGTAGAACGCTCGATTTTTAATAAGAGTGAAAACTAGAGCGTTCTTTGCAAATGAAAACGAGTACATCTCCTCCAAAGAAAATTTGTTGGGGTCCAACCATTTATTGCAGCAAACAAACGAACTAAACCAACTAAGAAAACTAAAACAACTGACGCTCCAAGAAAAACACATAGTGCATGAAGTAATAAAAATATAGTGTCTTGAAAGGTGACCTGATTTTTGCCGATGAAGAAGGGGTGCCTCGGGGGCATCCCCAAGCTTTGACGCTTGTACTTCTTGGATATTTCTTGGGGTGATGCATGGGCATCCCCAAGCTTGAGCTTTTGTCCATTCTTCAACTCATCTCATCATTCTCCAATCCCTACACTTGAAAACTTCCTTCATACAAAACTAAACACAATTCTATTAGCAACATTAGTGTAAGCATAAAATATATTCAACCCTTTTTTAGCTTCAGGTTTCAACTCAAAACCACCACATATAAAGTATATACTACTGTAGCAACTTCCCAAAAAGGTTCCATGATCAAAAAGAACTCAAAAGAAAGCGATAAAGTGGCAAAAACAAATATTGGCAGAAATCTGTCAAAACAGAACAGCTGACAAAGGACGAATTTTTGAGGGATTTTCTGTTGCTCAAATCAAAAAGTGTTCAACTAACAAAAGTTTTGATATAACCTGGGGCATATGCACAAGAAATCGCAGGTCCAAAAGATAAACAGAGAATTTATACGAATTTTTACGGTGCAGCACCGAAAACAGTTTCAGGACAGCAACATCCCCAAATCTTTACCTCGCTCAAATTAGAGGCTTCTCTTGGCACAAAAACGAAATAAACAAGATAAGGAGCAGTCATTACTGTAGTAATGACTTCCAAGACTCAAATAAAAGAAAAAGTACTGAAAAGAAAACATTGGGTTATCTCCCAAGAGTGCTTTTCTTTAACGCCTTTGAGCTAGGCGCAGAAAATTGCGAATCAAGTAATATCAATAGATGAAGTGCTAGTTACCTCAGTAGGCTCTTTGAAGGTTCCCGAAGATGATTCAACCTGCAAGTCACCCTTAGTGGAACTAAGAGTCTTACCAATCTTAAGAATATGTTGAGATTTAAGCGCAGAAACCTTGGGAACATACATAAATTTTTGCTCTTTTCCAACAAACACTTTCTCCTTCTTAAATTTAAGAGAAGAGAAGATTAAACTAAGAGTTTCCATAGACTCCTCTAGTTTACCAATCCTTAAGTTTTGATTATCATGAGTAATGCTAGCCTCTAAAATGGTAATTCTCTTACCAATGTTTTCTGTTAATTCACTAACGCGGCTAGCATTTTCTAGGATACTTGGCAATCTTTTTTCTAAGGAGCTGAGCTTTTCTACCACCTCCTCTAAGGTGGTCTCAGTTTTGGCAACATGAATAGGTGGTACTCCCACTAAACTTTCAATTATAGTGCATGCTTCTCCAGCGGGAGTACCCAGAAAATTACCTCCAGTAAGAGTATCAAGAACATACCTATTCCAGCTAGATATACCAACATAAAAATTTCTAAGGAGGATCGTGGTGGAGTGCTTTTTGGTACACCTATGATGAGCATTGTTAATACGGTACCAAGCATCTTTTAAACTTTCTCCCCCTTGTTGCTTGAAACTACGAACTTCTACTTCAGGATTACTCATTGTAACAAAACTAAAAGCAGATAAGTAAAGACAACTACCAAGGATTCTAATTTTTTTGGGTTTTTTGATAAAAAACGATGCAAGTAAAATAAATAAGGTAAAGCAAAACAATAACAAAGTAAAGAATGTCTGTGCGAAAACTCCCCTTGCAGAAGTCTTCTCTTCCTCCCCGGCAACGGCGCCAGAAAAGAAGCTGCTACTCGGTGATGGCGCCAGAAAAGAGCTGGTGGCGTGTAGTTGACGTGGAGCAGTAAGTCCTTGTGCGTGGTGAATGACAAGCCCGTTGGGAACCCCAAGAGGAAGGTATGATGAGTGTAGCGGCTAGTTTTCCCTCAGTTAAGAAACCAAGGTTTATCGATCAGGAGAGGAGAGACGGCGACGACTGAAGGTGATATGGAACCTGCACACACACAACCAAGTACTTTGTTCCCAACTTGCGATGAGGTTGTCAATCTCACCGGTTTGCTTGAAACAAAGATTATGAGCGTATCGAGTGGAAAACAATATAGTATGCGAGTAAAGTAAACAGTACGGGAAAAGTAAACAGGTGATTGAAATATGATTAAAATAGGACCGGGGTCCACAGTTCACTAGTGGTGTCTCTCCATAGATAAAATAACATGCTGGGTAAACAAATTACAGTTGGGCAATTGATAGAATAAAGATAAACGTGATATGTCAAGAAGATCACTATGAGATTTACTCTGGGCATTACAACAAAATACATAGACCGCCATCCAACTGCATCTATGACTAATAATCCACCCTCGGGGATATCAATCCGAACACCCCAAAAGTATTAAGTTGCGAACAACAGATAATTGCATTAAGCAAAGTGTGTAATGTAAACAAAGCATATGCCCTTGAGCATATGAATGTTGTTTTCTCCCTAGTAGCAACAGCACATCTACCACCTTAGAGGTTTCTGTCACTCCCCCAGGTGAAATAGAGACATGAACCCACTATCGAGCATAAATACCCCCTCTTGGAGTCACTAGCAACTACTCGGCCAAGATAGCTACTAACAACGGAGAGCATGCAAGATCATAAACAACATAGAGATAACAAAAGATATAATTCAGTACAGCAACTTAATCATAAACACCAATATTCATCGGATCCCAACAAACCAACATCATAGAATTACATAACGGTGATCTCAATCATGTAGGGCAGCTCATGAGATCTAAACATGAAGCACATGGTGGAGAAGACAACCATCTAGCTACTGCAATGGACCCATAGTCCAAGGTAGACTACTCACTCATCGCTCCGGAGGCAAGCATGGCGATGAAGAAGACCTCCGGTGGCGATTCCCCTCTCTGGCAGGGTGCCGGGAAGAGCTTCTGGACCCTCCCGATCTTCGGGTCGACGGTGGCGGCGGATCGCGATGTGTTCTGGAAATCTAATCGGGTACTTAGGTTTTTTCCGTCGGGGGGTCTTTATAGGCGAAGGGGCGATGTCAGAGGTGGAGCCAGGGACTCTCACACATGGGTGGCGCGGCCAGGGGCCTGGCCGCGCCAGCCCTATGTGTGGGGCCCTAGTGGCCCCCCTCCGACACTTCTTCGGATCTCTGGAAGCTTCCGGGAAAAATAAGACTTCAGGAACTTGTTTCGTCCAATTCCGAGAATATTTCCTGTGTATCACTTCTGAAACACAAAAACAGCAGAAAACAGGAAACTGGCACTGTGGCACTTGTTAATAGGTTAGTTCCGGAAAATGCATAAAAATGCCACTAAGTGTAACGAAACAATAGGCAAATGGTGTAAAAACAAGCATGGAGCATCAAAAATTATAGATACGTTTGAGACGTATCACCCACCCCCTGACATCGCCCTTCCGCCTATTTATTCTCCTCATCGAGAAAACCCTAGGGTCCGAACTCTTTTCCAGAAAACATACTGTAAGCCGCCACCATCATCGACGAGAGATCGGGAGGGTCCAGAAGCTCTTCCCGGCACCCTGCCGGAGAGGGGAATCACCACCGGAGGCCTTCTTCATCACCATGCCTGCCTTCCGAGTGATGTGTGAGTAGTCTACCTTGGACTATGGGTCCATAGTAGTAGCTAGATGGATGTCTTCTCCTCCATGTGCTTCATGTTTAGATCTTGTGAGCTGCCTATCATGATCAAGATCATCGTTATGTAATTCTCACTACTAGAAATCAGCACATCAACGACCAGCCCCGCAAAATATTTGGTCGTTATTTGTACGATGAGGCAGTCCCGCGGCCAACTTTGGCCCGCGGACCCTGCACGACGACCAACGATTTAACCCGTCGTTAAAGATGGTCGTCGTTGTTTATCAGATGCGCTTCTCTCTCGGGAGTAATTAGTCAGTCCTTATCTCTTTGGCCTCCGGAAGGAAGGATAAATAACAAACTCGTTTAGGGTTCGCGTTATAAGACCCACGTCCAGGATAACTATGGCGGCGCGACCCCCATCTAGACCCTGCTGGCCTGCTTCATGATTTGCTTTTGCTATCAATCTTTGTAGATATGAGAGTAAGCGGCCATGGATTCAGGCATTCAGCATGGTCACAGGCGGCAGGGGTGGCCATTGGAGCGTGGTCCTAGCCGGACTCGTCTCTAGGCGAATTTTTTTTAAATATTGCACTTTTTATCAGCATTTCCGAAACTAGTATTGATTTGCAGGAATTTTCAAAAGTAGGACAGCGTCGAAGCCGCCGGATGCGACAGCAACAAGTCGCATCCGGCGGATGCGATTAGTGGCTCAGGTGGGCCAGCCACCTGCCACGGCCTGCTGGCGCGCTCCACTCGAATCCGGCGGATGCGATCTGAACTGGACGCAGTATATGTCTCTCATGCTCCTACCGTAACACAAAATATGCTAGCTATTAGCTGTTTTTAAACTTCAAATATTTTTTATTCACAAACCGTATATCTAAACAGGTTGAAACTTTCACAGGTTGAATATTACAATGAATAAGATTTTGTGAAATTTTTTCAATTTTTTCTGACAAGTTTAAATTTCACACCCGTATTACTCGAACAAAATTTAAACTTGTCAGAAAAAATTGAAAAAATTTCACAAAATCTTATTCATTGTAATATTCAACCTGTGAAAGTTTCAACCTGTTTAGATATACGGTTTGTGAATAAAAAATATTTGAAGTTTAAAAACAGCTAATAGCTAGCATATTTTGTGTTACGGTAGGAGCATGAGAGACATATACTGCGTCCAGTTCAGATCGCATCCGCCGGATTCGAGTGGAGCGCGCCAGCAGGCCGTGGCAGGTGGCTGGCCCACCTGAGCCACTAATCGCATCCGCCGGATGCGACTTGTTGCTGTCGCGTCCGGCGGCTTCGACGCTGTCCTACTTCTGAAAATTCCTACAAATCAATAGTAGTTTCAAAAATGCTGATAAAAAGTGCAATATTTAAAAAAAAATCGCCGTCTCTAGGAGGCGCCTAACCAGCAGCGCCCGCGGGAAGACAAAGCCTCGAATGGAGCTGTCTAGATGAGTTCCTAGTTCTTCCTAATAGGATAAAATATCTATTCTAACTTTCCTTTTATTCAGGCTTATTCTGGATCATCGTCAGCGGAGACAACTCTTTCGTCCTCCGTGCCACCGAGTGCAACAGTGCGTCGGCGGAAAGACCTAACACTGTGCACATGGTTTCGATTGCTATACGTCTGGCCGTAATGCCGTATTCGCTCCTTGGCCGCAGCGACAACAAAAATGTCGTTGTGAGACTGCCACCTATTCTGAGGTAATGACTGAATGACTAGAAACTAATCCCTTTATATTGTTTTGTATCGATTGTACCATCAGATTAGTTTTTGTACCATCTTTGGATTGATTTATCATCAGACCTTGGTATGCATTGTCTATTTATGTTGACAGGAACTATTGACGAAGACATGAGGAGGCTCAAAAGCTTGCTGCACTACTTCTCGTGTCTCTGCAAATATATGATCTCTTATATTTTTGTCAATTTCATTCATATGCATGTACTGACTTTTGGAAATAATAGATGGTTTTGTAGGACTGATCGTCCACCATAGTAGGATCTTGACGAGGCATTGAAGCGTAGATTGTGAATGGCGTGTGTCCAAATTCCAACAGTGATAATGGTGTCCCTAAGAAGAAATATATTTTCTAGTTTTTATGAATTTCCTTTAGATCGGCAGCTTCAGTAATTATGTGTAGAGGTTTTTTTATTTTTTATTTTGTTTTTAGTTTAAAAATTGTATGCGTGGATCGTATTCAATGTATGTATTTGATCAATAAAGTGTATAGTCCAGTAATTTTGCTAAATTACTATGATCATTAAATTGGCAGTTCTGGGTATTAAAACTTTTTGTTAAAGACTATCGATTCATAAAAGTATGGTTATAACAAATACTCCCTCCGTTCCTTAATATAAGGTGTATAGTTTTCTTGCACGAATATTAACGCACGGGCTAAAATGGCAAATTTCAATACTTGTAGACGTTAATACAAGTAGGTGATCGCTGTGAGGATAGAGGAAAAATAGAGAAATCTTGGTATCTTATCTCTCCTAATCAAATTGACTCCTAAATTGTGTAAAAAAATCACACAATCCCGCTATACACCTTATATTCTGAAATTTTTCACAGAAAACTATACACCTTATATCAAGGAACGGAGGGAGTATAAAATAGTAGCTTCCAATACTGCTATAGTGATCACTAAAATACTTTTAATGACGACAAAAGTGGTCGTTAATAAAAAAAACTACGGTCGTTATTTTCTCACAATTAACGACTACACACCATTTTGTCGTTAGAAAAATAACGACGACCAAAGGTATTTGGTCGTTATTACTTTTAATGACGGAGCCTATAACGACAACTAACGACCACCTCATTGTGATCATTATTGACTTTCAACGACCACCTTTAGACTTTTAACGACCATATATATCGTCGTTACAAACCATTTCTCTTGTAGTGTCTACATGTTGTGTTTATTGGGATCCGATGAATATTGAGTACTATGTCAAGTTGATTTGTGATTTATCATCTCTATGTTGTTTATGATCTTGCATGCTTGATACGTCCATTCTGCATCACTATTTTATAGCATAATTTACTGTTATTCATTGATATATTTTATATTTAGAGATGATACTTATGTTGTTTCCTCTGTTTTTACATGTTTGATGATCATTAGAGAACTTGCTGCCGGAGTCAGGATTCTGCTAGAAAAAGGACCGTCAAGACACCATATTTCTGAAGATCAACAATTCTAGGGAAATACCCAGAAATTCATATATTATCAGAAGACGAAAGTAGCCAGAAGGAGAGGGCGAAAGGAGCAGCAGGGGGCCCACACCACCAGGTGGCGCGGGTCAACCCCTGGCCGCGCCACCCTGGGGTGAGGCCACCCTGACCCACTCCTTCCATCGCCCCCTCGCGTATATTGTCGTCCCCAAAAATCTAAGTCAATGGGGGGCGAATCAGAGATAGACACCGCCGCCTCTGCGGGGCAGAAAACACCGAGAGAGAAAAGCTCTCCGGCAGGCAGAAATCTGCCGGGGAAATTCCTTCCCGGAGAGGGGATATCGTCGCCATCGTCATCACCATTGCACTGGACTTCATCGGGATCATCATCATCATCACCAGCACCTTCATCTCCACCATCACCACGCCATCCCGCTGTAACATCTTGGGTTGAATCTTGTCCAATTCTTAGGGGAAACTTTCCCGGTGTTGATTACTCTTGTAGTTGATGCTATTGAGTGGAACCGTTGAATTAAGGTTTATGTTTAGATTGTTATTTACCATTATTTCACCTTTGGTCATGATCCATATGATGTCTTGTGAGTAGTTCGTTTAGTTCTTGAGGACATGGGAGAAGTTGAGATGTTAGTAGTGAAACTATGTTGAGTAATATTTAATGGTTTGATATTTATATGTTGTGGTGTTATTCTACTAGTGGTGTCATGTGAACGTCGACTACATGATACTTCACCATTTATGGGCCTAGTGGAATGCATTGGGTATTTGGCTACTAATTGTGGGGTTGCCGGAGCGACAGAAACCTAAACCCCCGTTAGGAAACCATTGCACCAGGGAGCGTAGGATCTCAGAGTTTAAGGTTGTGGTTAGATTTATCTTAATTACTTTCTTGTATTTGCGGATGCTTGCAAGAGATATAATAACAAGTGTGTATTAGTCCTATTAAGGGTAGTGCGCTAGCACAGGTTCACCCCCATAACACTTATCAAACCAATGAAGATTACTTAGCAGCATGAAGCAAAAGCTCTCGATAGAAACTCCCGTGTGTCATCATGAACGTTTGGCAATCATAAGTTACACAACCGGCTTGTCCTTTGCTCTAGAAAGGATTGGGCCACTTGCAGCAATTACTATTATTGTCTTTTATTCATTCGTACTTTATTTACTTGCATTACTAAATACCCCTGAAAACCCGTTTGCTAGTATTTACAGTGAATCCTTGATCAAAACCGCTTGTCAACACCTTCTGGTCCTCGTTGGGTTCGACACTCTTATTTATCGAAAGTACTACGATACACCCCCTATACTTGTGGGTCATCAATGCTCTCCGTTCCTAGTAGATATCTTGGCCGAGTAGATGCTAGTGACTCCAAGAGGGAGTATTTATGCTCGATAGTGGGTTCATTCCTCTGGTAATCTGGGAGAGTGACAAAAACTTCTAAGATTGTAGATGTGTTGTTGCTACTAGGGAGAAAACAACAATCTTGTGTTCAAGGACATTTGTATTGTTTACATTACATACTTTGCTTAAGGCGATAATCTGTTGCTTGCAACTTAATACCCAACGGTTGTTCGGATGATATCCGGCAGGTGGATTATTAGTCATAGATGCAGTTGGATTACGGTCTATATATTATGTTATAATGCCCAAGTGAATCTCATAGTGATCCTCATGATATGTACATGCATTGCTTGCATTCTTTATTCTATCAATTGCCCAACTATAATTTGTTTACCTAGCATGTTATTTATCTTTATGGAGAGACACCTCTAGTGAACTGTGGACCCTGATACGTCTCATACGTATCTATAATTTTTGATTCTCCATGCTTGTTTATACACCATTTTCTTTGTGTTTTGTTACACTTCGTGGCGTTTTTATGCATTTTCCAGAACTAACATATCAACGAGATGCCACAGTGCCAGTTCCCTGTTTCTATTATTTTTGTGTTTCAGAAAAGCTAAACAGGAAATATTCTCGGAATTGGACAAAAAAAGCCAAAGTTCCTATTTTTCCCGAAGTGTCACGGAGTCAGAGACGGAGGGGAGCCAGGAGGCGGCCACGCCACCCCATGGCGCGGGCCACCCCCAGGCCGCGCCAGGGGCAGGTGATACGTCTCAAACGTATCTATAATTTTTGATGCTCCATGCTTGTTCTTGCACCATTTGCTTAATGTTTTGTTACATTTCGTGGCGTTTTTATGCATTTTCCGGAACTAACCTATTAACAAGATGCCACAGTGCCAGTTCCCTGTTTTCTGCTGTTTTTGTGTTTCAGAAAAGTTACACAAGAAATATTCTCGGAATTGGACGAAACAAAAGCCAAACCTCCTATTATTTAACAAAGCTTCTAGAAGTCCGAAGAGGAGATGGAGGGGGGCCACGCGCCGGCCACACAGTAGGGCGGCGCAGCCCAGCCCCTGGCCGCGCCCCCTATGTGTGAGACCACCTTGGTCCACCTCTGACGCTGCCCCTTCACCTATAAAGACCCCCCAACGGGAGAAACCTAAATACCCAATCAATTTTCCAGAAACACATCGCGATCCGCCACCGTCGTTGACACGAGATTGGGAGGGTCCATAAGCTCTTCCCGGCACCCTGCCGGAGAGGGGAATCACCACAGGAGGTCTTCTTCATCGCCATGCTTGCCTCTGGCGCGATGAGTGAGTAGTCTACCTTGGACTATGGGTCCATAGCAGTAGCTAGATGGTTGTCTTCTCCACCATGTGCTTCCTGTTTAGATCTCGTGAGCTGCCTTACATGATCGAAACCACCATTATGTAATTCTAAATGTTGTGTTTGTTGGGATCCGATGAATATTGGTGTTATGATTAAGTTGATGTGCTGAATATTATCTTATGTTATCTCTATATTGTTTATGATCTTGCATGGTCTCCGTTGTTAGCAGCTATCTTGGCCAAGTAGATACTAGTGACTCCAAGAGGGGGTATTTATGCTCGATAGTTGGGTTCATGCCTCTATTTAATCTGGGGGAGTGACAGAAACCACTAAGGTTGTAGATGTGCTGTTGCCACTAGGGAGAAAACAACATTCTTGTGTCTAAGGACATTCGTTTTGTTTACATTACACACTTTGCTTAATGCAGTTATCTGTTGTTCGCAACTTAATATTCATGGGGTCCTCGGATGATTCCCCATGGGTGGATTATTAGTCATAGATGCAGTTGGATGGCGGTCTATGTATTTTGTTGTAATGCCTAGAGTAAATCTCATAGTGATCCTCTTGACATATGCACATTATCTTTATTCTATCAATTGCCTAACTGTAATTTGTTTACCCAGCATGTTGTTATTTATCTTAAGGAGAGACACCACTAGTGAACTGTGGACCCCGGTCCAATTTCCTTTACATCGCTATCACCTGTTTACTTTACTCGCACTGTTTACTTTCTTGCATACTACTATTGCTTTCCACTCGATACACTAAATCCTTTGTTTACAGCAAACCGGTGAGATTGAACCTCATCGTAAGTTGGGAGCAAAGTTCTTGGTTGTGTTGTGTGCAGGTTCCGCGTTGCTACTAGTTGAAGACGCGCTAACAAGTATCGATTAATGGCGCCCTTGTTGGAGTGTCACGAAGCTAGCAAGCATCACCTTTTGGAGTTTGGCTTTTTCCTACTGGACTGATAAACCTTGGTTTCTTACTGAGGGAAAATTTGCTACTGTGCTCATCATACCTTCCTCTTGGGGTTCCTAACTGGACGGTGATCTACATCAACACCGTGCCGCATCAAGCTAATTTTCTGGCGCCGTTGCCGGGGAAAAAGAAGACTTCTGCAAGGGGAGTTTCGCACGCACATCCTTTACTTTGTTTTAAGTTTTGCTTTACTTTATTTTTGCTTGCATCATTTTATCAAAAACACAAAAAAATTAGTTTCCTTATAGTTGTTATTTTTACTTGTCTGCTCTTAGCTTTGCTAGAATGGGTACTCATGAGAACACCAAGTTGTGTGATTTTACTAGCACTAATAATAGTGATTTTATCTGCACTCCTATTGCAGTTAAAGAACTTCTCAGAGATCTCATATCTCTCAGAACGGGCCTGAGTCTGAAACATCGTTTTCAGTTCCTCAAGTATCTCAAAAGGCCCGCGGTACTTCTCAAAACGATTTTGAAGTTCCGGTTCCATAGAAAACAGCATGGTACTCATAATCGCATCACAATCATCTCTACGAGCATTGAAGTCAGCAAGTTCTTCAGTTTTCGCAGTTGCAGCAGGGGTGTCACCTAGCGCTTTGTCAAGTACATAGGCTTTTTGTCCGCCAGCGAGTATGATTCTCAGATTGCGGAACCAGTTGGTGAAGTTAGACCCATTGTTCTTAAGCTTTTCTTTCTCAGCAAAAACGTTGAAGTTGAAGTTGGACTTAGCCATTTGATCTACAACATTGCAAGTACAATTTAGACTATGTTCATGATAACTAGTTCAACTTAATCAAATTACTAGATGAACTCCCACTAAATTCAACATCCCTCAAGTTGTTTAGTGAACACGATCCAAATTCACCACACCTAATCCGATCTTTACGAGAAGAGATGTGGTTTCAATGGTGGACAACTAAGTGTCGATCATATCATTCATATGACTCATGTTTAACCTTTCGGTTCGTGTGTTCCGAGGCCATGTCTGTACATGCTAGGCTCGTCAAGTCAAACCCAAGTATTTTCTGCGTGTGCAAAACTGGCTTGCACCCGTTGTATGTGAACGTAGAGTTTATAGCACCCGATCATCACGAGGTGCTTGAAAACGACGATCTTTCGCAACGGCGCATACGAGGGGAGAACACAATTTTATCTTGATCTTTAAGTGAGGAATCATCTTATAATGCTACCGTCGCGATCTAAGCATAATAAGATACATAAAAGGATAAACATCACATGCATATAATTTTATGTGACATGGTATAGCCAATCTCCGCGCCATGATCTCCATCTTGTGCGCGCCGGCATGATCTCCATCACTCCACCATGATTGCCTCCACCACGAATAGCAACTACAACTATTGCTAACTACTTAGCGATAAAGTAAAGCTATTACATGGCGTATAAGAAGTTGACACGCAGGTCATACATAATTATAAAGACAACCATATGGCTCCTGCCGGTTGTGAACTCATCGACATGCAAGTCGTGAAAGATTACAAAACATGATCATTGCATACAACTCAATTCATACTCATCATGTCTTGGGCCATACCATATCACAAAACACTCCCTGCAAAAACAAGTTAGACGCCTCTACTTTGTTGTTGCATGTTTTACGTGGCTTATGGGAGTAGCAAGCTAAGAACGATTCTTACCTACGAAAAGCCACAACGGTGATATTATGGTTGCTAACATCCGATGTAAGTCCCATGACTACTATAGTGAGAGAAACTGGCATCCACCAGCCGCATGTGTGGAACAAGCCACACGTCAAGTGCGGAGCCGGTCTCGCGAACGCGGTCGCATAAAGTTGGCCTGGACCGCTTCAATCTCACTATACCGCGCCATAAGAAATACACAACAAGAGGTTTGCAACAGAAAACATCAACGCCCGCAACAAGCATGTTGCGTTCTACTCGTGAAACACATCTACGCATAGATCTAGCTCTGATACCACTGAAGGGTTTCGTAGCATAGTAAATCAAAAATTTTCCTACGCAACGAACAAGAAAGCCAAGATCTAATCTAGGAGATGTAATCAACAAGAGAGGTAGATGAGATCTTCATACCCT
Source organism: Dactylis glomerata (assembly GCA_007115705.1). Lineage (NCBI taxonomy): Eukaryota > Viridiplantae > Streptophyta > Magnoliopsida > Poales > Poaceae > Dactylis > Dactylis glomerata. The sequence continues at coordinate 377,533 of QXEO01001842.1, forward strand.
TGAAGATTCGCACAGCGGAAACGTTCAAGAGAACGTGGTTGACGTAGTCGTACTCGCCGTCTCCTCCTCGCGATCCGATCCGATCCTACGCCGCAAGTGGCGGCGCCTCCGAGAGTTGCACACGTGCGGTGCAGCGACGTCTCCTCCTTCCTTGGTCCAGCAAGTATGGTGGAGAGATAGATTGGATCGGCAGCACGACGGCGTGGTGCTTATGGTGGAGAGTTTCTGCGGCAGGGCTTCGCCTACGCGCAGTCGCGAGAGAGAGAGAGGGAGGGCAGCAGTTGGCGGCTAGGGTTTAGGTTTGGGGTGAGAGAGGGCTGCACCCTTGCCCCCCTATATATAGAGGGGTGGCCGGCCAAGGCCAGCTTGGCCTCTCCCCAAACCCTACCCGACTTGGAGTAGGAAGAGTGGGGGGCAAGTTTCCCCCCCTTCCTTCTTTGAAGACTCCCTTAGGGTTTCCCCTTGGGCTGGCCGGCTGGGCCTTAGGGGCCTTGTGCGCCTGGCCCAGGGCGGCCAGGGCACTTCCCCTTAGGCCCACGTAGGCCTCCGTCAAGTGGGCCCACGTTGGTCCCACTCCGGAACCTTCTAGAACCTTTCGGTACAATACCGATAAACTCCGAAACCTTTCCGGAATCCAAAAACTGCTTTCCTTTATATGAATCTTATTCTCCGGACCATTCCGGAACCTCTCGTGACGTCCTGGATCTCATCCGAGACTCCGAACTAAAACTCATAAACCAATTATCCATTCTATCCTAGCGTCGATGCACGTTAAGTGTGTGACCCTACGGGTTCGAGAATATGCAGACATGATCTTCTATCAATAATCAATAGCGGGATCTGGAAACCCATATTGACTCCCACATATTCATCGATGATCATATCGGATGAACCACGATGTCAGGATTCAATTAATCCCGTATATGTATTCCCTTCGTCACACGATATTTTACTCGCCCGAGATTTGATCGTCGGTATCACCATACCTGGTTCAATCTCGTTCACAGCAAGTACTTTACTCGTTCCGTAATCCGATATCACTTCGTGATTAACTCCTTAACCACATGCTTGCAAGCGGTGTTGATATTGATTACCGAGTGGGCCCGAAGTATATCTCTCCGACTTGGGAGGGACAAATTCCATCTCGATACATACAACTCAACAAGTACTTTCTGATCACCTGAGAGACACCTTTATTATCACCCTCACATAGGATGACGTTTGATGACTTCAAAGCTTTCTTCCGATACTAGGGAGTTGTATTATCTCATGGTCTAAGGAATACAATACATGACATAGGAAAAGCTTCGCAAAGATGAACACGATGACACGATCTAATTGCTCTGCTTTATTTGGGTCTGTCCATCACACCATTCTCCTAATGATATGATCTCATTATTAATTGACAACACATGTCTATGGTTAGGAAACCTTAACCATCATTAATCAATGAGCTAGTCCATAGAGGCGTACTAGGGACACGGTGTTGTTCATAAACCACACAAGTATTAAAGTTTCCGCTTAATACAATTCTAGCATGGAATATAAACATTATCATGAACAAGAATTATAATAATAACATCTTTATTATTGCCTCTAGGGCATAATTCCAACAGTCTCCCACTTGCACTAGAGTCAATAATCTAGTTTACATCTGGCAACAATCTAACACCCATGGCATTAAGGTGCTGATCATGTTTTGCTCGTGGAAGAGGTTTAGTCAACGGATCTGCGACATTCAGATCTGTATGTACTTTGCTAATCTTCAGATCTCCATCTGATATATAATCTCGAATTATATGGAAACGGCGGTTGATGTGCTTGGTTTTTGGATGATATCTTGGTTCCTTAGCCAGTGCTATGGCACCAGTGTTGTCGCACAATATCTCCAGTGGGTCCAAGGCATTTGGAACCACACCAAGCTCAGTGATGAAGTTTCTGATCCAAACTCCTTCACTTGATGCTTCCGAAGCAGCCATGTATTCCGCTTCTGTTGTAGATCCCGCGATCACGCTTTGCTTGCAGCTTCTCCAGCTCACAGCTCCACCATTCAAAATATAAACGTATCCTGTCTGAGATTTAGAATCATCCGGGTCGGTGTCGAAGCTAGCGTCGACGTAACCTTTTACGACGAGCTCCTCGTCACCTCCATAGACCAAGAACATTTCTTTAGTCCTATTTAAATACTTTAGGATGTTCTTTACGGCTGTCCAGTGTTCCACTCCTGGATCACTTTGGTATCTGCTCGTCAAACTAAGAGCATTGGACACATCCGGTCTAGTACACAGCATGGCATACATAATAGAACCTATGGCCGAGGCATATGGCACTTTGCTCATAGTTTCTCTATCTTTTACCGTAGCTGGACACTGAGCCTTGCTCAATATCTTACCTGACAACATGGGCAATGAACCTTTCTTTGCTTTATCCATTCTGAACCTCTTCAGAACTTTGTCCAGATATGTACTTTGGCTTAAAGCTATTAGGCGTCTTTCTCTATCTCTATAGATTTTGATGCCTAATATATAAGCAGCTTCCCCTAGGTCTTTCATTGAAAAACATTTATTCAAATAACTCTTCACATCGTTAAGCATATCGATGTCATTTCCAATAATCAATATGTCATCCACATATAGTACTAAAAATGTCACCGAGCTCCCACTCACTTTCTTGTAGATACAAGCTTCGTAGCAATTTGGAACAAATCCAAAACTCTTGATCACTTGATCAAAACGAAGGTTCCAACTCCGAGATGCTTGCTTCAGTCCATAAATGGAACGCTGAAGTTTGCACACTTTATTAGCATCCTTAGGATCGACAAAACCTTCGGGCTGCATCATATACAACTCTTCATCAATGTTGCCATTGAGGAACGCAGTCTTGACATCCATCTGCCATATTTCATAATCATGAAACGCAGCAATTGCTAATAAAATCCGAATGGACTTAAACATCGCTACGGGAGAGAAAGTCTCATCGTAGTCAACACCTTGAACTTGCCGAAAACCTTTTGCGACAAGCCGAGCTTTATAGACAGTAACATTACCATCCGCGTCCGTTTTCTTCTTGAAAATCCATTTGCACTCAACGGCCTTACGGTCGCTAGGAGGATCCACCAAAGTCCACACTTGGTTTTCGCTCATGGATCCCAATTCGGATTTCATGGCCTCTAGCCATTTCTCAGAGTCTGGGCTCATCATTGCTTCCTCATAGTTCGCAGGTTCGCTGTTGTCTAACAACAAGACGGTTAAGACAGGGTTGCCGTACCATTCAGGAGTGGCACGTGACCTTGTCGACCTGCGAAGTTCAGTAGTAGCATCGTTTGAAGTTTCATGATCTTTATCATTAGCTTCCTCTCTTGTTGATGCAGGCGGCGCCGGAACAATTTCTGGTGCTGCGCTACTCTCCAACTCGAGAGAAGGTTCAATAACCTCGTCTAGCTCTACCTTTCTCCCACTCACTTCTTTCGAGAGAAACTCCTTCTCAAGAAAGGATCCGTTCTTTGCAACAAACACTTTGCCTTCGGATCTGTGGTAGAAGGTATACCCAATCGTTTCCTTAGGGTATCCTATGAAGACGCATTTCTCCGCTTTGGGTTCGAGCTTGTCCGGCATCAACTTCTTGACGTAAGCTTCGCATCCCCAAACTTTAAGAAACGACAACTTAGGTTTAGCACCAAACCAAAGTTCATACGGTGTCGTCTCAACGGATTTAGATGGTGCCCTATTTAAAGTGAATGCAGCGGTTTCTAATGCATAACCCCAAAATGATAACGGCAAATCTGTAAGAGACATCATTGATCGCACCATATCTAATAGAGTTCGATTCCGGCGTTCAGACACACCATTGCGCTGTGGTGTTCCGGGTGGCGTGAGTTGCGAAACGATTCCGCTTGCTTTAAGATGTGTGAGAAAATCATAACTCAAATACTCACCTTCACGATCGGATCGTAGAAATTTAATTTTCCTGTTACGATGGTTTTCCACTTCGTTCTGAAATTCTTTGAACTTTTCAAACGTTTCAGATTTATGTTTCATTAAATAGATATACCCATATCTACTTAAGTCATCAGTAAAAGTGAGAAAATAGCGATATCCACCGCGCGTCGAAATACTCATTGGTCCGCACACATCGGTATGTATGATTTCCAATAAGTCCGTTGCTCGCTCCATTATTCCGGAGAACGGGGTTTTGATCATCTTGCCCATGAGGCATGGTTCGCACGTGTCAAATGATTCAAAATCAAGAGACTCCAAAAGTCCATCAGAATGGAGTTTCTTCATGCGTTTTACACCAATATGACCTAGACGGCAGTGCCACAAATAAGTTGGATTATCACTATCTACTTTGCATCTTTTAGCCTCAATGTTATGGATGTGTGTTTCATTGCTTTCGAGATTCAGAAGAAATAAACCATTCACAACAGGTGCATGACCATAAAAGATGTTATTCATATAAATAGAACAACCATTATTCTCAGATTTAAATGAATAACCGTCTTGCAATAAACATGATCCAGATATAATGTTCATGCTCAACGCAGGCACATAATAACACTTATTAAGGTTTAAAACTAATCCCGAAGGTAAAACTAAGGAGAGCGTGCCGACGGCCATCACATCAACTTTTGATCCATTGCCAACGCGCATCGTCACCTCATCTCTTGCTAGCCGCCGTCTATTCCGTAGCTCCTGTTTCGAGTTACAAATATTAGCAACTGAACCAGTATCATATACCCAGGCACTACAACGAGCGCTAGTAAGGTAGACATCAATAACATGTATATCAAATATACCTTTGATGGTGCCAGCCTTCTTGTCCGCTAAGTACTTCGGACAGTTGCGCTTCTAGTGACCCTTGACCTTGCAATAGAAGCACTCAGTGTCCGGCTTAGGTCCAGACTTGAGCTTCTTCTCAGCAGGGGCAACGCGCTTGCCTCCGCCTTTCTTGAAAGATCCCTTTGCTCCCTTAGCTTTCTTAAAGCTAGTGGTCTTGTTGACCATCAACACATGATTGTCTTTCTTGATATCCACCTCCGCAGCTTTCAGCTTAGCGAAGAGCTCAGTGATCGTATCAGTGGAACCAATTTGATTATGAGTAACTACAAAACCTTTGTAGCTAGGAGGGAGTGATTGCAGAACTCTGTCAATCTTGAGCTCCTCTGGAATCTTGCAGTCCAGTTGCTCAAGGCGTTGAGTGTAGCCCGACATCTTAATGGCGTGCTCACTAACGGAACTCCCTTCCTCCATCTTGCAGTTAAAGAACTTCTCAGAGATCTCATATCTCTCAGAACGGGCCTGAGTCTGAAACATCGTTTTCAGTTCCTCAAGTATCTCAAAAGGCCCGCGGTACTTCTCAAAACGATTTTGAAGTTCCGGTTCCATAGAAAACAGCATGGTACTCATAATCGCATCACAATCATCTCTACGAGCATTGAAGTCAGCAAGTTCTTCAGTTTTCGCAGTTGCAGCAGGGGTGTCACCTAGCGCTTTGTCAAGTACATAGGCTTTTTGTCCGCCAGCGAGTATGATTCTCAGATTGCGGAACCAGTTGGTGAAGTTAGACCCATTGTTCTTAAGCTTTTCTTTCTCAGCAAAAACGTTGAAGTTGAAGTTGGACTTAGCCATTTGATCTACAACATTGCAAGTACAATTTAGACTATGTTCATGATAACTAGTTCAACTTAATCAAATTACTAGATAAACTCCCACTAAATTCAACATCCCTCAAGTTGTTTAGTGAACACGATCCAAATTCACCACACCTAATCCGATCTTCACGAGAAGAGATGTGGTTTCAATGGTGGACAACTAAGTGTCGATCATATCATTCATATGACTCATGTTTAACCTTTCGGTTCGTGTGTTCCGAGGCCATGTCTGTACATGCTAGGCTCGTCAAGTCAAACCCAAGTATTTTCCGCGTGTGCAAAACTGGCTTGCACCCGTTGTATGTGAACGTAGAGTTTATAGCACCCGATCATCACGAGGTGCTTGAAAACGACGATCTTTCGCAACGGCGCATACGAGGGGAGAACACAATTTTATCTTGATCTTTAAGTGAGGAATCATCTTATAATGCTACCGTCGCGATCTAAGCATAATAAGATACATAAAAGGATAAACATCACATGCATATAATTTTATGTGACATGGTATAGCCAATCTCCGCGCCATGATCTCCATCTTGTGCGCGCCGGCATGATCTCCATCACTCCACCATGATTGCCTCCACCACGAATAGCAACTACAACTATTGCTAACTACTTAGCGATAAAGTAAAGCTATTACATGGCGTATAAGAAGTTGACACGCAGGTCATACATAATTATAAAGACAACCATATGGCTCCTGCCGGTTGTGAACTCATCGACATGCAAGTCGTGAAAGATTACAAAACATGATCATTGCATACAACTCAATTCATACTCATCATGTCTTGGGCCATACCATATCACAAAACACTCCCTGCAAAAACAAGTTAGACGCCTCTACTTTGTTGTTGCATGTTTTACGTGGCTTATGGGAGTAGCAAGCTAAGAACGATTCTTACCTACGAAAAGCCACAACGGTGATATTATGGTTGCTAACATCCGATGTAAGTCCCATGACTACTATAGTGAGAGAAACTGGCATCCACCAGCCGCATGTGTGGAACAAGCCACACGTCAAGTGCGGAGCCGGTCTCGCGAACGCGGTCGCGTAAAGTTGGCCTGGACCGCTTCAATCTCACTATACCGCGCCATAAGAAATACACAACAAGAGGTTTGCAACAGAAAACATCAACGCCCGCAACAAGCATGTTGCGTTCTACTCGTGAAACACATCTACGCATAGATCTAGCTCTGATACCACTGAAGGGTTTCGTAGCATAGTAAATCAAAAAATTTCCTACGCAACGAACAAGAAAGCCAAGATCTAATCTAGGAGATGTAATCAACAAGAGAGGTAGATGAGATCTTCATACCCTTGAAGATTCGCACAGCGGAAACGTTCAAGAGAACGTGGTTGACGTAGTCGTACTCGCCGTCTCCTCCTCGCGATCCGATCCGATCCTACGCCGCAAGTGGCGGCGCCTCCGAGAGTTGCACACGTGCGGTGCAGCGACGTCTCCTCCTTCCTTGGTCCAGCAAGTATGGTGGAGAGATAGATTGGATCGGCAGCACGACGGCGTGGTGCTTATGGTGGAGAGTTTCTGCGGCAGGGCTTCGCCTACGCGCAGTCGCGAGAGAGAGAGAGGGAGGGCAGCAGTTGGCGGCTAGGGTTTAGGTTTGGGGTGAGAGAGGGCTGCACCCTTGCCCCCCTATATATAGAGGGGTGGCCGGCCAAGGCCAGCTTGGCCTCTCCCCAAACCCTAGCCGACTTGGAGTAGGAAGAGTGGGGGGCAAGTTTCCCCCCCTTCCTTCTTTGAAGACTCCCTTAGGGTTTCCCCTTGGGCTGGCCGGCTGGGCCTTAGGGGCCTTGTGCGCCTGGCCCAGGGCGGCCAGGGCACTTCCCCTTAGGCCCACGCAGGCCTCCGTCAAGTGGGCCCACGTTGGTCCCACTCCGGAACCTTCTAGAACCTTTCGGTACAATACCGATAAACTCCGAAACCTTTCCGGAATCCAAAAACTGCTTTCCTTTATATGAATCTTATTCTCCGGACCATTCCGGAACCTCTCGTGACGTCCTGGATCTCATCCGAGACTCCGAACTAAAACTCATAAACCAATTATCCATTCTATCCTAGCGTCGATGCACGTTAAGTGTGTGACCCTACGGGTTCGAGAATATGCAGACATGATCTTCTATCAATAATCAATAGCGGGATCTGGAAACCCATATTGACTCCCACATATTCATCGATGATCATATCGGATGAACCACGATGTCAGGATTCAATTAATCCCGTATATGTATTCCCTTCGTCACACGATATTTTACTCGCCCGAGATTTGATCGTCGGTATCACCATACCTAGTTCAATCTCGTTCACAGCAAGTACTTTACTCGTTCCGTAATCCGATATCACTTCGTGATTAACTCCTTAACCACATGCTTGCAAGCGGTGTTGATATCGATTACCGAGTGGGCCCGAAGTATATCTCTCCGACTTGGGAGGGACAAATTCCATCTCGATACATACAACTCAACAAGTACTTTCTGATCACCTGAGAGACACCTTTATTATCACCCTCACATAGGATGACGTTTGATGACTTCAAAGCTTTCTTCCGATACTAGGGAGTTGTATTATCTCATGGTCTAAGGAATACAATACATGACATAGGAAAAGCTTCGCAAAGATGAACACGATGACACGATCTAATTGCTCTGCTTTATTTGGGTCTGTCCATCACACCATTCTCCTAATGATATGATCTCATTATTAATTGACAACACATGTCTATGGTTAGGAAACCTTAACCATCATTAATCAATGAGCTAGTCCATAGAGGCGTACTAGGGACACGGTGTTGTTCATAAACCACACAAGTATTAAAGTTTCCGCTTAATACAATTCTAGCATGGAATATAAACATTATCATGAACAAGAATTATAATAATAACATCTTTATTATTGCCTCTAGGGCATAATTCCAACAATAATAGCTACCTTGGTAGACCTAAAATTCCTAATGAAGAAAGGATTTTAGAACTTGAAAAGGCTACCAAGAATTTTATGCAGGTGCAATATGAGCAGAACAGGGCTTTCACCAAGACCATGGAGGAGCAATCAGCTCTGTTGAGGACTATTAGTCATCAACTTGAAAATTTAAACAAGGCTATTCCTGAGTTGCAAGCTAAGGTTTCTAAAGCAGAAACTAATATTTCATCTTTGTCTAATGCGCAATCTTCTCTGATTAACAGAATGTCCGCTAAGCCTGATCCTTTTGCCACTACTAATGCTATCCAAGTTAAAATTGATGAAAATGTTAGGATGTTAGCAGAATTGCATGCCAGGTGGGAAAGAGAAGATGAGATGGCTAGAAATATGAAGGTATGTACCATTACTACCTCTAATGATGTTGTTCCTAATGCTATCAATCCTCTTACTTTGATTGGTGTAGAGAAAACTCCCACTCCTTGTACTAAAAAGCCCAAAACTGCAAAAACTTTTTCTCAAAAGAGTGCTGAAATTTTTCTGAGTGTGGGAGATGATAGCTCTATTTCTTTTAATGATTTTGATGTTGATGGATGCAATATATCTGAAGTTATTTTTTTCATAGAAAAGCTTGCTTTGAGTCCCAATGCTAGTTCCATAAATGTTGATTTTACTAAGCATATTACCAATGCTCTTATGAAAATTAGGGATGAAAAGTTGAAGCAAAAAGCATCTATTCCCGAGAAGTTAGAAGATGGTTGGGAACCCATCATTGATATGCATGTTAATGGTTTTGATTGCCATGCTTTATGTGATCTAGGTGCTAGTATTTCTATTATGCCTAGAAAAATTTATGACATGCTTGATTTACCACCACTTGAAAAGTGTTATTATGATGTTCCAATTGCTGATGTTGCTAAGAAGAAACCTTTAGGAAGGATTAATGATGTTCTTATTATGGTTAACAATAACCTTATTCCCGTTGATTTTCTTGTTATGGATGTTGAATGCAATGCTTCATGTCCTATTATTTTGGGAAGACCTTTTCTTCGAACTGTAGGTGCCATCATTGATATGAGGGAAGGCACCATCAAATATCAATTCCCACTCAAGAAAGGTATGGAACACTTCCCTAGAAAGAGGAAGAAATTACTTTTTGACTCTATTCTTAGAGCAAATTATGAACTTGATGCTTCATCGCTTGATATTACTTGATTCACACTTTCTGCGCCTAGCTCAAAGACGTTAAAGAAAAGCACTCTTGGGAGATAACCCAATGTTTTACTTTCAGTTATTTTTCTTTTATTTGAGTCTTGGAAGTTACTACTACTGTAATAACCTCTCCTTATCATTTTTATTTTGTTGTTGTGCCAAGAGAAACCTCAAATTTGAGTGAGGTAAGATTTGGGGAAGTTGCTGTCCTGAAACAGATTTCGGTGCTGCACCGTAAAAATTCTTGAACATTTGCAGAATATCTTTTTGACCTGCGATTTCTTGTGCATATTCCCCAGGTTATTTCCAAACTTTCATTAGTTTTACACTTTTTGATTTGAGCAATAGAAAACCCTCTAAAAAATCGACCTTTGTCAGCTGTTCTGTTTTGATAGATTTCTGCCACTATTTGTGTTTGCCTCTCGATCGCTTTCTTTTTTAGTTCTTTTGATCACGGAACTTTTGGGGAAGTTGCTACAGTAGTATATGCTTTATATGTGGTGGTTTTCAGTTGAAACCTGAAGCAAATGGGGTTGATTCATTATTATGCTTTCACTAATGTTGCTAATAAAATTGTGTTGAGTTTTGTATGAAGGAAGTTTTCAAGTGTAGGGATTGGAGAATGATGAGATGAGTTGAAGAATGGACAAAAGCTCAAGCTTGGGGATAAACACACACCCCAAGAAATATCCAAGAGGTACAAGTGTCAAACCTTGGGGATGCCCCCGAGGCACCCCTTCTTCATCGGCAAAAATCAGGTCACCTTTCAACACACTATATTTTTATTGCTTCATGCACTATGCGTTTTTCTTGGAGCGTCTTTACTTTAGTTTTCAGTTTAGTTTAGTTTAGTTTGCTGCAATAAATGGTTGGACCCCAACAAATTTCTTTTGGAGAAGTTGCCTTGCTTTTCATTTGCCAAGAACACTCTGTTTTTCACTCTTATCGTTCAACGAGTGTTCTTTTTTTCTAGAACTGCGTTTAGCTTTTGTTTCTTGCCTGGATTTTTGTTCAGATCTTGTTATATCTTTGCATCAAGGTGTATTTTTACCTCTGATCTATGTTGGTATTCATCAAAAGAGTTATTTCAAAAAGGTTCGAATGGTGTTGGAAAATACAAAAAGTTTCATGCAAAAAAAGTGGTACAAAAAGGAGCTTGTGTAGACTGCGGCTTAGGCTTTTGCATGTCATGCTTGATGTCATTTTGATAGTATGCTTAGTGGTTTTGCTGTAGCATGACTTGTCTCAAATGACTGAGATTGCTTAATGAGCCTTTGAAAAAATCATGCGTTATTTTTATTATTTGGAAGCATTAATTTGGTTTTCTCCTTGATGCTTTATTTGGGTTGACTTGGCGCATGATCACATATGTTTGACTCATACAAAGTCGCCATAAGTATCTATGATCATTTAGTTTTTGACTTTTGATGCCATCTTATGCTTCTTTTAATGTTGCTTTGTCGCTTTGCGTGATTATGGCCGTTATTGCTCTCTTAGTTGGTCGGTCCCAGTCTTGCTAGCCCTCGTTTTGTACTGAGTATGAGCTCTACTCGTGCATCCAACTCCTAAAAACCAAGTTATTCCAATTTGTCCACCATACATACCTATTAGCAATTTGCTATTCCAAAGTACATTTGACTTGCTTTTATCTATCCTTCAAATTAAACTATTTTTGGTGTTAGGCGAAAATTGGTCAGTAAAGCTTTCACGAACCTGATGGCACACTTTACTTTTCTCGTTCTTAAAATTTTGACATTGTGGCTCTCTTATGTTGAGTTGTTATGCTTGCAAGTTGTAAGTTGGAAATTAGCCAAACCATGCCGTCATGGGGTAAGCTTTCACTATTGCACTTCTTATTTGAGTTGATATCATGATCTTTTGTTTATGGATACTCGCGATGTGAAATAAGTTGGGAATCTTGCAGGATCATGGAGTTTATATATGTGTTAGGGAAACGCCTGGGCCGCTAATCTAAGCCATGCATAATTCATGGTGGAAATTTACAGCATGCCCATAGTGGACATTCGACGACGCATCTCAAAATAAAAAGCTATACCAATGGTAAATAAAAGAGATGTCGAGGTGTTCATTGTCTATTTGTCTTGTCATTTTGATGTGGGCTTGTTCCGTGTCATCGGGCAGGAGGTACCCCGTTGGCGGTTCTCGATGATACGCATATATTTACAATGACAAGAGCTTGCTTGGGACTCTAAGTCGAGTAGCATGAGATTTGGGTATTCGTACTTCATAGGACACGAGGTTTTCAACTTATGATTTGTCAAGCATATGCTTCATAATTGTACTCGCATTAACTCTAACCATTCAAGATGCCTATGATGGGGGCAATGAGAGCTCAAAGCTAGTAAGTACCATAATTTTTGAAGGTTTATAAAACTCGCAATCACTGCTTCCCTCTGCAAAGGGCCTTTCTTTTACTTTTATGTTGAGTCTCCACCTTCTACCTTTATGCACTGTCTAAGAGAGCATAGTTGTCATTCTTAGTATAATGTGCATTGTCCCAAAGTTATCATTGATTGATTCATGATTTTGGTTTCACTTGTCTTAAATTATTTGTATCTAGTCGCCCTCTTAAACTTGAAGGTGTCCTATGCATTTATGTTTTGCTATTCCATGAAGGACAAGCTGAAAACCATTTGCTACGTTTTTCCTTATGATTTGAACACATGTTTGGCTTTCATTGTTTCATTTTCATGATCTTTTGTTTGTGTTCTTCTTCATGTTATAACATGGTTGCTAAGTTTCTTCTATCAAGATTATGTCTTTCATGCCCATGTTTTAAGTTCTTTTGATCCCAGCACTCAATGCTTACATTGATGATCAAGATTGTGTAGGTGCATGTTACCTCAAAAATTATTCTTTTGTTATCACTTACCTACTCGAGGACGAACAGGAGTTAAGCTTGGGGATGCTTGATACGTCTCAAACGTATCTACTCCCTCCGACTCATATTACCTTTCGCAAATACGGATGTATCTAGCACTAAAATATGTCTAGATACATCCATATTTGTGAAAGGTAATATGAATCGGAGGGAGTATAATTTTTGATGCTCCATGCTTGTTCTTACACCATTTGCTTAATGTTTTGTTACACTTCGTGGCGTTTTTATGCATTTTCCGGAACTAACCTATTAACAAGATGCCACAGTGCCAGTTCCCTGTTTTCTACTGTTTTTGTGTTTCAGAAAAGTTACACAGGAAATATTCTCGGAATTGGACGAAACAAAAGCCGAACCTCCTATTATTTAACAAAGCTTCCAGAAGTCCGAAGAGGAGACGGAGGGGGGCCACTGGCCGGCCACACAGTAGGGCGGCACGGCCCAGCCCCTGGCCGCGCCCCTATGTGTGAGACCGCCTTGGTCCACCTCTGACGCTGCCCCTTCGCCTATAAAGACCCCCCGACGGGAGAAACCTAAATACCCGATCAATTTTCCAGAAACACATCGCGATCCGCCGCCATCGTCGACCCGAGATCGGGAGGGTCTAGAAGCTCTTCCTAGCACCCTGCCGGAGATGGGAATCGCCACCGGAGGTCTTCTTCATCGCCATGCTTGCCTCCGGCGCGATGAGTGAGTAGTCTACCTTGGACTATGGGTCTATAGCAGTAGCTAGATGGTTGTCTTCTCCACCATGTGCTTCATGTTTAGATCTCGTGAGCTGCCTTACATGATCGAGATCACCGTTATGTAATTCTACATGTTGTGTTTGTTGGGATCCGATTAATATTGGTGTTATGATTAAGTTGATGTGCTGAATATTATCTTATGTTATCTCTATGTTGTTTATGATCTTGTATGCTCTCCGTTGTTAGTAGCTATCTTGGCCAAGTAGATACTAGTGACTCCAAGAGGGGGTATTTATGCTCGATAGTTGGGTTCATGCCTCTATTTAATCTGGGGGAGTGACAAAAACCTCTAAGGTTGTAGATGTGTTGTTGCCACTAGGGAGAAAACAACATTCTTGTGTCTAAGGACATTCGTTTTGTTTACATTACACACTTTGCTTAATGCAGTTATCTGTTGTTCGCAACTTAATATTCACGGGGTCCTCGGATGATTCCCCGTGGGTGGATTATTAGTCATAGATGCAGTTGGATGGCGGTCTATGTATTTTGTTGTAATGGCCAGAGTAAATCTCATAGTGGTCCTCTTGACATATGCATGTTATCTTTATTCTATCAATTGCCCAACTGTAATTTGTTTACCCAGCATGTTGTTATTTATCTTATGGAGAGACACCACTAGTGAACTCTGGACCCCGGTCCAATTTCCTTTACATTACTATCACCTGTTTACTTTACTCGCAATGTTTACTTTCTTGCATACTACTATTGCTTTCCACTCGATACACTCAATCCTTTGTTTACAGCAAACCGGTGAGATTGACAACCTCATCGTAAGTTGGGAGCAAAGTTCTTGGTTGTGTTGTGTGCAGGTTCCGCGTTGCTACTAGTTGAAGACGCACTAACAAGTATCGATTAACGGCGCCCTTGTTGGAGTGTCATGAAGCTAGCAAGCATCACCTTTTGGAGTTTGCCTTTTTCCTACTGGACTGATAAACCTTGGTTTCTTACTGAGGGAAAATTTGCTACTGTGCTCATCATACCTTCCTCTTGGGGTTCCCAACTGGACGGTGATCTACATCAACTCCATGCCGCATCAGCAGGTGTGGGCCCCTGGTCCACTTCCCGATGCCGCCCTTCCGCCTATATATTCCCCTCGACGGGAAAACCTAAAGAGTCCGATCAATTTCCACGAAACATACTGCAAGCCACCGCCGTTGTCGACGTGAGATCAGGAGGGTCCAGAAACTCTTCTCGGCACCCTGCCGGAGAGGGGAATCACCGCCAGAGGCCTTCTTCATCACCATGCCTGCCTCCGGAGTGATGTGTGAGTAGTCTACCTTGGACTATGGGTCCATAGCAGTAGCTAGATGGTTGTCATCTCCTCCATGTGCTTCATGTTTAGATCTCGTGAGCTGCCTATCATGATCAAGATCATCGTTGTGTAATTCTAGATGTTGTGTTTGTTGGGATCTGATGAATATTGATACTATGTCAAGTTGATTTGCTGAATTATTATCTTTATGTTATCTCTATGTTGTTTATGATCTTGCATGCTCTCTGTTGCTAGTAGATATCTTGGCCGAGTAGATGCTAGTGACTCCAAGAGGGAGTATTTATGCTCGATAGTGGTTTCATGCCTCTAGTAATCTGGGGGAGTGACAGAAACCTCTAAGGTTGTAGATGTGCTATTGCTACTAGGGAGAAAACAATAATCTTGTGTTCAAGGACATTTGTATTGTTTACATTATGCATTTTGCTTAAGGCGATAATATGTTGCTTGCAACTTAATACCCAATGGTTGCTCAGACGACATCCGGAGGGTTAATTATTAGTCATAGATGCAGTTGGATTACGGTCTATATATTATGTTGTAATGCCGAAGTGAATCTCATAGTGATCCTCATGACATTTGTATGCTTGCTTTATTCTATCAATTGCTCAACTGTAATTTGTTTACCCAGTATGTTATTTATCTTATGGAGAGACACCACTAGTGAACTGTGGACCCCGGTCCATTCTTTTACATTGTTATTACTGTTTTCCATTTACTCGCTTTATTTACATTCTTGCAAACTATTACCTTTTACCACTCGATACGCTTAATCCTTTGTTTACTGCAAACCGATGAGATTGACAACCTTACTGTAAGTTGGGACAAAGTACTTGGTTATGTTGTGTGCAGGTTCCACGTTGCTGCTGGTGCAAAGCCACGCCCAGGACAAGGCGCCATACATACATTGTCCGGAGCTGTCGCAAAGCTAGCAAGCATCAACCTTTGGAAGTTGGTTCTTTCTCCTACTAGTTCGATAAACCTTGGTTTCATACTGAGGGAAGACTTGCTATTGTGCTCATCATAACCTTCTCTTGGGGTTTCCAACTGGGCGGTCATCTACAAAACTCCTACATCAACACCACACCATCAACAAGTTTTCTGGCGCCGTTGCCGGGGAGAAAGAGGATTTCTGGAAGGGGAGTATCTCGCTTCCAATCTTTTACTTTGTTATTGTTTTGCTTCATTTTATTTTTGCTTGCATCTTTTTATCAATAATACAAAAAAATTAGTTCCTTTTATAGTTGGTACTTCGTTACTTTTAGTTCATTATGTTGTTCCCTAAGTATGCTCTGGAGGACCTTACAATAGGTAGTGGTTCTATAATTGCGAAAGGTAACATCGAGGAGTTCTTTAATCATGTTGGTATGCATAAAGATGTTGAGGATAGATCTTTAGCTGAGCTTGCTCCTAGTTATGAAGTTGCTGCTGCTTATTTAGTTCACATGTTGGAGGCTAGGTTTGTTAACCTTAATCGTTTTATGCAACAAATGTTTCTTAAGCTTCATGATATCGAAGACTCCGAAAAGAAAGATTTTATTTTGGAGACTTTGCGTAGAGAATTTAGAAATGTTGCTATAGAAGCTAGGAAAGTTTTTGAGCGTTTCAATATGCTTGGCTCACGTGTAGATGTTGTTGGTACAAACAAGGAAGAAATCAAAGTACCGATACCTTGCAAACTCGTAGGATTGCATTGTTGAAAAGAATTTTGATTGGATTTGTCCTGAAAAACTTTTTGATGAAAGGAGTGAACCCAAGAGTGTTCATAAGGGGTCTTCAAAAACTCATTTGAATACAATACAATGCCTTGTTGAAAAGACTTCTGCAATTGATCTTAATGCCTCATTTGAAAATACTTGATTTCCACTTTGTGCGCCTAGCTCAAAGGCGTTAAAGAAAAGCACTCTTGGGAGATAACCCAATATTTTCTTTTCAGTACTTTTTCTTTTATTTGAGTCTTGGAAGTTATTACTACTGTAATGACCTCTCCTTATCATTTTTATTTCGTTTTTCTTTTAGTTTCCTTATAGTTGTTACTTTATTACTTCTAGTTCATTATGTTGTTCCCTAAGTACGTTTTGGAGGACCTCTCAGTAGGTAGTGGTTCAATTATTGGGAAAAGTAATATGGAGGAGTTCTTTAATCATATTAGTATGCATAAGGATGTTGAGGAAAAGTCTTTGGCTGAGCTTGCTCCTAGTTATGAAGTTGCTTCTGCTTATTTAGTTCACATGTTGGAAGCTAGGTTTGCTAGCCTTAATCCTTTTATGCAACACATGTTTCTTAAGCTTCATGATATTGAGGACCCCGAAAAGAAATCTTGGAAACTTTGCGTAGAGA
Organism: Dactylis glomerata; assembly: GCA_007115705.1. Taxonomy (NCBI): domain Eukaryota; kingdom Viridiplantae; phylum Streptophyta; class Magnoliopsida; order Poales; family Poaceae; genus Dactylis; species Dactylis glomerata. The sequence goes on from QXEO01001842.1 coordinate 394,583, forward strand.
ATTTAGAGATGTTGCCATTGAAGCTAGGAAAGTTTTTAAGCATTTTAATAAGCTTGGCTCGCATATAAAGGTTGTTAGTATAAACAATGAAGAAGCCGAAATATCAATACCTAGCAAACTCATGGGATTGCATGAAGCTTTTGAAAATAACTTTGATTGGATCTGTCCTGCAAATCTTTTTAATGAATTGAGTGAACCAAAGCGTGATCACAAGGGGTCTTCAAAAACTTATGTGGATGAAATACAATGCCTTATTGAAAAGACTTCTGCAGTTGATCTTAATGCCTCTCTTGATATTACTTGATTCGCACTTTCTGCGCCTAGCTCAAAGGCGTTAAAGAAAAGCACTCTTGGGAGATAACCCAATGTTTTACTTTCAGTTCTTTTTCTTTTATTTGAGTCTTGGAAGTCATTACTACTGTAATGACCTCTCCTTATCATTTTTATTTCGTTTTTGTGCGAAGAGAAGCCTCTAATTTGAGTGAGGTAAGATTTGGGGATGTTGCTGTCCTAAAACAGATTTCAGTGCTGCACCGTAAAAATTCGTGAAAATTCTCAGTATATCTTTTGGACCTGCGATTTCTTGTGCATATGCCCCAGGTTATATCCAAACTTTCATTAGTTTAACACTTTTTGATTTGGGCAACAGAAAACCCTCTAAAACTTCGACCTTTGTCAGCTGTTCTGTTTTGACAGATTTCTGCCACTATTTGTGTTTGTCGCTCGATCGCTTTCTTTTTGAGTTCTTTTGATCACGGAACTTTTGGGGAAGTTGATACAGTAGTATATTCTTTATATGTGGTGGTTTTGAGTTGAAACCTGAAGCAAAAAAGGGGTTGATTCATTGTTATGCTTACACTAATGTTGCTAATAGAATTGTGTTGAGTTTTGTATGAAGGAAGTTTTCAAGTGTAGGGATTGGAGAATGATGAGATGAGTTGAAGAATGGACAAAAGCTCAAGCTTGGGGATGCCCACGCACCACAACAAATATCCAAGAGGTACAAGCGACAAAGCTTGGGGATGCCCCCGAGGCACCCCTTCTTCATCGGTAAAAATTAGGTCACCTTTCAACACACTATATTTTTATTGCTTCATGCACTATGTGTTTTTCTTGGAGCGTCAGTTGTTTTAGTTTTCAGTTTTGTTTAGTTTAATTTGCTGCAATAAGTGGTTGGACCCCAACAAATTTCTTTTGGAGAAGTTGCCTTGCTTTTCATTTGCCAAGAACACTCTGTTTTTCACTCTTATCGTTCAATGAGTGTTCTCTTTTTCTGCTACTGCGTTTAGTTTTTGTTTTTTTGCCTCGATTTGTGTTCAGATCTTGTTATATCTTTACATCAAGGTGTATTTTGGCCTCTGGTCCATGTTGGTTTTCATCAAAAGAGTTGTTTCAAAAAGGTTCGAATGGTGTTGGAAAAGAGAAAAAGCTTTATGCAAAAAAAAGTGGTACAAAAAGGAGCTTGTGTAGACTGCGGCCTAGGCTTTTGCATGTCGTGCTTGATATCTTTTTGATAGTATGCTTAGTGGTTTTGCTGTAGCATGACTTGTCTCAAATGACTGAGATTGCTTAATGAGCCTTTGAAAAAATCATGCGTTGTTTTAATTATTTGGAAGCATTATTATGGTTTTCTCCTTGATGCTTTATTTGGGTTGACTTGGTGCATGCCTACACATGTTAGACTCATACAAAGTCGCCATAAGCCTCTATGATCATTTAGTTTTTGACTTTTGATGCCATCTTATGCTTCTTTTAATGTTGCTTTGTCGCTTTGCATGAATATGGCCGTTATTGCTCTCTTAGTTGGTCGCTCCCAGTGTTCTGCTAGCCCTCATTTTGTACTGAGTATGAGCTCTACTCGTGCATCCAACTCCTAAAAACCAAGTTGTTCCAATGTGTCCACCATACATACCTATTAGTAATTTGCTATTCCAAAGTATATTTGACTTGCTTTTATCTATCCTTCAAATTAAACTCTTTTTGGTGTTATGCGAAAATTGGTCAGTAAAGCTCTCACGAACCTGATGGCACACTTTACTTTTCTTGTTTTAAAATTTTGACATTGTGGCTCTCTTATGTTGAGTTGTTATGCTTGCAAGTTGTAAGTTGGAAATTAGCCCAGCCATGCCGTCATGGGGCAAGCTTTCAACATTGCACTATCTTTCATTTGAGTTGATATCGTGATCTTTTGTTTATGGATACTCGCGATGTGAAACAAGTTGGGAATCTTGCGGGATCATGGAGTTCTTATATGTGTTAGGGAAACGCTTGGGCCACTAATCTAAGCCATGCATCATTCGTGGTGGAAATTTACAGCATGCCCATAGTGGACATTCGACGACGCATCTCACACTAAAAAGCTATACCAATGGTAAATAAAAGAGATGTCGAGGTGTTCATTGTCTATTTGTCTTGTCATTTTGATGTGGGCTTGTTCCATGTCATTGGGCAGGAGGTACCCCGTTGGCGGTTCTCGATGATACACATATATTTACAATGACAAGAGCCTGCTTGGGACTCTAAATCGAGTAGCATGAGGTTTGGGTATTCGTACTTCATGGGACATGAGGTTTTCAACTTATGATTTGTCAAGCATATGCTTCATAATTGTACTCGCATTAACTCTAACCATTCAAGATGCCTATGATGGGGGCAATGAGAGCTCAAAGCTAGTAAGTACCATAATTTTTGAAGGTTTATAAAACTCGCAATCACTGCTTCCCTCCGCGAAGGGCCTTTCTTTTACTTTTATGTTGAGTCACCACCTTCTACCTTTATGCACCGTCTAAGAGAGCATAGTTATCATTCTTAGTATAATGTGCATTGTCCCAAAGTTTTCATTGATTGATTCATGATTTTGGTTTCACTTGTTCTTAAATTATTTGTATCTAGTCGCCCTCTTAAACTTGAAGGTGTCCTATGCATTTATGTTTTGCTATTCTATGAAGGACAAGCTGAAAACCATTTGCTATGTTTTTCCTTATGATTTGAACACATGTTTGACTTTCATTGTTTCATTATTCATGATCTTTCATTTGTGTTCTACTTCATGTTATAACATGGTTGTTAAGTTTCTTCTATCAAGATTATATCTTTCATGCCCATGTTTTAAGTTCTTTTGATCCCAGCGCACAACGCTTACATATATGGTCAAGATTGTGTAGGTGCATGTCACCTCAAAAATTATTTCTTTTGTTATCACTTAGCTACTCGAGGACGAGCAGTAGTTAAGCTTGGGGATGCTGATACGTCTCAAACGTATCTATAATTTTTGATGCTCCATGCTTGTTTTTACACCATTTGCTTAGTGTTTCGTTACACTTCATGGTGTTTTTATGCATTTTCTGGAACTAACCTATTAACAAGATGCCACAGTGCCAGTTCCCTGTTTTCTGCTGTTTTTGTGTTTTAGAAAAGTTACACAGGAAATATTCTCGGAATTGGACAAAACAAAAGCCAAACATCCAGAAATTTACCGAAGCTTCCAGAGAACCGAAGAGGAGACGGAACAGAGCCAGGGGGTGGCCTCACCAACAGGGGGCGTGGCCCAGGGCCTCGTCGCGCCGCCCTATGGTGAGGGTCACCTGGTCCACTTTTGATGCTGCCCCTTCGCCTATAAAGACCCCCCAATGGGAAAAACCAAAAGACTCCGATCACTTTTGCAGAAACACATCGCGATCCGCCGCCGTTGTCGACCCGAGATCGGGAGGGTCCAGAAGCTCTTCCTGGCACCCTGCCGGAGAGGGGAATCACCACCGGAGGTCTTCTTCATCGCCATGCTTGCCTCCGGCGCGATGAGTGAGTAGTCTACCTTGGACTATGGGTCCATAGCAGTAGCTAGATGGTTGTCTTCTCCACCATGTGCTTCATGTTTAGATCTCGTGAGCTGCTTTACATGATCGAGACTACCTTTATGTAATTCTACATGTTGTGTTTGTTGGGATCCGATGAATATTGGTGTTATGATTGAGTTGATGTGCTGAATATTATCTTATGTTATCTCTATCTTGTTTATGATCTTGCATGCTCTCCCTTGATAGTAGCTATCTTGGCCGAGTAGATACTAGTGACTCTAAGAGGGGGTATTTATGCTCGATAGTTGGGTTCATGCCTCTATTTAATCTGGGGGAGTGACAGAAACCTCTAAGGTTGTAGATGTGTTGTTGCCACTGGGGAGAAAACAACATTCTTATGTCCAAGGGCATATGCTTTGTTTACATTACACACTTTGCTTAATGCAGTTATTTGTTGTTCGCAACTTAATACTCAAGGGGTTCTCGTATTGATTCCCCGCGAGTGGATTATTATTTATAGATGCAGTTGGATGGCGGTCTATGTATTTTGTTGTAATGCCCAGAGTAAATCTCATAGTGATCCTCTCGACATATGCACGTTATCTTTATTCTATCAATTGCCCAACTATAATTTGTTTACGCAGCATGCGTTATTTATCTTATGGAGAGACACCACTAGTGAACTGTGGACCCCGGTCTAATTTCCTTTATATTGCTATCACCTGTTTACTTTACTCGCATTGTTTACTTTCTCGCATATTACTATTGTTTTCCACTCGATACGCTCATTCCTTTGTTTACAGCAAACCGGTGAGATTGACAAACTCATCGTAAGTTGGGAGCAAAGTACTTGGTTGTGTTGTGTGCAGGTTCCGCGTTGCAGCTGACAAAGCAAAGCACTGGATGAGGCGTCTTATAAATTGTCCGGAGCTGTCGCAAAGCTAGCCAGCATCACCTTCTTGAGTTTGGCTTTTTCTTGGACTGACAAACCTTGGTTTCTTACTGAGGGAAAAGCTTGCTGCTATGCTCATCATACCTTCCTCTTGGGGTTCCCAACTGGACGGTGATTTTCATCAACACACCGTGCCGCATCAAGCCGTCGCCAAGCCAGCTAGCATCAACCTTCGAAAGTTGTTTCTTTCTCCTACTGGTTCGATTAAACCTTGGTTTCATACTGAGGGAAACTTGCCGCTGTGCTCATCATACCTTCCTCTTGGGGTTCCCAACCGGGCGGCTAGCACCGCTATCAAGCATTTTTCTGGCGCCGTTACCGGGGAGAAAGAGGATTTCTGCAAGGGGAGTCTCTCGCTTCCAATCTTTTACTTTGTTTTTGTTTTCCTTACTTTCTTTACTTTATTTTTGCTTGCATCTTTTTATCAAAAATACAAAAAATGAGTTCCTTTATAGTTGTTATTTTGCTTGTCTGCTTTTAGTCTTGCTAGAATGGGTACTCCTAAGAACACCAAGTTGTGTGACTTTACTAGTACAAACAACAATGATTTCATTTGCACTCCTATTGCGCCACCTGCTCCTGAGGCAAATTTTTATGAGATTAAACCTGCTTTGTTGAATCTTGTTATGAAAGAGCAATTTTCTGTTGCTAGTACTGATGATGCTGCAGCTCATTTCAACAATTTTGTTGAGCTATGTGAGATGCAAAAGTATAAGGATGTAGATGGAGATATTATTAAGCTTAAGTTGTTTCCTTTTTCTTTGAGAGGAAGAGTTAAGGATTGGTTGCTATCTTTGCCTAGAAATATTATTGATTCTTGGGTTAAGTGTAAGTATGCTTTTATTGGAAAATATTATCCTCGTGCTAAGATCATATCTTTGAGAAGTGATATTATGAGTTATAAACAGTTTGATAATGAACATGTTGCTCAAGCTTGGGAAAGAATGAAATCTTTGATAAAGAATTGTCCCACTCATGGACTGACTACTTGGATGATTATCCAAACCTTTTATGCAGGACTAAATTTTTCTTCAAGAAATCTCTTGGATTCAGCTGTTGGAGGTACCTTTATGTCCATCACCTTGGGCGCCGCAACGAAGCTTCTTGATAATATGATGGTAAATTATTCTGAGTGGCACACCGAGAGGGCTCCACAAGGTAAGAAGGTAAATTCTATTGAAGAAACCTCTTCCTTGAGTGATAAGATTGATACCATTATGGCTATGCTTGCTAATGATAGAGCTCATGTTGATCCTAATAATGTTCCTTTGGCCTCTTTGGTTGCTCAAGAAGAGCATGTTGATGAAAACTTCATTAGAAATAATAATTTCAACAATAGTGCTTATAGGAACAATTTTGCTAGCAATAATTATAGGCCATATCCTTCTACCAATGGTAATGGTTATGGTAACTCTGATGGTAATTCCTCCAACAACAATAGGAGCATGCCCTCTGATCTTGAAGTCATGCTCAAAGACTTCATTAGTAAACAAACTGCTTTTAATAAGTCTGTTGAGGAAAAGTTGGGTAAAATTGATGTTCTTGCTTCTAAAGTTGATAGCCTTGCTCTTGATGTTGAACTTCTGAAACTAAAGGCTTTGCCTCATGATGTGAAAGAAAGCAAGACTTTGAATGCCATTAAGGTTAAGATTGATAATAATGTTAGGATGTTAGCAGAATTGCATGCTAGGTGGGAAAGAGAAGATGCGATGGCTAGAAATATGAAGGTTTGTACTATTACCACCAATAGTGATATTGTTTCAAAAGCTAGCAATCCTCTTAGAGTGATTGGTGTAGAGAAAATTCCTACTCCTTGTGTTAAAAAGCCTAAAACTTCAGAAACTTTTTCTAATAAAAGTGCTGAAATTTTTTGGAGTATGGGAGACAATAGCTCTACTACCTTTAATGATTTTGATGTTGATGGTTGCAATATTTCTGAAGTAATTTTGTTCTTGCAAAAGCTTGCTTTAAGTCCGAATGCTAGTTCTATGAATGTTGCTTTTACAAAGCATATTATGAATGCTCTCATACAAATTAGAGAGGAAAAGTTGAAACAAAAGGTTTCTATTCCTAAGAAGTTAGAAGATGGTTGGGAGCCCATCATTGAGATGAATATTAATGATTTTGATTGCAATGCTTTATGTGATCTTGGTGTAAGTATTTCTATTATGCCTAGAAAAATTTATGATATGCTTGGTTTACCACGGCTTGAAAATTGTTATTTTGATATTCCTCTTGCTGATGTTGCTAAGAAGAAACCTTTGGGAAGGATTAATGATGTTCTTATTATGGTTAACAATAACATTGTTCCCGTTGATTTCCTTGTTTTGGATATTGAATGCAATGCTTCTTGTCCTATTATTTTGGGAAGACCTTTTCTTAGAACTGTTGGTGCTATTATCGATATGAAGGATGGCACCATTAAATATCAATTCCCACTCAAGAAAGGTATTAAACACTTCCCTAGAAAGAGAAAGAAGTTACTTTTTGACTCTATCCTTAGAGCAAATTATGAACTTGATGCTTCATCACTTGAAAATACATTATTTCCACTTTTTGCGCCTAGCTCAAAGGCGTTAAAGAAAAGCACTCTTGGGAGATAACCCAATGTTTTATTTTAAGTACTTTTTCTTTTTCTTGAGTCCTATAAGTTATTAATACTGTAATGACCTCTCCTTATCATTTTATTTCGTTTTTGTGCCAAGAAGAACCTCTAATTGGAGGAAGGTAAGATTTAGGGAAGTTGCTCTCCTGAAACAGATTTCTGTGCTGTACCGTAAAAATTCGTGAAAATTCTCAGAACGTCTTTTTGATCTGCGATTTCTTGTGCACATGCCCCAGGTTATTGTCTAACTTTCATTAGATTTGCACTTTTCGATTTGAGCAACAGAAGATTTTCAAAAAAATCGATCTTTACCAGCTGTTGTTTTTTACAGATTTCTGCCACTATTTGTGTTTGCCTCTTGATCGCTTTCTTTTTTAGTTCTTTTGATCACGAAACTTTTGAGAGAGTTGATACAGTAGCTTATGCTTTAATGGGTGTTTTACTTGAGTTGAAACTGAACCAAAACAGTGGATTTACTATCTTGCATGCACTAATGTTGCTAATAAGAATTGTGTGAAGTTTTGTATGAAGGAAGTTTTCAAGTGTAGGGAAAGGAGAATAATGAGATGAGATGAAGAATGGACAAAAGCTCAAGCTTGGGGATGCCCATGTCACCCCAAAAAATATCCAAGAGGTACAAGCGTCAAAGCTTGGGGATGCCTTGAGGAACCCCCTCTTCATCGATAAATATCAGGTCATCTTTCAAGACACTATATTTTTATTGCTTCGTATACTATGCGTTTTTCTTGGAGCGTCTTTATTTTTTCTTTCAGTTTTCTTTTGTTTTATTTGATGCAATAAAAGGTTGGGCCCCAACATATTTCTTTTGGAGAAGACACAGTCCATTTTTCATTGCCAAGAACACTCTCGTTTTCACTCTTTTTGTTCAATGAGTGTTCTCTTTTTCTAGTACTACGTTTAGCTTTTGTTTTTCGCCTTGATTTTTGTTCAAAACTTGTTGATTGTTTGAAGCAAGCTTTATTTAGACCTCTGGTCTATGTTGGTTTTCATCTCTAATATTTGTTCAAAAAGGTTGATTGGTGTTGGAAAAGAGAAAAAAGTTTCATGCCTATAGTGGTACAAATGAGAGCTTGTTTAGACTGTGGCTTAAACTTTTGCATGTTATGCTTGATGTTATTTTGATTATATGCTTAGCAGTTTCTGTTGTAGCATGAATTTTCTCAAATGACTGAGATTTCTTAATGTGTCTTTGAAAGAATCATGCGTTGTTTTTATTATAGGGATTTCTATTTTCGTGCCCTCGGGTCCTTAGTTGTGCTCAGTTTTCCCCAGCCGCTTAGTTTTTTCTCAGTTTTGCCCAAGCCCTTGTCCGAAACCCTCACAAGGAGCTCGGACGGGAGGAATCCCGTTTAGTTGACCATTGGTTGGTGCTGGCAAGTGGGCCGCTGTTGGTGCCCCGCAGTGGACACGTCTCCACTTATCCAGATCATCGTGGGACCAACAACTTGTCCACGTTAGCGCGCCGGACCCACAGCTTACCTAGGTGACCGTTGCAAAATCGGAGCCCAAGCCAGCCCCGCGCCCGTGCCGTGCCATTGCTTCCCCTTTCTTTCCCCGCGCCCCATTGTTCTTCTTCTCCGCCAGCGGCAGCCCTTCTCCGGCAGGCGGGTGATGTCTAGTTTCTCTTCGACCTCCCGTTCTTCATGGCCGCAGTATGGACCCGTGCCTTTGACAAGATGCCCTGACTGCCCATGCCAGGAGCCTCTGAAGCGGCTGATCTGTAAGACGGACGATAACGGCAACCATGGACGTGAGTTCCTTGCATGCGAGAGCTTGCCATATAGAGAGGGGGATAAGGTTAGATCTCGCTCCAATTGCTCTGTTTTCTCTCGATTTTCTTGTTATTCCCTCGAATTTGGGATTTAGGGTTCATGTTGTTGTTTTCAGATTCTGAAGAAATGCAGGTATTTCAAGTGGATCGATGTGTACGTTCAGAGGCTTCAATTGCAGGAATCAATTGGCGCTATTGGGGAGCGCAATTTGGGAGGGGGGACTTCCTGTAGAGAATGCGGCGAAGAGAGGAGCCGTTCCGATTATGCCTAATGCTCCCAATGCAGAACTGGTGGAAGTGGAGGGAGAACTAAGGAAAATGAACAAGCAGTTAAGGCAGCTGATCGAGTTGAAGAAGCAAGCTAATCTGATGGCTGGTTGTTTTTTTTGTTGTATAATTGCGATCGGATTCTTATCATTGCTCATCAGGCGCTAGAAGTTGTTACAAGGGATCCCTTATTACAAATCCATTATTCAGTTACATGTACTTGTAGTTGTTTTCAAAGTTAGTGTGTGCATTCACCGAAATTACCAAAAAGAATAAGTGTTAGGGAATATAGGAATGCTAAAGATAGTTGATAATTGTTAGAGGGGTGACAAATAATGCATTCACCGAAATCCCACAAATATGTATGTCTCATGTTTCTACCAAAATTATACCACTTTTGGGACGTTTCAAATAACCAAAACTATATCCCAAACTATATTCCCTAAAAGAAAAGGAATGCTAAAGAAAGTTGATAATTGTTAGAGGGGTGATAAATAATCTCACCGAAATCCCCCAAATATGCTAAATATGTATGTCTCATGTTTCTACCAAAATTATACCACTTTTGGGCCGTTTCAAATTACCAAAACTATATTCCCTAAAAGAAAAGGAATGCTAAAAAAAGTTGATAATTGTTAGAGGGGTGATAAATAATCCATTCACCGAAATCCCCCAAATATGCCAAATATGTATGTCTCATGTTTCTACCAAAATTATACCACTTTTGGGCCGTTTCAAATTATCAAAACTATATTCCCTAAAAGAAAAGGAATGCTAAAGATAGTTGATAATTGTTAGAGGGGTGATAAATAATCCATTCACCGAAATCCCTCAAATATGTATGCCTCATGTTTATACCAAAATTATACCACTTTTGGGCCGTTTCAAATTACCAAAACTATATCCCAAACTATATTCCCTAAAAGAAAAGGAATGCTAAAGAGAGTTGATAATTGTTAGAGGGGTGACAAATAATGCATTCACCGAAATCCGCAAATATGTATGTCTCTTGTTTACACCAAAATTATACCACTTTTTAGTTTAACATTTTTAGATCATGGAAAATAATGCATAAATAGAGGGAATATAGTTACGTGGCAAACTCGTTATTGCACATAAATAGAGGGGTGTCACTGTCCACCGACAGAGAGAGAGAGGGGTGGCCACGAAGAGAGAGAGAGAGAGAGGTGGCCACGAAGAGACAGAGAGGGGTATACTGCCCGTTAGATCAGTGGATCAACGGTTGGTGGAGTCGATCCGTGTGACAACGGCTCAACCAATCAGGATAAGTTTGGGCTTCTGTGAGCATTTGTGACAGTATTTGAGGGCAAAACTGAGTAGTACTAAGAAACCAAGGGCACGTAAATAGTAAATAGGCTAAGGGATTCAAACAAAAGAATTACAAAATGAAAAATGCGTGTTTTGTACAATATAATTCATATTGGGCTACATCAAATTATTTGCAATTCAAATATACATGAGTGTGACAATTATGGCCTCATTTAGACAAACTATGTTTTGGGGAAGATGTTTTGCAAAGGGGTTTGAGTGGAAAACCATGCATCTTCATAGCTACTAGTGATTCTGAGAAGTGGCAATTTATGGTAAACCCTTGATTTATCTATGTTTGTTAAGGTTTCCTAGGTGGCAGGTTGCGTAGGAAGACTCCATGAGTAGGTGCCACTATGTTTTTATTTTGTTTGGATTTTTTTGCGCATGAAATGACTCAATTAGCTATGTTAATCTCATTTGTTGACTCTCTGTTGACCAGCTACTTGAGGGTAGAACTGAGTATATTGCACTTGCCAGTCTAAGTACTCGAGGGGAAAACTGAGTACAGATGAAATTTCTGTATAAGGCCCGAGGTTAGAACTGAGTACACCAAACGTCCCAGGGTTAGCCTCGTGTCGCGGTGCACGCTGCAGCCGTGCATAGCGGACGCGTGTTGCGGTACACACCACCTTCGTCTTTATAGAGCCCCTCTTTCTCTCCCTCGACGCTCGCCCACTCTCTCATTCTCACTGCAACCGCCTATCCTGTCCCATTATCTTCTCCACAACCGAAGAAAAAACCCCGGCGATGGAGAAGAATGAGATGCCCATTGTCGGCGCTTCCGACGTAGCCGCCGGCGCATCAGCCGTCGGCGAATCGGCCGCCGCCCCTGTCCAGGCCCCCGTCGCTGCTTCCAACGTAGCCGCCGGCGCATCAGCCGCCGGCGCATCGGCCGCTGGTGCATCGGCCGCCGCCCCCGTCCAGGCCCCCGTCGCTGCTTGCGATGTCGCCGCCGGCGCATCGGCTGCCGCCCCTGTCAAGGACCCCGTCTAGGCGCCCATCGATTGGGACCAGTACGAAGACCCGTACGAACCAGTGCCGTACGTCGCGCCGGAGAACCCCTACGACACCAGCATCGTCGACGACGAGCCGGAGGTAACCCTTTGTTCCATTGTTCTTATCCCATTTCAATCCTTTTGTGTTAGATCTAGCGTTATTAGGGTTCGTCTGTTCCTAGTTCAATCCTTTTGTGTTAGATCTTACGTTATTAGGGTTCGTCTGTTCCTAGTTCAATCCTTTTGTGTTAGATCTTGCGTTATTAGGGTTCGTCTGTTCCTAGTTCAATCCTTTTGTGTTAGATCTTGCGTTATTAGGGTTCGTATGTTCCTAGTTCTTGATCTTGCATTATTAGTGTTTGTGATTTGCTTTTGTTAAAGATTTGGTTAACTTATGTGAGTAATCAATCCCATCCGGTTAATTTGTGCCGATGATGATGAATATTTGGGCACAAATTGATTCAGGGTTTGGTCAGTGAACAATTGGTGTGTACAAATTTGGTGTGCATGATCTTTGGTTCACTGACTCAAATCCTGGATATAAGTGTGTCCAATGTAACTAAGGCTACCTCTTTTTTCATGCCCATATTATCATGCATGATCTTTTGTTCACTCTCTGTTCCATCATCGCTGCAATTGACTCCATGTTTTTCGATCTTTGGTGCTACGTGACAGGTGCAGAGCAGCGACGTCGACAGCGACGACGAGGCCTTCCACACCAAGACTCGTCACCTCCTCAGGAGGCTGCAGTCTGGCCATTACGATGGCCACTTTGCTCGAGGCGTTTACAGGTGCCCCTTCTGCAACAGGAGGCTCTGCGCCACCGACTTCAACTGCCTGGTGAACCATGCTGAATCCATTGGCAGAGCCATTGGCGGCGCTAGAGTTGGAACGACCGTGAACGTGCATGCGTTCATGGCCAAACACAAAGCACTTGGGATTCACCTGCGCAGCCTCCAAGCTTAATCCCTTGTAAAATATAGCTTATGTTGGATCTATCGGTAGTACTGTTGGATCTGTCGTGAATATATATATGCTATGTTAGCTGCTGTATGCAGCTTATCCTATATTTTCTCGATTTATTATGCTGCTGTGAATTTATCCTATACTAGCTTCTAGATTTGCTACTAGAATTGTTACCATATTGGGCAAAAAATGAGGGCCAAAAGGCAACAATCATTGAAGAAAGACAGAAATAGAAGCTTCTCTAGATTTGATACTAATTTGGTGAAAAGAGAGAGAACTGTTATAGAGAGAGAGGGGAAAAAGGCGCTCTCAAAAATACCAATTTGGGCCGAGAGAGACAGAACCGAGCTCTCACGTATAACCAAACGCGGTCTCATCCTGTCCCATGCGGTCCCTTTCTACCAGCCCCACGCGACGCGGTCTCATCCTGTCCCACGCGGTCCCTTTCTACCAGCCCCACGTGACGTGGCCCCACACGACGCGGCCCCACACGTCAGCATGGAACGGTCAACTAAACGGGAATCCTCCCGTCCGAGCTTCTTCTGAGGGTTTCAGACAAGGCCTTGGGGAAAACTGAGGAAAAACTAAGGAGCTGGGGAAAACTGAGTACAAATAAGGACCTGAGGGCACGAAAATAAAAATCCCTTTGTTATATGGGAGCATATTATTGTCGTATTCTCCTTTGATGCTTTATTTGGGTTGACTTGGCGCATGCTTACACCATGTTTGACTTTAACAAGTCGCCTCAAGCCTCTATGATCATTTGCTTTTTGACTTGTGACACCAATTTATGCTTTGGTTAATAATGTTTTGTCGCTATGCATGATTATGGCCGTTATTGCTTGATGTCTACGCACTTCTATTCTTGTAGACACTTGTTGGGCCTCCAAGTGCAGAGGTTTATAGAACAGCAGCAAGTTTCCCTTAAGTGGATCACCCAAGGTTTATCGAACTCAGGGAGGAAGAGGTCAAAGCTATCCCTCTCAAACAACCCTGCAATTACGATACAGAAAGTCTCTTGTGTCCCCAACACACCCAATACACTTGTCAGATGTATAGGTGCACTAGTTCGGCGAAGAGATAGTGAAATACAAGTGGTATAGATGATTATAAGTAGTAACTGCAATATGGAATAAAAATTGCTGCGAGCAAACAAGTAACAAAACAGCAAGTAAACGGTGTGCAAAGCTTGGAAACAAGGCCTAGGGATCATACTTTCACTAGTGGACACACTCCCAACAATATAACATGATTGAACAAATAACTTCTCTTTGCTAAGGCACTCTGAATTACTCTCCTATTGAATAACACTAATCATTGTGTAGTGGCTACAGAAGCACCCCTTAAAGTTCATCAAGTACTTGACAAACACCACTCATAGAGATATCCAAATCAAATCACAATTCAAGATAGAAATCATTGCAACTTAGACCAAGTACTAACACGGTGCACACACTATCACCATTACACCATGAAAGGAGGAATAGATCACTCAATACTATCATAGTAATAATTACTCTCATAATCCACAAGAGATCACAATCATAACCTAAACCAAGTACCACCACGATGCACGCACTGTCACCGTTACACCATGGCAGGAGGAATAGATTACTTTAATAACATCACTAGAGTACACTATAATAATTAAGCATAGGAGTAGCATAATATCTGAATAATAACATCTACTTGTTCAACATGATACAAAGCTCACGATCACATAAAGATCACATCATGGGAGAGAGAGGTGAACCACATAGCTACCGGTAGAGCCCTCAGCCCCGGGGATGAACTACTCCCTCCTCATCATAGGAGACAGCAAGGTTGATGGAGATGGCGGTGAGGTCGATGGAGACGGCGGAGACGGCGATGGAGACCGATGGAGATGGCTCCGGGGGCACTTCCCCGTCCCGGCAGGGTGCCGGAACAGAGACTTCTGTCCCCCGAAATTCGTCGATGACGGCGGCGGAGCTGCGGAACTGTTTCTGGAAAATTGCCGACTCTTTTAGGGTTTTCCGTCCTAAGGCTTTATATAGGCGAAGGGGCGATGTCAGAGGGGTGCCAGGGCCTCCTCACACAGGGGCGGCGCGGCCAGGGCCTGGGCCGCACTAGCCCTGTGTGAGGGAGGCCTGTGGCCCCTCTCCTTCCTCTCTTCGGATGTCTGGATGCTCCCGGGAAAAATTAGACTTCTGGCTTTTGTTTCGTCCAATTCCGAGAATATTTCCTGTGTATCACTCTGAAACACAAAAACAGCAGAAAACAGGGAACTGGCACTGTGGCAACTCGTTAATAGGTTAGTTCCGGAAAATGCATAAAAGTGCCACGAAGTGTAACGAAACATCGGGTAAATGGTGTAAAAACAAGCATGGAGCATCAAAAATTATAGATACGTTGGAGACGTATCAGCATCCCCAAGCTTAACTCCTGCTCGTCCTCGAGTAGGTAAGTGATAACAAAAGAAATAATTTTTGAGGTGACATGCACCTACACAATCTTGATCATATATGTAAGCATTGTGAGCTGGGATCATAAGAACTTAAAACATGGGCATGAAAGATATAATCTTGACAATAAGAACTTAGCAACCATGTTGTAAACATGCAGATGAACACAAACAAAAGATCATGATAATGAAACAATGAAAGTCAAACGTGTGTTCGAATCATAAGGAAAAACATACAAGTGGTTTTCAGCTTGTCCTTAATGAGAGAGCAAAACATAAATGCATAGGACACCTTCAAGTTTAAGAGGGCGACTAGATACAAATAATTTGAGAACAAGTGAAATCAACAATATGAATCAATCAATGAACTTTGGGACAATGCATATTACACTAAGAATGACAACTATGCTCTCTTAATGGTGCATAAAGAAAGAAGGTGGTGACTCAACATAAAAGTAAAAGAAAGGCCCTTCGCAGAGGGAAGCAGTGATTAAACATGTGCTAGAGCTTTTCATTTGTAAAACAGAGAGATAAAAATTGGTTTTGAGAGGTGGTTGTCTTTGTCAACGACTGGCAATGGGGTTCTTACTATCTTCCATACAAAAATGAAGCAAGTTTTTGAGTGAGATTGGCACTTTTGTGCTCTTTTATAAAGCTTGGCACTCCTCCCCACCTTTTTTTCCTTTCACAAACCATGGCTAACCGATTCCATCGGGTGCCCACCAACATTCACATTCCATGGAGGAGTGCCTTTTTTCTTTCTTTTTTTCCTTTTTTTTCTTTTTGGAATAAGCAATATGGAAGATAGCAAATCCAACCACTACGTCCCCATGAGCTAAAAACAGTAGCACAAAACGAGAAGTAGTTGAAAGTTTTTGAAAGGTAGCACATGAAAATTTACTTTGGAATGGCTTACAAATACCATGCATAGGAATTTATAGTGGACACAATAGCAAACTTGGTTTTTGGGAGTTGGATGCACGAGTAGAGCTCATACTCAGTACAAAATGAGGGCTAGCAAAAGACTGGGAGCGACCAACTAAGAGAGCAGTAATGGCCATAATCATGCAAAGCGACAAAGCGACATTAAAAGAAGCATAAGATGGCATCAAAAGTCAAAAACTAAATGATCATAGAGGCTATTGGCGACTTATTTTTGTA
The DNA here is from genome assembly GCA_007115705.1 of Dactylis glomerata. NCBI lineage: Eukaryota > Viridiplantae > Streptophyta > Magnoliopsida > Poales > Poaceae > Dactylis > Dactylis glomerata. Next base: position 410,890 of record QXEO01001842.1, read on the forward strand.
GTCAACATGTGTAAGCATGTGCCAAGTCAACCCAAATAAAGCATCAAGGAGAAAACCAAAATAATGCTTCCATACAATAAAAACAACGCATGATTTTTTCAAAGGCTCATTAAGCAATCTCAGTTATTTGAGACAAGTCATGCTACAGCAAAACCACTAAGCATACTATCAAAAGGACATCAAGCATGACATGAAAAAGCCTAAGCCGCAGTCTACACAAGCTCCTTCTTGTACCACTATTTTGCACAAAGCTTTTTCTCTTTTCCAACACCATTCAAACTTTTTAGAGACACCTCTTTTGATGAAAACCAACATGGTCCAGAGGCAAAAAGACATCTTGATGAAAAGATATAACAAGATCTGAACGCAAATCAAGGCGAAAACGAAAACCAAAAGCAGTAGCAGAAAAAGAAGAACACTCGATTTTTAATAAGAGTGAAAACTAGAGTGTTCTTGGCAAATGAAAAGCGAGTTCATCTCCTCCAAAAGAAACATGATGTGATCAAACCATTTATTGTAGCAAACAAACAAACTAAACCAACTAAGAAAACTAAAACAACTGACGCTCCAAGAAAAACACATAGTGCATGAAGCAATAAAAATATAGTGTCTTGAAAGGTGACCTGATTTTTGCCGATGAAGAAGGGGTGCCTCGGGGGCATCCCCAAGCTTTGACGCTTGTACTTCTTGGATATTTCTTGGGGTGATGCGTGGGCATCCCCAAGCTTGAGCTTTTGTCCATTCTTCAACTCATCTCATCATTCTCCAATCCCTACACTTGAAAACTTCCTTCATACAAAACTAAACACAATTCTATTAGCAACATTAGTGCAAGCATAACATATAATCAATCCTCTATTTGCTTCAGGTTTCAACTCAAAACCACCACATATTAATTATATACTACTATAGCAACTTTCCCAAAAGTTCCATAATCAAAAGAACTCAAAAGAAAGCGATAAAGTGGCAAACACAAATATTGGCAGAAATCTGTCAAAACTGAACAGCTGACAAAGGTCGAATTTTTTAGGGATTTTCTGTTGCTCAAATCAAAAAGTGTTCAACTAACAAAAGTTTGGATATAACCTGGGGCATATGCACAAGAAATCGCAGGTCCAAAAGATAAACAGAGATTTTTCACGAATTTTTACGGTGCAGCACCGAAAACTGTTTGAGGACAGCAATATCCCCAAATCTTACCTCACTCAAATTAGAGGCTTCTCTTGGCACAACAACGAAATAAAAAGGATAAGGAGCGGTTATTACAGTAGTAATAACTTCCAAGACTCAAATAAAAGAAAAATTACTGAAAATAAAACAATGGGTTATCTCCCAAGAGTGCTTTTATTTAACGCCTTTGAGCTAGGCGCAGTAATTTGCAAAGATGCTCATGTGGGCGCCATATAAGAGCTTGAGGCAAAGGCGCCATATAGGAACTTAAAGCAATAGAGAGCATCAAAAAGCAAATGTGAAATACATTTATATCTGAACCACTTCCTATGCATAGGAATCTTGTAAGAAAATAAATCAACTAGGCACATAGTAGCAAGCATGGATAGATAAAACAAGTGCCACTTCAAGATTTGCAACATAAAGAGGGGAAACTTAATATTGTTGAGATCCATCAAACCATGTTTCCCTCTCTCATCATAACTTTCAGTAGCATCATGAATAGAACTAACAATATAACTATCACATAAAGCATCCCTACCATGAGCCACATGCATAAAAAAATTAATACTCACCACAGGAACAATAGTAGTAGGAGCAGATTTAACAGAATAATTATTCTCATCACCATAATCATCATAAATAGGAGGCATATTGTAATCATAACTAATTTTCTCCTCAAAAGTAGGTGAACTGAAAATATTATACTCATCATCATAACCATCATAAACTAGAGGTTTAGTATCATCACAAGCTAAAGAGCAACTATTTCGCAAAGCATATTCTTCAAACATATCATCATAAGAAGGAACATCACATAGGGGAGATAAAATATCATCAGAGCAAACTTTCTCCACTAAAGCTGGGGAACTAAAAATATCATGCTTAACAAAACCAGCTTCCCCAAGCTTAGAATTTTCCATAGCATTAGCAATAACGGGATTCAAAGCATTCGTACTAACAACACTATTAGCATGCAAATTAAGCTCCAAAGGTTTTTCAATTTTCTCTTCAAACACTTCATATCTAAACTCAGGAAAAAGACTAGAGAACTCTTTATTTTCCATTAAGCCTAACTAGTGAAAATAAAAACAAGAAACAAAAAGATGTAATTGCAAAATCTAAAGGAAATAACTCCGAGAACTCACACAGGAGGATGAGAGTACCTTTTACCTTACCTCCCCGGCAACGGCGCCAGAAAAGAGCTTGATGTCTATGCACTTCTATTCTTGTAGACACTTGTTGGGCCTCCAAGTGCAGAGGTTTGTACAACAGCAGCAAGTTTCCCTTAAGTGGATCACCCAAGGTTTATCGAACTCAGGGAGGAAGAGGTCAAAGCTATCCCTCTCAAACAACCCTGCAATTACGATACAGAAAGTCTCTTGTGTCCCCAACACACCCAATACACTTGTCAGATGTATAGGTGCACTAGTTCGGCGAAGAGATAGTGAAATACAAGTGGTATAGATGATTATAAGTAGTAACTGCAATATGGAATAAAAATCGCTGCGAGCAAACAAGTAACAAAACAGCAAGTAAACGGTGTGCAAAGCTTGGAAACAAGGCCTAGGGATCATACTTTCACTAGTGGACACACTCCCAACAATATAACATGATTGAACAAATAACTTCTCTTTGCTAAGGCACTCTGAATTACTCTCCTATTGAATAACACTAATCATTGTGTAGTGGCTACAGAAGCACCCCTTAAAGTTCATCAAGTACTTGACAAACACCACTCATAGAGATATCCAAATCAAATCACAATTCAAGATAGAAATCATTGCAACTTAGACCAAGTACTAACACGGTGCACACACTATCACCATTACACCATGAAAGGAGGAATAGATCACTCAATACTATCATAGTAATAATTACTCTCATAATCCACAAGAGATCACAATCATAACCTAAACCAAGTACCACCACGATGCATGCACTATCACCGTTACACCATGGCAGGAGGAATAGATTACTTTAATAACATCACTAGAGTACACTATAATAATTAAGCATAGGAGTAGCATAATATCTGAATAATAACATCTACTTGTTCAACATGATACAAAGCTCACGATCACATAAAGATCACATCATGGGAGAGAGAGGTGAACCACATAGCTACCGGTAGAGCCCTCAGCCCCGGGGATGAACTACTCCCTCCTCATCATAGGAGACAGCAAGGTTGATGGAGATGGCGGTGAGGTCGATGGAGACGGCGGAGACGGCGATGGAGACCGATGGAGATGGCTCCGGGGGCACTTCCCCGTCCCGGCAGGGTGCCGGAACAGAGACTTCTGTCCCCCGAAATTCGTCGATGACGGCGGCGGAGCTGCGGAACTGTTTCTGGAAAATTGCCGACTCTTTTAGGGTTTTCCGTCCCGAGGCTTTATATAGGCGAAGGGGCGATGTCAGAGGGGTGCCAGGGCCTCCTCACACAGGGGCGGCGCGGCCAGGGCCTGGGCCACGCCAGCCCTGTGTGAGGGAGGCCTGTGGCCCCTCTCCTTCCTCTCTTCGGATGTCTGGATGCTCCTGGGAAAAATAAGACTTCTGGCTTTTGTTTCGTCCAATTCCGAGAATATTTCCTGTGTATCACTCTGAAACACAAAAACAGCAGAAAACAGGGAACTGGCACTGTGGCAACTCGTTAATAGGTTAGTTCCGGAAAATGCATAAAAGTGCCACGAAGTGTAACGAAACATCGGGTAAATGGTGTAAAAAACAAGCATGGAGCATCAAAAATTATAGATACGTTGGAGACGTATCATTGCTCTCTTAGTTGGTCGCTCCCAGTCTTTTGCTAGCCTTTATCGGTACTGAGAGGGAATACTTCTTGTGCATCCAACTACCAAAAACCAAGTTATTCAAAAGAGTCCACCATATCTACCTATTAGCAATTTGCTATTCCAAGTACATTCGTCTTGCTTTTATCTATCTTCCAAATTAAACTTTCTGTTATGTGAAAATTAGTTAGTAAAGCTCTCACGAACCTGACGGCACATTTACTTTCTTGCACTTAATAAACTTGACCATTGTAGCTCTCTTATGTTGATTATATGCTTGCAAGTTGTAAGTTGGGAGTTAGCTCAGCCATGCTGTCATTGGGCACGCTTTCAACATTGCACTTATTCCTACTTAAGTTGATATTGTGATCTTTTGTTTATGGATGCTTATCTGTGTGAAAGGAGTTGGAAACTTGTGGATTTCATGGAGTTTGTTTATGTGTTAGAGAAACGCCTGGGCCGCTAATCTAAGCCATGCATCATTCATGGTGGAAATTTACAGCATGCTCATAGTGGGCATTCGACGATGCATCTCGAAATAAAAAGCTATACCCACTGGTAAATAAAAGAGATGCCGAGGTGTCTATTGTCTGTTTGTCTTATCATTTTGATGTGGGCTAGTTTCCATATCATCGGGCAAGAGGTACCCCATTAGCGTTCTCAATGATACACGTTGATGCGTGGTAAATAACCAGCCCGTTGGGAACCCCAAGAGGAAGGTATGATGAATATAGCAGCTAGTTTTTCCCTTAGTTATGAAACCAAGGTTATGTCGATCAGGAGAAGAGCGGACAATACGACTGAAGGTGATGCTTGCTAGTTTGCGACAGCTTCGGACAATTTATATATGGCGCCTCGTCCAAGCTTTGCTTGCTAGCTGCAACGCGGAACCTGCACACAACACAACCAAATACTTTGTTCCCAACTTGCGATGAGGTTGTCAATCTCACCGGTTTGCTTGAAACAAAGGTTATGAGCGTATCGAGTGGAAAACAGTAGAAGTATGCGAGTAAAGTAAACAGTGCGAGTAAAGTAAACAGGTGATAGCAATATGATGGAAATAGGACCGGGATCCACAGTTCACTAGTGGTGTCTCTCCATAAGATAAATAACACATGCTGGGTAAACAAATTACAGTTGGGCAATTGATAGAATAAAGATAAACGTGATATGTCAAGAAGATCACTATGCGATTTACTTTGGGCATTACAACAAAATACATAGACCACCATCCAACTGCATCTATGACTAATAATCCACTCACGGGGATATCATCCGAACACCCCATGAGTATTAAGTTGCGAACAACAGATAATTGTTTTAAGCAAAGTGTGTAATGTAAACAAAGCATATGCCCTTGAGCATATGAATGTTGTTTTCTCCCTAGTAGCAACAGCACATCTACAACCTTAGCGGTTTCTGTCACTCCCCAGGTTAAATAGAGGCATGAACCCACTATCGAGCATAAATACCCCCTCTTGGAGTCACTAGCAACTACTCGGCCAAGATAGCTACTAACAACGAAGAGCATGCAAGATCATAAACAACATAGAGATAACAAAAGATATATTTCAGTATAGCAACTCAATCATAACACCAATATTCATCGGATCCCAACAAACCAAACATGTAGAATTACATAACGGTGATCTCAATCATGTAGGGCAGCTCATGAGATCTAAACATGAAGCACATGGTGGAGGAGACAACCATCTAGCTACTGCTATGGACCCATAGTCCAATGTAGACTACTCACTCATCGCTCCGGAGGCAAGCATGGCGATGAAGAAGACCTCAGGTGGCGATTCCCCTCTCCGGCAGGGTGCCGGGAAGAGCTTCTGGACCCTCCCGATCTTCGGGTCGACGGCGGCGGCGGATCACGATGTGTTCTGGAAAATTGATCGGGTCCTTAGGTTTTTTCCGTCGGGGGGTCTTTATAGGCGAAGGGGCATCGTCAGAGGTGGCCCGAGGGGCTCTCACACATAGGGGCGCGACCAGGCCCCTGGCCGCGCCGCCCTGGTGTGTGGGGCCCTCGTGGCCCCACTCCAACTTCTCTTCGGATCTCTGGAAGCTTCCGGGAAAAATAAGACTTCAAGAACTTGTTTCGTCCAATTACGAGAATATTTCCTGTGTATCACTTCTGAAACACAAAATAGCAGAAAACAGGGAACTGGCACTGTGGCGACTTGTTAATAGGTTAGTTCCAGAAAATGCATAAAAGTGTCACGAAGTGTAACGAAACAGTAGGCAAATGGTGTAAAAACAAGCATGGAGCATCAAAAATTATAGATACGTTGGAGATGTATCAAGCATCCCCAAGCTTAACTCCTGCTCGTTCTCGAGTAGGTAAGTGATAACAAAAGAATAATTTTTGAGGTGACATGCACCTACACAATCTTGATCATATATGTAAGCATTTGTGAGCTGGGATCATAAGAACTTAAAACATGGGCATGAAGATATAATCTTGACAATAAGAACTTAGCAACCATGTTGTAACATGCAAATGAACACAAACAAAAGATCATGAAAATGAAACAATGAAAGTCAAACGTGTGTTCAAATCATAAGGAAAAACATACAAATGGTTTTCAGCTTGTCCTTCATAGAGAGCAAAACATAAATGCATAGGACACCTTCAAGTTTAAGAGGGCGACTAGATACAAATAATTTAAGAACAAGTGAAACCAACAATATGAATCAATCAATGAAAACTTTGGGACAATGCACATTATACTAAGAATGACAACTATGCTCTCTTATGGTGCATAAAGAAAGAAGGCGGTGACTCAACGTAAAAGTAAAAAAGAAAGGCCCTTCGCGAAGGGAAGCAGTGATTGCAAGTTTTATAGACCTTCAAAAATTATGTTACTTACCGGCTTTGAGCTATCATTGCCCCCATCATAAGCATCTTGAATGGTTAAAGTTAATGCGAGAACAATTATGATGCATATGCTCGACAAATCATAAGTCGAAAACCTCGTGCCCCGTGAATACGAGTACCCAAACCTCATGCTACTTTACTTAGAGTCCCAAGCAAGGCTCTTGTCATTGTAAGTATATATGTATCATCGAAAACCGCCAACGGGGTACCTCCGTGCCCGATGACATGGAACAAGCCCACATCAAAATGACAGGACAAGCAGACAATGGACACCTCGACATCTCTTTTATTTGCCATTTGTTTAGCTTTTTATTGTGAGATGCGTCGTCGAATGTCCACCATGGGTATGCTGCAAATTTCCACCATGAATTATGCATGGCTTAGATTGGCGGCCCAGGCGTTTCCCTAACACATATACAAACTCCATGATCCCCACAAGATTCCCAATTCATTTCACACCGTGGGCATCCATAAACAAAAGATCACGATATCAACTCAAATAAGAAGTGCAATGTTGAAAGCTTGTCCCATGACAGCATGGATGGGCTAGAATCCAACTTACAACTTGCAAGCATAACAACTCAACATAAGAGACCACAATGTCAAATTTTTAAGAACAGGAAAAAGTAAAGTGTGCCTTCCGGTTCGTGAGAGCTTTACTGACCAATTTTCGCATAACACTGGTAAGAGTTTAATTTGAAGAGAAGATAAAAGCAAGTCAAATTTACTTGGGATAGCAAATTGCTAGTAGGTATGTATGGTGGACACTTTGGTAAACTTTGGCTTTTAGGAGTTGGATGCACGAGTAGAGCTCATTCTTAGTACAAGGCGAGGGCTAGCAAAAGACTGGGAGCGACCAACTAAGAGAGCAATAATGGCCATAATCATGCAAAGCGACATTAAAAGAAGCATAAGATGGCATCAAAAGTCGAAAACTAAATGATCATAGAGGCTATTGGCGACTTTGTAAGAGTCTAAGATGTGTGAGCATGCGCCAAGTCAACCCAAATAAAGCATCAAGGAGAAAACCAAAATAATGCTTCCATACAAAAAAAATAACGCATCATTTTTCAAAGGCTCATTAAGCAATCTCAGTTATTTGAGACAAGTCATGCTACAGCAAAACCACTAAGCATACTATCAAAAAGACATCAAGCATGACATGAAAAAGCCTAAGCCGCAGTCTACACAAGCTCCTTCTTGTACCACTTTTTTGCACAAAGCTTTTTCTCTTTTCCAACACCATTTGAAATTTTTTAAGACACCTCTTTTGATGAAACCCAATAAAGATCAGAGGAAAAAATACACCTTGATGAAAAGATATGACAAGGTCAGAACGCAAATCAAGGCGAAAATGAAAACCAAAAGCAGTAGCAGAAAAAGAAGAACACTCGGTTTTTGATAAGAGTGAAAACTAGAGCGTTCTTGGCAAATGAAAAAAAAGGCAACTTCTCCAAAAGAATTTGTTGGGGTCCAACCATTTATTGCAGAAAAAAAAACTAAGCTAACTAAGAAAACTAAAACAACTGACGCTCCAAGAAAAACACATAGTGCATGAAGCAATAAAAATATAGTGTTTTGAAAGGTGACCTGATTTTTGCCGATGAAGAAGGGGTGCCTCGGGGGCATCCCCAAGCTTTGACGCTTGTACTTCTTGGATATTTCTTGGGGTGCTGGGCATCCCCAAGCTTGAGCTTTTGTCCATTCTTCAACTCATCTCATCATTCTCCAATCCCTACACTTGAAAACTTCCTTCATACAAAACTAAACACAATTCTATTAGCAACATTAGTGCAAGCATAACATATAATCAATCCTCTATTTGCTTCAGGTTTCACCTCAAAACCACCACATATTAAGTATATACTACTATAGCAACTTTCCCAAAAGTTCCATAATCAAAAGAACTCAAAAGAAAGCGATAAAGTGGCAAACACAAATATTGGCAGAAATCTGTCAAAACTGAACAGCTGACAAAGGTCGAATTTTTTAGGGATTTTCTGTTGCTCAAATCAAAAAGTGTTCAACTAACAAAAGTTTGGATATAACCTGGGTCATATGCACAAGAAATCGCAGGTCCAAAAGATAAACAGAGATTTTTCACGAATTTTTACGGTGCAGTACCGAAAACTGTTTGAGGACAGCAATATCCCCAAATCTTACCTCACTCAAATTAGAGGCTTAGAGGTTGTCAACTTCAATACTATGATTGAGTTGCTATACTGAATTAAATAAGCAGAAGCAACTTCAATACTAGGAGCTATCTCAACCAAAGATTTTTCCTCAACTTCCTTATGCATACTAATGTGATTAAAGAACTCCTCAATGTTACTTTTTCCAATAATTGAACCACTACCTACTGAGAGGTCCTCCAAAATGTACTTAGGGAACATCATGATGAACTAAAAGTAAAGGAATAACAACTACCAAGGATTCTAATTTTTTTTGGATTTTTGATATAAAACGATGCAAGTAAAAATAAAGTAAAGCAAAACTTAAAACAAAGTAAAGGATGTGTGTGCGAAAAACTCCCCTTGCAGAGGACTTCCACTTCTTCCCCGGCAATGGCGCCAGAAAAAGGGCTTGATGCGTGGTAAATAACGAGCCCGTTGGGAACCCCAAGAGGAAGGTGTGATGAATATGGCAGCTAGTTTTCCCTCAGTTAAGAAACCAAGGTTATGTCGATCAGGAGAATAGCGGACAATACGACTGAAGGTGATGCTTGCTAGTTTGCGACAGCTTCGGACAATTTATATATGGCGCCTCGTCCAAGCTTTGCTTGCTAGCTGCAACGCAGAACCTGCACACAACATAACCAAATACTTTATTCCCAACTTGCGATGAGGTTGTCAATCTCACCGGTTTGCTTGAAACAAAGGTTATGAGCGTATCGAGTGGAAAACAGTAGAAGTATGCGAGTAAAGTAAACAGTGCGAGTAAAGTAAACAGGTGATAGCAATATGATGGAAATAGGACCGGGATCCACAGTTCACTAGTGGTGTCTCTCCATAAGATAAATAACACATGCTGGGTAAACAAATTACAGTTGGGCAATTGATAGAATAAAGATAAACGTGATATGTCAAGAAGATCACTATGCGATTTACTCTGGGCATTACAACAAAATACATAGACCGCCATCCAACTGCATCTATGACTAATAATCCACTCACGGGGATATCATCCGAACACCCCATGAGTATTAAGTTGCGAACAACAGATAATTGCTTTAAGCAAAGTATGTAATGTAAACAAAGCATATGCCCTTGAGCATATGAATGTTGTTTTCTCCCTAGTAGCAACAGCACATCTACAGCCTTAGAGGTTTCTGTCACTCCCCCAGGTTAAATAGAGGCATGAACCCACTATCCAGCATAAATACCCCCTCTTGGAGTCACTAGCAACTACTCGGCTAAGATAGCTACTAACAACGGAGAGCATGCAAGATCATAAACAACATAGAGATAACAAAAGATATATTTCAGTATAGCAACTCAATCATAACACCAATATTCATCGGATCCCAACAAACTAAACATGTAGAATTACATAACGGTGATCTCAATCATGTAGGGCAGCTCATGAGATCTAAACATGAAGCACATGGTTGAGGAGACAACCATCTAGCTACTGCTATGGACCCATAGTCCAAGGTAGACTACTCACTCATCGCTCCGGAGGCAAGCATGGCGATGAAGAAGACCTCCGGTGGCGATTCCCCTCTCCGGCAGGGTGCCGGGAAGAGCTTCTGGACCCTCCCGATCTTCGGGTCGACGGCGGCGGTGGATCACGATGTGTTCTGGAAAATTGATCGGGTCCTTAGGTTTTTTCCGTCAGGGGGTCTTTATAGGCGAAGGGGCATCGTCAGAGGTGGCCCGAGGGGCTCTCACACATAGGGAGCGTGGCCAGGCCCCTGGCCGCACCACCCTGGTGTGTGGGGCCCTCGTGGCCCCCCCTCCAACTTCTCATCGGATCTCTCGAAGCTTCCGAGAAAAATAAGACTTTAGGAACTTGTTTCGTCCAATTCCGAGAATATTTCCTGTGTATCACTTCTGAAACACAAAAACAGCAGAAAACAGGGAACTAACACTATGGCGACTTGTTAATAGGTTAGTTCCGGAAAATGCATAAAAGTGCCACGAAGTGTAACGAAACAGTAGGCAAATGGTGTAAAAACAAGCATGGAGCATCAAAAATTATAGATACGTTCGAGACGTATCACACGTATGCTTACAATGACAAGAACTTGCTTGGGACCTAAGTTGATTAGCATTGTTTAAGTACTTATATTCACGGGATATGAGATTTTCAACTTATGATTTGTCAAGCATATGCCTCATATTTGTACTCGCAGTAACCTTAACCATTCAAGATGCCTATGATGGGGGCAATGAGAGCTCAAAGTTAGTAAGTACCATAATTTTTTGGAAGGTTTATAAATACTTGAAATCACTGCTTCCCTCTGCGAAGGGCCTTTCTTTTTATTTTATGTTGAGTCTTCACCTTCTACCTTTATGCACATTCTAAGAGAGCATAGTTGTCATTCTGAGTATAATATGCATAGTCCCAAAATTTATTATTGATTGATTCATGATTATGGTTTTGCTTGTTCTTAAATTATTTGTATCTAGTCGCCCTCTTAAACTTGAAGGTGTCCTATGCATTTATGTTTTGCTTCTCCATGAGGGACAAGCTGAATACCACTTTGCTATGTTTTTCTATGCTCGAAACAAACAATTGACTTTCATTGCATTATTACTCATGATCTTTTGTTTGTGTTACTTTTCATGTTATAACATGGTTGCTAAGATCTATTGTCAAGATTATATCTCTTATACCCATGTTTAGAGTACTTTGATCTCAGCACTCAATGCTTTACATCGTTTGATTAAGATTGTGTTGGTGCATGTCACCTCAAAAATTATTGTTTTGTTATCACTTACCTACTCGAGGACGAGCAGGAGTTAAGCTTGGGGATGCTTGATACGTCTCAAACGTATCTATATTTTTTGATGCTCCATGCTTGTTTATGCACCATTTGATTTGTGTTTTGTTTACACTTCGTGGCGTTTTTATGCATTTTCCGGAACTAACCTATTAACGAGATGCCATAGTGTCAGTTCCCTATTTTCTGCTATTTTTGTGTTTCAGAAGAGTTACACAGGAAATATTCTCGGAATTGGACGAAACAAAAAATGAAGTCCCTAATTACCTGACACGAAGACGGAGTCCAAAGAAGAGCAGGAGACGGACCAGGGGCCAGCCACACCCTAGGGTGGCGCGACCTATGCCTAGCCCACGCCACCAGGGGGTGTGATCGCCTGGTCCACCCCCTGACATCGCCCTTCCGCCTATATATTCTCCTCGTCAAGAAAACCCTAGGGCCCGAACTCTTTTCCAGAAAACATACTGCAAGTCGCCGCCGTCATTGACGCGAGATCGGGAGGGTCCAGAAGCTCTTCCCGGCACCCTGCTGGAGAGGGGAATCACCACCGGAGGCCTTCTTCATCGCCATGCCTGCCTCCGGAGTGATGTGTGAGTAGTCTACCATGGACTATGGGTCCATAGCAGTAGCTAGATGGATGTCTTCTCCTCCATGTGCTTCATGTTTAGATCTTGTGAGCTGTCTATCATGATCAAGATCATCGTTATGTAATTCTACATGTTGTGTTTGTTGGGATCCGATGAATATTGAGTACTATGTCAAGTTGATTTGTGATTTATCATCTTTATGTTATTTATGATCTTGCATGCTCTCCGTTGCTAGTAGATATCTTGGCCGAGTAGATGCTAGTGACTCCAAGAGGGAGTATTTATGCTCGATAGTGGGTTCATGTCTCTGGTAATCTGGGAGAGTGACAACAACTTCTAAGATTGTAGATGTGTTGTTGCTACTAGGGAAAAAAAACAATCTTGTGTCAAGGACATTTGTATTGTTTACATTATACACTTTGCTTAAGGCGATAATCTGTTGCTTGCAACTTAATACCCAACGGTTGTTTAGATGATATCTAGCGGGTGGATTATTAGTCATCGATGCAGTTGGATTACAGTCTATATATTATGTTGTAATGCCCAAGTGAATCTCATAGTGATCCTCATGACATGTACATGCATTGCTTGCATTCTTTATTCTATCAATTGCCCAACTGTAATTTGTTTACCCAGCATGTTATTTATCTTTATGGAGAGACACCTCTAACTGTGGACCCTGGTCCAATCTTTTACATTCATATTACTGTTTACCTTTTACAAGCATTATTTACTTTCTTGCAAACAAATATCTTTTACCACACGATACATTTAATCCTTTGTTTACAGCAAACCGGTGAGATTGACAACCTCAATGCTAGTTGGGGCAAAGTACTTTGGTTGTGTTGTGTGCAGGTTCCATGTTGCTGCTGGCGCAGAGCTACGCCCAGATAGGCGCCATAAACAAATTGACTTGAGCCGTCGCCAAGCCAGCTAGCATCAACCTTCGGAAGTTGTTTCTTTCTTCTACTGGTTCGATTAAACCTTGGTTTCATTCTGAGGGAAACTTGCCGTTGTGCTCATCATACCTTCCTCTTGGGGTTCCCAACTGGGCGGCTAGCACCGCTATCAGGGACACGGCGGCAGAGTTGCTATAGAGAGGAGGCATGGAGTTGCTGGAGAGGCGCTGCGGGGTTGAAGTGGCACTGGAGAGGAGCGGGGGTGGAGCTTAAATAGGGGGCACGCAGGAAGGTGGCGGTGCGGAAGACGAGGCATGCGCGTGCGTGAAGACAATGCGGCTGCGTGGAAGACGAGGCCGGTTACGCGTAAAGATGAGGTGGCACGCGCGAAGACGAGGCGGCGCATTTGAAGACAAGGCGGCGACGCGCATGACTACGAGATGGCGGTGAAGTGACTACGTGGCGACGCGGTGAATGACGCGGGGAAGAGTAGGGGAAGGACGTGGCGAGGTAAAGAGTGGTGCATTCTAAGATCTAAAATAGACTTTCTGTGGTGCATATCGCTATATGCGCCACAGAATATGCGCCATAGAATACCGATGTAAAATCTCTGAAGGTGGGGCCCATCAAATTTCTATGGCGCATAAGTCTATATGCGCCACGGAATTAGGCATATCTATGGCGCATGCATGCCTCTTGTGCCACCGAATTGGAAGAATTCTATGACGCTACCAATGCGCCATAGAATAAATTTAGTGGAGCATGCATTTTCTGATGCACCACAGAATGTCTGTCTATGGATAGCTAGTTTCTTAGTAGTGAGGGTTTTAAACAAAGATATGGAATTTACTACGAGGACACCTTTAGTCCAGTAGTCAAGTCAGCTACGATTCGTCTTGTGCTATCTATTGCAGTATCCAGGGGGTGGAGCCTTCGACAACTACATGTGAAGAACGAGTCCCTTCATGGTATTCTGGAGGAGATTGTTTATATGAGGCAGCTACCAGGATATGAAGTAAAAGGGAAATCACAATACATCTGCAAACATGATAAAGCTATATATGGGTTAAAGCAAGCTCCAAGACCATGGTTCTTGAAACTCAATACAAAAATACAAGCACTTGGTTTCATACCTTCTAAGGCTGACACATCGTTATTCTTTTATTCCAAAGGAAACATTACCATTTTTGTGCTTATTTATGTTTATGACATAATTGTTGCTAGCTCTTGTCATAATGCAACCACACAACACTTCTTCAAGATCTTCAAAAATAATTCGCATTGAAGGATCTTGGTGATGTCCACTATTTTCTTGGTATTGAGGTTAAGAAGATGCAAGATGGGTTACTTCTGACACAAGAAAAATATTCTTCGGATATACTTGAAAGAGTAGGAATGACGAAGTGCAAGGCCATGAATACGCCCATGGAAACAAGTGAAAAACTATCTACTCATGAAGGTATACCTCTTGATGCTGAAGATTCCACAAGGTACATGAGTGATGTTGGTGCTTTACAATACTTCACTCTTACTAGACCAGATATATCATTCTCAGTAAACAAAGTCTGTCAGTTCTTGCATGCACCAACTACTACACACTGGTTAGCTGTCAAAAGGATTATAAGATATCTTAGTGGCACATCTAAACTTGGGTTAAGGATAAACAAATCTTCTTCTATGCTTGTTAGTGCATTCACAGATGCAGAATGGGTAGGTTGTCCTGATGACAGAAGATGAACAAGCGGTTTTTGCTGTATTCCTTGGTCCAAATCTGATAGCATGGAATGCAAAAAAACAAGCTACAGTGTCAAGATCTAGCACAAAAGCTGAGTACAAGTCACTAGCTAATGCAACTGCAAACGTAATGTGGGTACAAACCCTTCTAAGTGAACTAAAGGTCCCGCATCCTCCAGCAACATGACTATGTTGTGATAACATGGGTGCAACCTATCTTTCAACGAATCCAGTTTTTTATGCTAGGACTAAACACATGGAAATAGATTACCATTTTGTTCGAGAATGATTAGCTCCGAAATTATTTGATATAAAGTTTATTCCAACAAGAGATCAAGTTGCACATGGATTTACCAAGCCACTTACAGTAGGCCAACTCGAAGCCTTCAGAAACAATCTTAACTTAGATAAGTTATGGTTGAGGGGGTATGTTAGCGAGTTAGGTAGTTTCTTGTATAACAAGTTGTACACATCGTATCGGAGTTGATAAGGATCGATGGTTAGAGTGGTTAGCGTGTAACAAACTTGATGTATCTATATCTATACATATATAAAGGTTGAAAGTTTTGACGGGCTGTTAGCTAAGCCAAATCATCCATCGTTACTGTAGATGCAAATTTGCGCATCTACAGTAACTGGAGCTCTTTCATCCGTTTGATCCGATCTTTGCGGCGGTATTCCGGTCAAAGCAGTGCCGGTCAAAAGCGGTGTCTACTGGGCCGAACAATCGAGGCCTTTCTTGCCAGCTTCCTGATCCCCGTCGTTATCTCTTCCTTCCCGATCCCATCGACCATGTAAAAAAAAAAAAATCATCGCTGTCGCCCACCTCACACGTGAAGCCGTCGGCTCCCGGAGATGCCGCTGCACCGCCTCCTCCACCACCACAACCTCCCGACCGAACGGGACCTCGCTGGCAAGGGGGCATGCAGCAGGAGCAACCGCGGCCTCCCCTGACCCCCTACACCTCCGGTCGCGTCGTGGTGCATCTCCAGCCGAGAGGAACCGGTGCGGGGGCCATAGAGGCATCATGGCCGGCGAGGTCGGCGCTGGGCGGAGTTGGCGCTAGGAGGGGCGGTGGACGGGGTGGTAGATCCTAAATCGCCGCCCTTGCAACTCACGATTGCCCATCGCTACCTCGGTGGAGCAGGCGGTATGGATCTGGCGGAATTGAGAGAGCCCGGCGCACCCTGTGACGCCCTGGGCCAAGACGAGGAGATGGAGAGCACAGAGGAAGGCGGGGGAAGCAGGGGAAGCGGCACGGCGAGCGACGTGAGGTCCTGTGAGGAAGCGACAGGGTGACATCTAGGCGGCGCCGCGCTCGCTTAGTGCCCCATCGTACTTGGCTGCAGCTCCGTCTGCCCTGGGCGCCCCGATCTACCGCTAGCTCCTCCCTCTCCTACGTGCGCGCGACCGACCTGCCGCCTCCGGCAGAGCCCAGGAGGATGGTGGCGAGGGACACGGGACCTGATGGCTGTGAATTTTCTTCGCGCTCGCTGCCACCATTAGTGTGGCCACCAGGGAGGATTCTCAGGCTGTTCCGGCACGAACGCCACTCTCCAAAGGTTTGGCGCTGCCTGGCTCCTCGGCGGCGCCGGCCAGACTTCCCACCACCGCACCGCTCCTGCGTAGGCGTTGATGGACAGCCGAACCTCCAGTTGCCGCTCTAACTCCTTCTGCAGGGTAAGCTGTTCACGCTGATGGGGGTCGGCGACGTTGTCGGTGGCCGGATTGCGAGGGAGAGCCTCTATGGATGCGTCACGCTCAATAGAGAGACTCTCCACGGCCACCGCTTTCGTATCATATCAGTTGGTGACGCAGGTACCGAACGTCCGAAAACATGTTCAAACTTTGGGAAACTCTTTGATTTACCGACATGATTTCACGAAATTTCTGACCAAGGTTGTTTCTTTTTAAGGTAGACTATGTTGCTGTGACCAGGACCAATAGAGATGACCTGCCTGATGGTGGAAGTGGCCATTTTTCTCAGATAGTGAGAGCTGTGAAGGTTTACCCCTTTACTGTTTTGATCTGTTTTCAGTTAAGTTTACACTCTGTCAAAATGGCATTCTAATGAATTATACACTTCATTTTCAGGGGCTCAAACCTGGGATATAGTGCTTAACCTCAGACTTCACAGGTGATCTGAAGGCTGTTTCTTCTTTGCTTGATTATGTTCACTATTACATATGAGTATGTGACCACCTGGTCTAAGTTTATTTCAAATTCATTGACAGTACGTGTAGGTGGTAACTCTCCTGGTCATAGCGAGGTCATTTACTTAATCCATGTTGAGTTAAGACCGCTTCTTGGTACTCATGATACCTACAGTAGTTGTATTTTTGGTTGTCAGCAATAGTGGTGTAATCTGAAGTTGATGATTTGGCATACCAGGAGATGATGATCTGGAAGGAAATGTTCAAATGGACATTGCATTTTGCATACTATTTTGTAAAGAATTGTGCTAATTAGATCTCATCACCTAATTATTCCTGCGTAGGTGGAGATGGGAAAAGATGTTGGCAGTGATCAAAGGATGGGATTAGAGGAAAGAGCAAGGGCACAACTAGGTAAGCCTGCCTATTCTGTTCTGAACTTAGCACATGACAACTCTTTTGGATTAGTGTAAGTTGTCACCGATTTATGTGACGGGGTTTGCTTTCTTGAGGGCTTACTACTGCATTTCAGAGTCCATTACTGCGTAAGCTTTTAGTATGATTGGATGGGTTGAATTTTATGTTAAAGTTCATATATGATTCCATGACATGTATATATTTGGATAGCAGTAGTACCAAGATCTGTATTTTGATGGGGAACTACTATTATCTGTACTAATAATACGGCTTGAGGTCGTGATGGTTACAAAACTGTGGTAAGTAAAAAAACCAAAGTCGTCCGTCAAAGAACCATCGTACGTTCAGAAAACCGGTGTGTATGTTTCGTCCGTCAAAAAGATCTAGGTGCGCCTTCCTGTCGTACGTAAAAAAAATCGTCAATAAAACCGTGCACAGCCGGACAAGCCATCGATACTGTTTTCCTCCCGTACGTCTTTTCTATTCGAGCCAAGTACAGAGTCCTCAACGATTTGATTCTCTATTCCCTAAATATAAAGTTCCAATCCCAGAATCCAATTGGTACTCTGTAGAGAACTCGATTCGCAACAGCACCACGACCAATATCCATGATCCAACTGGATGGGAGCTTGATAGCTCGGAGAACGCGTCACCAGCCGGTGCTCCCTCTGGAGGTATCCAGGACGTACCGATCAGGCCATCAGCATCCTCGGCATCAAGATCATCGCGGCGTGCCGCCGTCGCACAGCGGCATAGGACACCAAGACGCGCTTTAGACCCACGATCGATGCACAATGGAGGTATCAGGTATGTACTTCATAGTCTTGAAGGCGGAGCAGCATTGTCCTAGGCGCGGACGCGAGCGTCGTCCTCGCCGCTACAGTTGACGGGCAGCGAGGTCCCTGACGAGATAAGCTCTTACGCCGTTCACCCCGACCGCGTGACGGGTGCACCATCTTCGGTGGCCGCGCATGCAACAGGCTGCGGCCACGGCAACGCCCACCATGATGCCTTCTCCCTGGACACTG
This sequence comes from Dactylis glomerata, assembly GCA_007115705.1. Taxonomy (NCBI): domain Eukaryota; kingdom Viridiplantae; phylum Streptophyta; class Magnoliopsida; order Poales; family Poaceae; genus Dactylis; species Dactylis glomerata. Next base: position 429,493 of record QXEO01001842.1, read on the forward strand.
GCAGCGATGGCAATGCTGAGTGGACGCACCTGGGGCGACTGGCTGATGTCGTTCCAGGGCGAGGGTGGTAGGGCCACTGCAACGCCGTCGTAGATGCCTAGGTCACTCACCCGGGTACATGTACATGTGCACCTGCGACGTTCGGTGCCACTCGGCAGCAAGCGCTCGTTTTGACTATGCCCGACTTAAAAGCTCCTGAACACGCCAGCCAGTTCTCGGTGAAACTGGACCTGACTAGCTAGGGGTGAGTCGGCAGCTTCGCTTATGCATGGGCAACGTACAGCTCCATCTCACCGAGTTCCTCCTATGGACGACCTCGTGCATGTTCTCGCCAATCGTGCTCTCTCCTGCATAGTATGTGCATCAGTGCACATATTTGGTACTACTACTACTCTGTTTAGCCCACGAGCATTTTACATCCTAATTACAATTAGCTTTCGTGTGTGTTAACGCTTTGGGGCACTCACGTACACGCCAGCTTGTTAATATGATGAATTCACATGCTAAAAAAATGATGATTGAGGGTTTACTATGTTGCAAAAGTATCTAATGATTCCAGGCAGAAATTGTATATTTTTGTGCAAAGCAATTGAGGTTGGACCTGATGGCCATGGTCTAATCTTGATGACTATGTTACTCAATGAGATCAAGAAAACAACACAAGAAAACTTTGATACTTGGAGAAGATCAAGATGAGTAAAGAGAAAACGACGCAGGTAGGAAAAGACAATTACAAATTAGAAAAAGGTGTATTTGTACTTTTGGAGTAGATGTACCTATTAGATATAGTTTTTATCATTGTTTTCACGGGGAGATATACTTCCATTTTTGTTTTACGGGAGATATACTTTCTACTTGCAACACTTTTTAGCCCGTGAGCTACGACATCTATGATATCTTCCGATGCAACTCACACATTTTTCATGTGAGAAGCGATATTAAAATGTTGTTTACATTTCAATTGTCCCATGCAATGAAGAAAATTTCAACATAAATTATTTAATCGAATACTTTGAAATGTTTGCGTGTATATGATATCTTGTAGATAACCAATGATGAACACAAAGAAGAATGCCAATTAGGCCCTGGGTTTTTATTTTGTCTTTCGAAAGGAGTGATGTACAATGGAGCAAGGCAAATAAATCCAAGTAAAAGGTAAAAAATTTGAATGGTGAAAACCCAAAAAAATGCTAGAGTATATAATATATTTTAGTATGGAGATTATATTGTATCAAATGTCTGTGTGTAGTATGTAATTATTCATTTCTCAATGTCAGGCTCGTTGCAACGCACGAGCAGTTTGCTAGTTACTGTAAAATGCGTACAAGTTACCCGACTTCATGTTGTTATTAAGTTCTTCTCTCGGAATCCTTTTATTCACTAAAGATCGAGTGGAGCAAGGGGCTTTAGAAACATACATATATATATGAGATGCATATCCAGGGCTTTACTCAATAGATGATATACCTGTATCGTTTTACTGCACCATCATATTCTGGTCAAGTATGAACTTTCTACAAGAAAACAGGGGACTTGATGCTTATTAGGACGTCCCTGTCAGACAAGAAAAAAGGATGTCAACACGTGGGAACCTTTTAGCATATATAATTTAGTTTGTAGTGTTTCTCTGAACCAGGCGTTGTGCAATTTAACCTGCTCAGTTTAGAGAAAAATACCTTTGGTATGTAGATGATTTATGGGTGCCCGTGCTTTACATACTCATATTTTGGATTCAGTAAATTGCCGTCTAAATAGGTGAATTCCCCTCGATTTCAATTTTGGTAAGACAAGATTGTTTTTGCATCTGAGTTGGAATTCTGTTGTTGCAGATTTAGATATCTGCGACGTTAGGCAGGTTCAGAAAATGTGACAACTTGGAATGTTGGAGTTCCAAAGGAAGTGTTGGTGGCTTTTTTTTGTTGGTTATGTGCCTGTTGTTTCGGATTAGGCGAATTCGAATGGATTTGAAGATTAAGTCTGGAAGCTGCCAAGGAGAGAGAGAGAGAGAGAGAGAGAGAGAGAGAGAGAGAGAGTGTGTGTGTGTGTGTGTGTGTGTGTGTGCATACCTAGAATAGTGCTAAATGCACCATCTGCAAAATGGCCTTCACTTTGCAATGTCGTTTGACAGTAGTACACAATTCATTTTTATATACAGTTGCTATAATAAAAGTGAGGGATAGACTCTTGATAAGATTGGTGAATTATTGCTGAAATAATGTTTTATTTCTCACTCATATATTCCCATCGAAGGGGCGCGGCGGGACGCCGCGCCAAATCTTACTAGTATCCTTTTAAGGTTGTTGGTTAAACCTCCTATATAAACATGTACGGTGTGCCCCGAATAGGTAAGACACCTTCACCAAATCATCACACTGGGCAGGTCTTAGAATTTAGTTGTGGGGGCTCATCGGAGTTGATTGGGGGGGGGGGGGGGGGTGGGGGGGCTGAAAGAGGAAGACGACTGATCTCTAAATCAGTCGCCTGACGCCCCCTTTCCAATAGTGTTCGACTAGGATTGATGATAGCAGCTAGCTATGTCGGTCCAAGATTTGTGTGTACGTAACTATGTATAGAACACGAGAGAAGAAAAATTGTCTCTCTTTCAGCTTTTTTTTCTCTCGAGAATTCATTTTTTCTCTTATTTTTCCAAGTTTCGCGGCTGTACAATCTCTTATCTTCCGAACTCCCGACCCGGGGCGCTCATTCACACACACGACCATGCATGGATAGCAAAGCTAGATAGACCTATTCGTCTAGCACTTCCAAACCTACATACGAATCAGAAAAGATTTTACTTTCTCACCTATATACAAGATTACCAAGCAAAGACTACGCTGTTATCTAATCCACCACAGACTAAAATTCCACGCACAAACCGATACACAGTACTTGAGCTCTAGAACTTAACTGAGCTTTATTTTCTAACAGAGGCTGACAAGTGACAACGACAGCCGTGTGTGGTGTGCAGACCTGCTTGTTCTCTTCCCCGATCAGTTGACACGGTGTCTGGTCTTAATAGCTGACCTAACAGTGGTTTGTGATCGGATCACGTGGTCATACCTGCCTTGCAAATGACATCATGGTGTCCTATACTGCAGCCGCAACATTACGGGAACATTTTCATGCTTTCCTCAACCAAACTATAAGCAGATAGCTAAACATGGAATTGACACACATTGAACCGGAAGTGCAGACGAGTAGGTGACCAAACGCTAGACTCTCGCGAGACACTAATACCCTACAAGCTTCTTGGGACCCTATAAGTAGCATGCAACACCTGCTATCTCTCCCACAACCAAACCACACCGCCAGAGCCAGCTAGCTGTATAACAACAATCACTGAATTCCAGCAACATGACTTCGACAAAAACAATTGTCCTCCTACTTGTGCTGCTCCTCTCATGTGTTGCCATGAGTGGCGCTGTGAGGACCTTGCAGGAGGAGACCGTTCCGTCCAAGGACATGGAGCACAAGCCCGAGTTGCCACCCCTCCCCAAGGTCGAGTTGCCACCAATCCCAGAGGTGCATATGCCACCTAAGCCCGAGCTGCCTAAGGTGGAGCTGCCGCCATTTCCAGAGGTGCATCTGCCACCTAAGCCCGAGCTTCCTAAGGTTGAGCTGCCGCCTTTTCCCGAGGTACACCTGCCACCCAAGCCCGAGCTGCCAACAGTTCCGGAGGTGCACCTTCCAGCCAAGCCTGAATTGCCCAAGGTGGAGCTGCCACCGAAGCCGGAGATGCCCACCATCCCCGAGTTCCACTTCCCGGAGCCAGAGGCTAAACCATGAGGATTGTCTCCACTTGTGTTATCTGCTCACTCTCGTATGCTTGTATCCGGTTGTACTTTATAATGTTGTGTCTTCCGTGTGATTGTTTAGCCCAGGTTTTAGGGCAGTGTGAGACATGAGTGATGTGTGAAGCGCTTATCTATGGCGCTTACTTAGATGTATATATGTACATGGACAATACACATATGGATACTTACATCAATGTATACGAGTAAAAAGTGTTAATGTACCATTTCTTTTTTCTCAAAAGATCTATACATTTTACAGGCTGCGCTCATAAATGATTTGTTATATCAACAATTCTCTCCTGAAGGTCGACTTTCACTTCGTATTCTTACGTCGACATAACATAGGCACGAGAGCACCTCAGCACCAGCGCATGTCTATATAGTCCTAAGAAAATTCATTTTTGCTTAGTATGTGGGTGTTTGCTGAGTGTATTTTAGCCGGAACTTGGCAAACAACAGGTTTGCCGATCGGTAGTCCAGCAAACACTTAACAAAGAGGGGACACTCGTCAAAGTGTTTGTACACGTCAAAACAATAAAATACACTCGACGAAAATTCAATACATGGTAAACTCAAAATAGCATTCAATGTCCTTGAGTTTTTCTGAGCATGCTTAAGTCTACTTCAATCTACGTCAATCGAAGTTCTAGTTTTTTTCCCAAATAAAACTTCTCTAAGTTTGCCAAGTTTATAGAAGAATGTATTAATATCTATAATATTAAATATATATTGTGAAAACATATGTTTTATGATGAACATAATTTTGTGGTTTAGAGTCAATCGAAGAAGTTTTACATGTCCACAAAGGTTCTAACAAATATATCTCTCACTGTTAGGTGATGCAAATCATCAGCTGTAACCATGGGCACTACACAAAAACGGTTAAACACCGACGTCCAAATGTATGCCGACGGCAGCCATCGACATAGGATCAGTATGCCTACAGCCGCGGGAAAGCCGTCGGCGTAGCTCAGTCGGCTTAGCCTCTCCTTCCTGTAGTGGGGCTCCTCCCATGTGCCAACTCTTCATTTCAACTCAAGGGGCCACCATGATAGAAAAGTTCAGGGATGTAACAATGCACTTTTGACTAACGTATTTAATTTCTAGTGTACTTCCTCCTTTCAAAAATATTACCATCTTTAGAATTTTTACAAGTCTGATCATCATAATAGATCCATATGGAATATGCATATATTTTCATATAGTATACTATATTGTATTTCACACAAACTCTTTTGTATAAATTAGTGCTTCAAGTATCACCGTGTCATCATCCAAAGCTATTTACACTTTCAAAATGGAGGATTATTTTCGATGACCCCGCAAACTCTGACTCCGCCATGCTATCACTCATGTGTGTTGACTGTCGAGAAAGGCTCCACCTCGCAGTTGGTCTCATATTCACAAGGTCGTAAGCTATCATTTTGCAAAATCTATTATATACTAAAAGCACAATACGGAGATTATGTTTTCGAGACGTCACGTTAATCCACATCATCATAATTATTTTAACCGTTGATTTATATTAGAGTGGCCCAGATTTTATATCTTGAAAAGTTACGCAAAGTACTGTCACGTTATACAATATCTAAGTTACGCGACGTACCGTCGTGTTACACAATACCAAATTAGAGATGTACCTGGCACCAACTCCATGCCACGGAAAGGGCTTGGGTTGAAAAGAAAGAATTGAACCGGCTTGACCAGCTGCACGCCACAGATATAGGAAAAAAAAAACTTTCACGTGCATGACACCAACTCCATGCCACGTAACATGGGGAAAAATTATGTGAGATCTAAAAAAAACTCTCTTAGAAAGAACGTTTAATGACCTCTCATCTCCAGAGCTATATAATAGAAAATAATAATATTGGTTGTTACTTTGAATTTTTTTTACCAGGTGACAAAACTAGAAACTAGATTAGACAACACATTTAAAGTAATTAGAAAGGCTCTGAATTGCCGAAACAACTTTACTAGGCGAGGGAGGTACACAAATCAATTTGTAATTTTATAAGTTAACGTGGATTGTTAATTATCGAGGGGACTGTTTACTCTAAGTGAATCGTAATGTATATCATTGTAATTGCAATCCGTGAATACTTCTATTACAAAATAACATCGCTAAAATATTTATGTTATACGTAATATGAGGATCCTATGTTTATGCTATGTCATAAATCAAAATCAAAAGAAGGTATAGGGTCATTGATTTAGTAAACCAATTTTAATTGGCTAAGTATGACCAAAACCGTAAACTCATAAGTGGTCGTGTTATGTGTTGCAGCAAACCAAATGGAGGGAAACTTTATGATCCACACAAAGTAACATGTGTGAAACCAGGGTATGAAAATTATCTACAAATCACTTTGGCCACAATACAAAATAAAAGGAAACAATTTTCAAAAAATTATGTACATCACACATATGGCATGAAACTAACACTTTTTATAAAAACATATAATCATCTCGCTAATAATTTAGAGGACATTCTACTCTTAAATAGACATAAAAATAGATATGCATAGTCACACTGAAAAATGTAAATTTTGTTCTGATGAATACTTTCATTAATAAATCACATAAGTATATTCCTTAATGTACCTAAAATCATATTTACGATGTGTTTACAATTATCTTATATTTTAAAATCACAACAGGGGAGACCAAGAGAGATATGTTAGAAATTCCCCAATAAAGGAAACCAGTTTCTATTAATTTGTTAGACCCACTTTATTGACTTTGCAAGACTAATTAGGGACATTATAAGTGAGCCAAACATGATTCCTCTCACACCCTCACCTTTTTTAGGTTGTTGGATCGCTTTTCTATGTCATTTCTGGTCGTTTGATGTCTTCCTAGGGGAAGCTAATCTAAAATTGGCACGCTTTGGTTAATTGGGCCGCGAGATCCCCACTAATGGCTCTGTTTGTTTGGCAATATTGTTGGTACCCTTTGTCTCCATTATTATTTTCTAGCCTGATGTCTTTGCCCCGACCGCCTCACTTCTTGCCTCTTCTACCCGCAATCGCCAGATAACCCTAGCATGACTAATGGATGTTCATTTCCATACATGACTGCACTCCAGTGATTAGATCTTCATTTTATGTAAGCAAGACAGCAGATAATCCTCACTAAAAACTCAAAAATCTAATCATCCTTTAGCACTACCTCAATTACCATCTTCTGTCCACCACATGGTTAAAAGACAACCTCCATCCCTAATTATAAGATATTTTGGGAGTTCAAATTGAACTTCCAAAATGTCTTATAACTAGGAACAGAGGGAGCATTTACAAAATGCTCAAATAAATTTATAAGTTGGTCATTGAGCCCACAAGGCGTTTCTCTTCATATTACAAAAATATGGCATATTTCTCCCTTAAAGTGTGAAACGAACAGTAAAGTATTGTGGATTCCTTTAAAGATATATATAGTTAGTTCAACAAAGTTAAATACTCTGATAACTAAAGTAGTGAAGAAAGAAACACCGAAAGCTTTCTTAGTGTTTTATCCTCGCATTTGCGAGGGCCACCATGCTAGTTTTCCAAATAACAAAAACCAATTTATCTTATAAAGTACATGGAAAATAACAGTATGGAGGATAGGCCAAAATATCTGAAATAAATCATCTAGATAAACAAATCAGATTCACAAATGACATCTTTGGTGGACTCAAACACGTAGTCTTAGCTGACGAATGGAGTGGCTCATCAGCTAGCTAGTTATGCTTATAGATCGAATGAGGTTTTAGTTTGGGATGGTAATCCTCCGAAGTTCATTATGCCTTATATAATCAGTGATGTAAATCCGTTATCTAATTAATAAAGCCACTCGGCAACCCTTCAAATAAAAGTTATTTTTCTATATACCCAAAAATAACATAGTAGTTTGAATTCGAAATTTGAGTTTTTTGGTAACCATCCGTGATTTCTTCGTAACCAAAACCTTGAGAGAGACATCAATTATCGATCGTTTCGTTGGTGTTGGTGATGCTTTCTTTCTTGCGAAACTCAAACCTGTCAAAATAACAAAAGGAGAACTATAGGGAGTGCATATGTTCGAAATATTATCCCCAACAACGGTGGCCGTCGGATTTTCAAGTGAACAACGGATGTCAACTTCTGAAAATATGCTATTTTTTCACGGGTCGCTCCATCCATCGTCCGTCCATGCGCTATTGGGGTTCTAAAAGGACGCTCCTAGGAGCTGACGCTGAACTCCGTTTCTTCTAACAGTTAGCCTAATTACAACTGAACTATATATGCTCGTAGTCGTACCTGCTCCCTCTGACATGCACCAATGGCGTCAAAATCAAAACTCAAAAGTGCACTGCACACCCAATTGTCTAAACAAACTACACCTACACGAGATCCGCATACGGCAGATAGCCAACCTGGCTCCAAAGCGCCGGACTCTACCGCGACGCTACAAGTACCACGCAGCCCTGCTCTGGAGCATCACACACATTTGAAGTTAACCACACCGACCCACCGGCCGATAGCTAGCTGCGCCGGCATGGCTTCGAGGAACACCGGGGCGCTCGTCTTCCTCCTCGCACTGCTCCTCTCATGCGTCGCCATGTGCAGCGCGGCGAGAAACCTGCAGGCGGTTGAGCCGGAGGCCACTCCGCCCAAGGAAGAAGAGCCGTCGTCCGCCGGCTCCATGCCTGCTTTTCCACACCTTACCGTGCCGGAGCTGCCACCGGTGCCGGAGCTGCCGCCGTTGCCACAGCTGCCCAAGTTTGAGATGCCGCTGTTCCCAGAGATGCACCTGCCGTCGTTCCCGGGCATGCCGTGGAAGCCCGCGGTGCATATACCCACCATTCCCGGTTTCAACTTCCCGGACCCTGAGGTTAAGCCATGAGGAGGAGTGGAGGGCTCGCCACTTTCTTCGTTGTCCGCTCGTGAATGTGTATTGTTCTGTCCCGTTATTGTGCACTTGATCTTCACTTTCGAGCGTGATGGCATGCGCCATGATCCAAGCTTGTATACATCAGTCGTGCTATGCACCGCTTGGACCCAGCTGCAAGACTGACCAGGAACATATCATGCATGTGTATAAATTATAAAAACGTACGAATGCGCACGAATTATCCAAGGACAATGAAGCAGTGTAAGATTCTGCAGGACTTCTGTTTTTGTTCTGATACGATTCAAAGATTACTCTATCCTAATTTAGGATATATATTAGGTTTGGTCAAAGTAAAATTTTATAAAGTTTGATCAACTATATACACAAAAATATAAATTTTATAATATCAAATGCATAAAATATGAAAATACATTTCATAACGGTTCTAATAACATTGAGTTAATGTTCTAGATGTTGATATTATTATCCCTACACGTGCCCAAAGTGTGTAAAGTTTAACTTTGATCAAAACTAATATACATCCTAATTTGGAAAGAAGGGAGTATAAAGAGGGCTCGGCAAGCCTAGCTAGCACTTCGGATGTATCTTCAGTTGTGGAGTTATGTGTTAGAGCATCTCTAGCTAAGGAGTACACATGGTCTCTTATCGTTAAACTCCTCAAAATTTCTCCTCTAGTTATTTTTTTTATTTTTTTTGCCCCTTTTCTAAAAAAAAGTGATTTCTAGCAGATCCCTTAAAATTAACTCTTTAAAAAATTAAACAAAAATTCATGCAAAATTTGATTCAAACTAGTCCATCAAACTCGATTGAACCTACTAGCATAAACTAAGTTTACATTACATCAACCGAAATGTCAACTAATATTGCTCGTGTTGCTAGGGAAATACTCGTTTAGCATATTCTTCAATGACTCGTCGCTACTAGAGACTAATGCACCGGATGTCCGGCTTCGTCAGTCTTCCTCCACTAGTAGAAAACGGGCCTTTGGCCTGGACCCTTTAGTCCCGGCCTCCATCTGGGCCGGGACTAAAGGCCCGGCCACGTCGCCCCAAAATGGCCTAGCCGCCCAGGAGGCTTTGGTCCCGGCCCGTAACGAGGCTTTAGTCCCGGTTTGAGACACAAACCAGGACTAAAGGGCTACGCGGTGTGCAGCCCGCATGTGTGCCTCCTTTAGACCCGGTTTGTGTCTCAAACCGGGACTAAAGTCCGCTGCCTATATATATTGCCCACAGCCCCCCTCTCCCCTCTTCCTTGCATTTTTCTTGGATGGAAGAGTGTGGGTGTGTGCTAGCTCTCTATTTTTCTTGGATGCACTAGAGGTGTTTGTTGAAATGTGTGTTAGAGCGATGCCGCTTCAGTTCACCGAGCACAACTACGATATGAGATGCCCGAGCCACGCTTAAACCTCTTCCTCTTTATTTCTACATATTCTAAAAGGTTAGCAACTATATTTCCTCGTTTAGACCGTGCGGTACTAATTTTTAGGATCGTGATTGTATTTGATATACTGTCGTATAACGCAGATGAGCCATCCATGGATGTACGGTAATCGACGCACAGCCGCTTACAGAGAAGGCGTGCATTCTTTTCGAGATGCCGCCGATGCGAACAAGCATGGTGGTGGCTATATGTTTTGTCCATGTGTTGAATGTCGGAACGAGAAGGATTACACTTCCTCAAGAGTCATTCAGAGCCACCTGCTTCGGTCCGGTTTTATGTCGGGCTATAATGTTTGGACCAAGCACGGAGAAAGAGGGGTTAAGATGGAAGACGACGATGAAGAAGAAGAGAACGATGATGACAACTACCGATCTATGTTCCCTGAGTATACTGATACCGCAATGGAAGACAATGAAGAAGAAGATCAGGGTGCAGAACGGGAACCAGATGAGCCCGCTGATGATCTTGGCCGGGTCATTTCTGAAGCACGGCGAGGCTGCAACACAGAAAAGGAGAGGTTGCAGTTCGAGCAGATGTTACAGGACCACAACAAATTGTTGTACCCAACTTGTGAAGATGGCCAGAAGAAGCTGGGTAGCACACTGGAATTGCTGAAGTGGAAGGCAGAGACCGGTGTGACTGACTCGTCATTCGAAAATTGCTGGTACTGATGAAGAAGATGCTTCCAAGAAAGAACGAATTGCCCGCCAGCACGTACGAAGCAAAGAAGCTTGTCTGCCCTCTAGGATTAGACGTGCAGAAGATACATGCATGCCCTAATGACTGCATCCTCTACCGCGGTGAGAAGTATGAGAATATGGATAAATGCCCGGTATGCACTGCATTGCGGTATAAGATCAGAAAAGATGACCCTGGTGAGATTGAGGGCGAGCCACCCAGGAAGAGGGTTCCTGCCAAGGTGATGTGGTATGCTCCTATAATACCACGGTTGAAACGTCTGTTCAGAAATAAAGATCATGCGAAGTTGTTGCGATGGCACATGGAAGATCGTATGAAAGACGATAAGTTGAGGCACCCCGCTGATGGTCGGCAGTGGAGAAAAATCGAGAGAGAGTTCCCGAGATTTGCAGGTGACGCAAGGAACTTATGGTTTGGTCTGAGTACAGATGGCATGAATCCTTTTGGGGAGCAGAGTTGCAGTCACAGCACCTGGCCCGTTACTCTATGTATCTACAACCTTCCTCCTTGGTTGTGCATGAAGCAGAAGTTCATTATGATGCCAGTGCTTATCCAAGGTCCAAAGCAACCCGGCAACAACATTGATGTGTACCTAAGGCCATTAGTTGATGAACTTTTACAGCTGTGGGCCGAACCAGGTGTACGTGTGTGGGACGAGCACAAACAAGAGGAATTTGACCTTCGAGCGTTGCTTTTCGTAACCATCAATGATTGGCTTGCTCTTAGTAACATTTCAGGACAGTCAAACAATGGATACAATGCATGCACGCACTGTTTAGATCAGACAGAAAGTATATATCTGGACAAATGTAGGAAGAATGTGTACCCGTACAATCGTCGTTTTCTTCCGCCCAAGCATCCCTTAAAGAAAAAAGGCAAGCATTTCAATGGCAAGGCAGAACCCCGGGGGAAGCCTGTCATCCGTACTGGTGCTGAAGTATTTGATATGGTCAAAGATTTAAAAGTAATCTTTGGAAAGGGTCCTGGCAGCCAACCTGTTCCTAACGACCCTGATAAGCGCGTACCCATGTGGAAGAAGAAATCTATATTTTGGGAGCTACCCTATTGGGAAGTCCATGAGGTCCGCTCCGCAATCGACGTGATGCACCTGACGAAGAATCTCTGCGTGAATATTCTAGGCTTCCTGGGCTTGTATGGGAAGTCAAAAGATACACCGGAAACACGGGAGGACCAGGAACGTCATAAAGGAAGAGATGGCATGCATCTAGCGCAGTTTCAAGGGCGTGCCAGCTACGCTCTTACTAAGGAAGAGAAGGAAATCTTCTTTGAAGTCCTTTTCAGTATCAAGGTCCTGACTGGCTTCTCGTCGAATATAAAGGGAATCGTAAATATAAAAGACAAAAAATTCCAAAACCTAAAGTCTCATGACTGCCACGTGCTTATGACGCAATTGCTTCCGGTTGCATTGAGGGGAATTCTGCCGGAAAATGTTCGCCTGGCAATTGTGAAGGTATGTGCATTCCTCAATGCAATTTCTCAGAAGGTAATCGATCGAGAAAGTCTATCAGGGTTACAGATTGATGTGGTCCAATGTCTGGTCAGCTTCGAGTTGTTGTTCCCGCCATCCTTTTTCAATATAATGACACACCTCCTAGTTCACCTAGTCGAAGAGATTAGAATTCTCGGTCCTGTGTTTCTACATAATATGTTCCCCTTCGAGAGGTTCATGGGAGTCTTAAAGAAATATGTTCGTAACCGTGCTAGGCCAGAAGGAAGCATCTCCAAGGGCTATGGAACAGAGGAGGTCATTGAGTTTTGTGTGGACTTTCTTCCTGACCTTAAGCCAATTGGTGTTCCCGAATCTCGGTATGAGGGTAGGCTGACAGGAAAAGGCACACTAGGAAGGAAAGCAAAAGTATGTATGGACGGGCATTCTTTCTCTCAAGCACACTACACAGTTCTACACAATTCCACCGTGGTGGCTCCGTATATCGTGAGACACAAGAATATTCTACGCTCCGAAAACCCGGGAAAGACTGACTCTTGGATTAAAGGGGAACACGAGAAGACTTTCGGCAGTTGGTTGCAGACACATCTCATGAATGACGACACCGTTGGAGATCAGCTGTACTGTTTGGCCAGGCCACCATCTTCTACTATATGTACTTTCCAAGGGTACGAGATAAATGGGAATACATTTTACACGGTTGCCCAAGATAAAAAGAGCACCAACCAAAATAGTGGTGTCCGCTTTGATGCAACAGACGAGAATGGGCACTGTTTGGAAACATATTACGGGTACATAGAGGAGATATGGGAACTTGACTATGGACCTACTTTTAAGATCCCTTTGTTTCGGTGCAAATGGGTGAAGCTGACAGGAGGCGGGGTAGTTGTAGACCAAAAGTACGGTATGACAACAGTGGATCTCAACAATCTTGCGTACATGGATGAACCATTCGTCCTAGCCAACGATGTCGCTCAGGTTTTCTATGTGAAGGACATGTCTACAAAAATGAGAAAAAGAAATCAGCAAAAGAAGACATCGTCCGATGAGCCAAAGCGCCACATAGTTCTTTCAGGGAAAAGAAACATCGTGGGAGTAGATGACAAGACAGACATGTCAGTAGATTATAATAAGTTTCATGAAATTCCGCCCTTCAAAGTGAAAACTGACCCAAGCATCCTACTGAATGATGAAGATTCTCCATGGCTACGACCCAGAAGAAAACAGAAATAATAGATAGGAATGTTGGTGCAATAATGTAATAATGTATTAAACCTTTTATGTAATGCATGATGAAGATTCTCCATGGCTACGACAGACACGGTTACATGGATGGCTGGATGTGAAGAATGGTATGGATCGGTCATCACCGCTCTTTAGAAAAAAAGCCGGCTCACTAGTTCTTTTCCCGTCCTGCTCTTTATACACACCGTGCTGCGTCTTCCTAAAGCGCCTCCCCTCAATGCCAAAACGAAAGCAATGGCACTCCTCCCGGCGGGCTACTACCTCTCCCCTAACCCTGCCGCCGCTATAGGATAGTTAAAATAATTAATTTTGAAAATAGAAAATGGTTTTGAATTAGTTATTAAATTTCAAACACTTTTCATATTGAAAGTTTTATCAGATTCTAAAAAATACAAAAAGAATATTAATCAATATAGTTTTAATTGAAAATGGTAAAATAGTTAATAGTTTGGATAGTTAAAATAATTAATTTTGAAAATAGAAAATGGTTTTGAATTAGTTATTAAATTTCAAACACTTTTCATATTAATAGTTTTGTCAAATTATAAAATATACAAAAAGAATATTAATCAATATAGTTTTAATTGAAAATGGTAAAATAGTTAATAGTTTGGATAGTTAAAATAATTAATTTTGAAAATAGAAAATGGTTTTGAATTAGTTATTAAATTTCAAACACTTTTCATATTGAAAGTTTTATCAGATTCTAAAATATACAAAAAGAATATTAATCAATATAGTTTTAATTGAAAATGGTAAAATAGTTAATAGTTTGGATAGTTAAAATAATTAATTTTGAAAATAGAAAATGGTTTTGAATTAGTTATTAAATTTCAAACACTTTTCATATTGAAAGTTTTATCAGATTCTAAAATATACAAAAATAATATTAATCAATATAGTTTTAATTGAAAATGGTAAAATAGTTAATAGTTTGGATAGTTAAAATAATTAATTTTGAAAATAGAAAATGGTTTTGAATTAGTTATTAAATTTCAAACACTTTTCATATTAATAGTTTTGTCAAATTCTAAAATATACAAAAAGAATATTAATCAATATAGTTTTAATTGAAAATGGTAAAATAGTTAATAGTTTGGATAGTTAAAATAATTAATTTTGAAAATAGAAAATGGTTTTGAATTAGTTATTAAATTTCAAACACTTTTCATATTGAAAGTTTTATCAGATTCTAAAATATACAAAAAGAATATTAATCAATATAGTTTTAATTGAAAATAGCAAAATAGTTAATAGTTTGGATAGTTAAAATAATTAATTTTGAAAATAGAAAATGGTTTTGAATTAGTTAATCAATTTCAAACACTTTTCATTTTGAAAGTTTTATCAGATTCTAAAATATACAGAAGTTATTCAATTCAAAATTACAAATTCATATTTGAAATGAAAAACTGAAAAAATTCCAGCATTGCCGCGCATTTATTGCACCTTTAGTCCCGGTTGGATCCACCAACCGGGACTAAAGGGGGGGGGGCTCGGGCGGTTACCGCCCACCACCCTTTAGTCCCGGTTGGGGGCTTAAACCGGGACTAAAGGCCCTTTAGTCCCGGTTTAAGCCCCCAGCCGGGACTAAAGGGGGGGTATATAAGCCCGCCCCGCCCCCTGCTCTTCTTCTTCTTCTTCTTCTTCCACACTTAGCCATTTCGACGCGCGCGAGGAGTTGCCGAGGAAGAACGTTGCGGCCAGCCAGATTCTCGGGCTTCCCGCCGCCGCCGCGCCGCCGCCAGCGCCGCCACCGCACCCGCGCCAGCCTCCCGCCACCGAACCCGCGCCGGCCTCCCGGCCACCGCCACCGCGCCGGCCTCCCGCGACCGCGCCGCCACCGCCACCCGTTGCTTCCTCTCGCCTCTCGGTGAGAGATCGAGGCCGCCCGCCGCCGCCCCCTTTTTTAAAAAATTTTGTTATTTGTTAGGATAAAATTTGTTAGGTTAAAATTTGTTAGGTTTAGTTTTTTTTTTAATTTTGTTATTTGTTAGATAGAATTTTGATATTTGTAAGATAGAATTTATTTGTAAGATAGAATTTATTTGTTAGATAGAATTTATTTGTAAGATAGAATTTATTTGTTAGATATAATTATTATTTGTTAGATATAATTATTATTTATTATTTGTAAGATAGAATTTATTTGTTAGATATAATTATTATTTGTTTTTTGATAGATAGAATTATTATTTGTTAGATAGAATTTATTTGTTACATATAATTATTATTTGTTATTTGTTAGATAGAATTATTATTTGTTAGATAGAATTTATTTGTTAGATAAAATTGTTATTTGTTATTTGTTAGATATAATTATTATTTGTTAGATAAAATTGTTATTTGTTATTTGTTAGATAGAATTATTATTTGTTAGATATAATTGTTATTTGTTATTTGTTAGATAGAATTATTATTTGTTAGATAGAATTTATTTGTTAGATAAAATTGTTATTTGTTATTTGTTAGATATAATTATTATTTGTTAGATATAATTGTTATTTGTTATTTGTAAGATAGAATTTATTTGTTAGATAGAATTTATTTGTAAGATAGAATAATTGTTAGCAAATATTTGTTAGCAAATATTTGTTAAGTAGTAATAATTGTTAGCAAAATAATTGTTAAGTAGTAATAATTGTTAGCAAAATAATTGTTAGGGTTAGTAGTAAGATAATAAGTAAGATAATAGTTAGAAAATTCCATATAGCGTTCATAATTAAAATATAAATGTCGGTTTTTTGCAGAAACTATGGATCCACATAGCAGGAACCTCGAAGAGGAAGAACTTCTCGAAGATATAATCAAAGACGCCCCCGACGTTGAACCAGCTGAATCTCCGTCGTCGTTTCTGAACCCCTCCGGAGATGGAATGGAGGTCGACCGACACGAAGATGAAGCCGATGGGGCAGGAGATAGCTCCAATGACGGAGAAGGGGATAGCTCCACTGATGGAGAAGCCGGTGGAGAAATAATAAAGTCCGGCGAGGTATACATATGAAGTTCGACAATCACTTGTAATATGTGAAAAATATTGGAGATAGCTCTATATTGTATATATATACATTCATTTGACGAATGTTTCTCCCTCTTAGGCCTCCACATCGAGCAAAGCTACGAAACGAGGCCCGGCTAAAAAGTTGGACGCACGGACGCATTACACCTTTGAGGTGATATTGCCTACGGGCGAACCAAAGCTTCCTAAGAATGTTGCTGACACATTCAAGAAGCAATGCGGAGTTCTCGTTAGGGATCACGTCCCGATCAGCGTTCGGGAGTGGAACAAGCGCAAAGGGGCAGCCGATAGTGACTATGTCGCCGAAAGGTACAAAGATAATCTTTGGAATGATATCATGTCACATTTCAACCTGCCAGAATGTGAGAATGAAGACGCCGCAAATAAACTGAGGGCCAAAGTCAAGCAGTGGACTCTAAAGAAGATGGCCGAACTGTTCCGTAGCTGGAAGAAGAAGCTATGGAAAGACTATCTAAAGACAAAGAAAGTGCCAGTATTCGAGGGGTATCTAGCCAAGCAGGCGAATCACTGGAAGGCATTTCAGGAGTACAAGCAGTCAAAAGATGCCAAGGCATTATCAGAAAAGAACAAGAAAAATGCCGACAAGAAGAAATATCACCATACGCTGGGGCCAGGGGGCTATGAGACTGCCATCCCAAAGTGGGATAAGAAAGAGCAAGATTTGCTAGCTAAAGGCATCATACCTGAACCCATCCGTGATGAGTGGGAATTAAGAGCAAGGAATTGGTTCCTTGTGCATGGTGGTTCGTACGACGAAGAAACAGGGGACCTTATCTGCAGAGACGGTCTTAGGATACCCAGGGAGAATTGGAAAAAGATAGTGAAAGAAATTAAAGAGGGAAAAAGACAGTTCACTGCAGATAGAGAGAAAGATTTGCTCACACTGGTCCTCGGCAATGACGAACATGGAGGACGAACGCGAGGCTTCGGTCCTTCTTACCCGTGGTGGGTTGGGTTTGCCAGAGACCAAGACACTTACAGAAGCCGAGCGAGAGCAAAGAAGCGACAGCAGGATGAGGAGAATGACAAGTTCAACCAGTTGCTTGCCAGGCTTAACGAGCAACAGAAGCAGATTGACGAGCTTAGAGGAGTAGCGCGCTAGAAAGATCCTGCACTCGATATTACCGGTGCCCCATCTAAGCGGAAAAGCAGCGTGGCTGAATCTGAGGCCCCGCCCGACGATGCACAAAGAATGATAGAGGGCGGTCCCGGCTACCCCGTGGATGGAATCAAGGAGTCAACATCATGTGAACTCCATCAGAAATTCAAGAACATATCCATGAAGGTGGCCGTCGGACAAGCTTTACCTTCTGGCCCTGATGCACGCTGGCATGGCCGTGAGATTCCAGCTGGCTTTGCTAAAGTCGGGGTGGATGAAATCATGGCGGGGTTTCATGATATGGAGCTCGACATAGCTGGACCCGAAGATGAGAGGACACTCGGAGAAGTACTGGGTGGAGTCATCCTATGGGACAAGAACTACATCAAGCTTCCAGGCTCGGCCCCAAGGACAACACCGCCTCCGAGTCGTCGCAGGTCACCTACACCTCCATCACCTCCAAGCCCTCCACATGACGACGGCCACCACAACACGAGTCCATCTCGATCACCGCCGCCGGACTTGGGTCGGCCGTCTCCGCCGCCGCCCGCTAAGGATACTAAGCGGAAGCGTGCCAGCAAGAATGCTCCGTCGATGAGTTCTAAGCGACGGAGCTCCCCAAAGCGCAAACTGTCGCCCCTCCCAAAGGTACCTCATGCTAATCTTCCTATCAGACCTTATGATCGTACCGACGAGGAAAACGCCAGGATAGCAAAGGAACATTATGATGCGCAGATGAAAAAGAAGGAACCCGAGCCCCGCCCGGAATACACCGAGAAGCAAATAGCATATGCAAAATACTTCACGACCCTTCCATCACAGTATGACTTACACCATAAGCCTGACGACTATACACGCACATTGCAGAAGGAAGGGAAAAAGAGCAGGTCACGTGCAAGTGCAAGTGGGAGCAAATCAAGTTCAACTACAAGCAAAAAAAGATCAGACGTTCCTCAGCTTCGACAACAGGCCAAACAGTCGATCCCACCCCTCAGGGTGTTACCCGAGAATGTTCCCTCTCTGGTGCAGGGGCAAGATTTGGAATTAGCAAAGAAGTGGGCGGATGAATGGGGTATCCCGGTTGAAGACGTTTTGGCTTCCCAAGACGACAGGTTACCCAAGGCTGTGGTAGCCCCTAAGCCACAGTTTGTCATGGGAGCGCCTTTGGTCAGCAAAGATAAGTTTGATGATCTCCCAACAAATATGCGTTACTTGCATACATGGTACTTAAGTGAATCAAAGAATGGGAGAACGATGATCGTGGCGCGTGTCCCACGGGAGTACTACGGCCGTCCCGAAGACATCCATATCGACTTTGATGAACTCTTCCAGATGTACAATGCCGACGCCCTCGACAAATCGCTTATGAGTTGCTATTGTCTGTAAGTTTTTCAATTCGTTGTCTACATATAGCTTGTTCAGTTATTTCAATTCATTGTCTACATATAACTTGTTCCGTTCTGACTTGTACTCTATTATGCAGAATGAAGATTCTGGAATGTAAAAGTAGGAACATCCTAAATATTGGGTTTATTGACCTAGATAAAATACATATAACGACGCTAACTGATAACCCCAAGGAGACGGAGGAAAACCTTCTAAGGTTTCTAACAGATCAAAATTTCTGTGACCACATACTGTTTCCATACAACTTCAGGTGAGGGTCTTACTCTGTTGTGTCCATTCACTTATAAGTGTAATTGATAAGTTACTGACACATATATATATATACATGTGCAGCTACCACTGGATTCTGTTGGATATTCAAATTGATAAGGGAAGAGTTGATGCCTTGGACCCATTATCGAGACCCTTGGAACAGTTCCAAAGCCTGCAGGACATGCTCCAAGGGTAATTTCAATCATTCTTGCGCTCTATCAGTCTCTTTCGATGATTTTCTGATATATCAATTAATGAAAAACTTAGCAAATCATTTTCCTTGTCGGGCAGGGTTTGGAAGCGGTTCAAGTGCGTGACTGACGGTATCCAGCATGAGAAGCTGACCAGAGCAACGCGTAAGCAATAAACATTCACACCTCTATTTTTACCCGTCATTCTTTGTTATCATGATTGATATTCATATTCATCTCCTCTTCTTATATAGTACACGGCCATGCGGGGGAAGTACCTACCAGAGCAACGCGCGATTGCTGTTACAGAGGAGCTAGCGACCTTTCTGAGGACAGAAGCTATAGACGACAAAGGACGATTTAGTGTAGCTAGGGGCCATTACTGATGTTGGTCCATGTAATCGAATAGACGGGCTCTAGTCCCGATAATTCTGATCTCCATATAATTGTATATATATGCTCGCTTGTAAGATAAGTTAATCTTATATATATGCATAAACTAATTCCCGAACACCAAACAAGGCACCAAACGAGGCATCACGTTAATCCCCCGAACACCTAAAACCCTAAAACCCCTAAACCCTAAAACCCTAAAGAAAAAAAACAAAATCTGTAGATGCCTTTAGTCCCGGTCTGTGTTACAAACCGGGACTAAAGGTCCTGGCCCTGGATTCACTCGGAGCCGCCCACGTGGACACCCTCCAGTCCCGGCTGGTAACCGGGCCGGGACTAAAGGTTTAGCCTTTAGTCCCGCGGCTGGGGTCCCGGTTTGCAAACCGGGACTAAAGGCCCTTACGGGCCGGGACTGGAGGCCCTGTCCCCACTAGTGCTCCCAAGCTTCTAGTGCTCATATTGATAGTGCTCCTCGCCGATGCATTCCGAATATCAGTGCCGGAGCTCCGCGATGTACTCCTCATCAACACACTCCGCCTCGAGGTGCTCGCGCACCTCTCTGTCGTCCCGCAGCTCACGTCCGGAGGCCACTCTAGCTCGTGACGACTGTGTGTGGCATGGATCTGCACTCCGGATTGGTGGAGGGGACCTACGGAAGGAGGACCCGGTCATCTGGGTGGCGGGCGGCGGCACCAGAGTGGGTATGGTGTGGCAAGGGCGATGTATGATTGGATTTTGGGTAGAGTGGTGACCAAAGGAATATAAGCGACCGAGCTGCCAATGGGTTGATTTTTTACTCCTCTAAAGCCTTTAAGGGTTGGCTAGGTGTGGTTTAGCCTCCTAAAATGAAACTTTTGCTCCTCTAATAGCTTTTAGGAGATTGTCCAAGCTTTAGCGAAGCAAAAGATTTCGTTTTGCTCCTCTAAACCGCCAATAACAAAACCCTCAAAAAATTTAGAGGACTATACTTTTTAGGAGATGGCCTCCATGTCCTTTAATTTTACTCGGCTTCAATTGCTCTTCCCCCGATCCTAAGGTTGTAAAAGCCACGAGTTATATCAGGGGCAATGCCCTCTAGATCCAGAACACAGGCCACATGCCGGATCTCTTGGGTCACCCCATATATCTTACATTACAAGTATAATAAAGACGAAACATTCCTCATGTTTGAGCTTACGAGTCTTTCAAAGGGAAAATGCGGCAAACGCACGAATCATACAAAAACGCTCTGAAAATATATTTCAGACATACAGTCGCGAAATAAGAAATTCTCGCGTTTCACATAAGTATTACAACATCGGATTGTCAGAATCATCTACACCCAAAGGGTCTAAATAGTGAAACTAGCGGAAAAACGCGGCATCTTCTTGCAACAGCCTGGCTATAATTCGTCGGGCAGGCTGCAAGGTACTCTCCAAGTGTACTCGAAGGCTAGCTCCACCTGGAGGGTAGCTCAGCGACATAGAACTATAATTGAGTCTTGGTTGCCACTTGCGTATCCACCCAAGAGCAAAATTGGCACCTGCCACTAAGTTCAGTTCTATCAATCGATGAATTCGCTGGCTGGATCTAAAAGTATCAAGAAGTAGTGGGAAAGTCGCAGGCAGAGGATTGCGAGGAAGCATAACCGAGTGCATAGTTACGAGAGATCTTCTGCAGCCATCCACCGCTTCGCCAATGTGCTGGGCACGGTCCTGAAGCAATACAACAGCACTCCGGCGTCGAGGATCAGACCACAAATTTTCAACACCCGCGGACATTTTCTCTAGGGCTGCATTTCGCTCGGTAACCCGACGATCTTCAGCAGCGAAATCTAAACAAGTGCCTATGAGGGCAAAGGATATCATAAAAACAGCAGTGGAACAAAAAGAGAAAAAGATAAGTCGAAAGGAAACTTACATCGCAACATCTCACAGGAGGATTCGATAATGCCAAGGAGAAAAGAATTGCATTCCTCGTGATGCAAAATCTTTGCCGTCAAGCTGGACACCTTATCATCAAGAGTAGATACCTGCTTCGTCAAATTAGAAGTTTTGCTAGCTTTATCAAATGCCATCTCAGCTTGGCGTTTGGCTAAAGTCAAGCGAGCCTCAAGATCAGAAATCCCTGAAGAGTACTCTGCGCATTGACTGTATCGACTAGGAGGCAACGAAATCGCCGAGCCGAACGTACGGGCAGAGGAAGGAGCAGGCCCGCAAGCCAAAGGATCATTGATGTGCATCGACTGGAAGTCAAAGAGAAGAAAGGAGAAACATTTTAGAGAGGTAGCACAAGACTTTATAAGAGAGAAACATATTTACATAAGTGCAAAACCCTTTGACTAAAGTTCTCGGGTTGCACGCGACTAAAAGTTTTTACATCCAAAAGGAGAAATTGAAAGCTACAAAGGAGCCGAAGTCTACGCCACCTCAGCATTTTGCTCCGTGGCAGAAGAGGGCATGAAAAATCCGTCGCCAGAAGTCGACGGAGGTGCAGGCTCTTCCGTCGTTGGGGCCGGCGCAGTAGATGCCGCGGAGGCTGCAGAAGGAGAAATAATCGCCGCCAGTGCAGGCGCCAACTTCTTTGCCTTCTCAAAGAAAACCTTCATCTCATCGCGGGTGCGGCCATGGGGAGAGCTCACCTTCTCCCAGTCGAAGTCCGCGCCGTGCGCAAAAGAAAGTGCAATAGCACCCTCAGCGCCACGCTTCAGAGAGAGCCCCTTCAGCTGGAGAGTCGGGTCCTCAATTGTATCGAAGGACTTGGCAAGATTCTCCAAGTTATCCTTCGGGACTTCTGCCTTCTTCTTCGGCCACAACCCGACGAACAACCGCGACAGAACGCGGCTAACCAACTCAAAAGTCTCCTGGATAGACATCCAGTTTGCCTCGAGTAGGTTAACCGCGATCAGCAGAGGATCATCGCCCAGTTGTAAAGACGACGAAGATACCCCGGTAAATCCTGCACAGCAAAGGAGGACAAAGGAAAAAAGGAAAGAAACGTATCAGCAAGTATAACAAGGCAATAGGAGTCGAAATGAGAGACAAGGCGAAGCATTTACCTTCAGCAGCAGCAGACATTGTGCGAAGACGCTCTGTCATGGCTTCTTCTCGCTGAGCTTGCTCCTTGTTGGCATCGGCCAAAGCTTTTTCAGCTTTCTTCGCCTTACCAAGCGCTGATTTCTGCGACTTCTCAGCGCTTGCTTTGGCAGCGGCCGCAATATCATAGGCCTTCTGTGAGGCACTAAGCTCAGCCTCTAATGACGCAATTCGGGCATTGGCTGTTGCTAGAGCAGCTACAGTAGAAGAAGAAAGGAAGTCAGATAAACAGCAAAAGATAAGCGTGGAGGAAAAATCATGACTGGATATAGAACATACCTTCGGAAGCTTTCGCAACCTTTAGGTACTCAGCACATTCGGTGCCCACGGCGACGAATCTCTTCAATAATGCCTGAGAGAAAGAGCGTGTAAGAGCACAAGTGTATGCAAGGGAAACAAGTCAGGAAAAATTGCTCACATCATGGGGGGAAGCCGAGGATTCATGGGCTTCCAGAGAGACATCGGGTTCTTTGGGCTTCTTCAAGCGCTTGAGGTTTCAGGGCGCAGGAACCTTCTTGACAGAGGCCCTGGTAACCCTAGGCTCAATTTCTTGGGTAGGGGGCTCATCATCAACTGCAGGGGGAATTGAAGGAGTAGCTGTAGCAACTTTTGGCGGCTCTTCGTCATCTCTACACGAAGAAAGTAAGTTATGTATAACACGAAAGAAACAAGGCAAGAGAGGTGCAATTGAAGAACTCAAATAAAGCACTTACGATGCCAGGAGGTCGAAGTACTCCATATCTCCTGCAGGAACAGAGGCCTTATCAGTCGCTGCAGAACTCGAAGAAGCAAATTCTTCAACTCGCTTCCTCTTCTTGTCGACACCAGCATCTTCAGCTAGCACGGGGGGAGGCGATGTCGACGAGCTAGTTTCCTCTTCCGATTCTTCGGCATCATCTCCGTCCTGATTCTCGTCAGCCTCGGGGGCTTCAGATACAGATGAGGCTAGATCAGCCGGAAGGGGCCCTGCCTCTGGAAGAGGAGGGTGCGAAACAAGGAATTGGTGACCCTGCATATAAATAAGTCAGCAGAGTACAAAGGCAAAGAATAACATAAGTCGAAGCAAACAAAATTTGACAACAAGTGAACACAAAGATACATACCTCAGGCAGAGGGTGCACGGAGTCGAAGTAGTCAGCGGTCATGTCAGCAACCGCATGATCCTTGGTGAGCTTGGTGAGGCTCCTAACTCGCTTGTCGACATCTTTTTTCTCTATCAAATCTTCAGAGACGCGAGTAGGATCTTCCAAGCCAGAGTAATTCCAGAGCTTGGTGAGGCGGTGCTGCAGGGGTTGAACTCGACGTTGCACAAAGAACGCCATGAGTTGGATACCCGACAAAGCTCCTCCTTGGCCTCCTTTCAAAGCCTGAATGCGAGATAGAAGAGGAAGAACTTGTGCTATCTCCGCATCTGAGGGAAGCGCATCCCACGACGCCAATTTCTTCACTTCCTTGGAGGCTTCGAAAGGGGCTAAACCATATTGGTCTTCAGGGGAGGCTTTGCGATCTTTGATATAGAACCATTTGGTTCTCCACCCCTGGACAGATGCGGCAAAGGAAAATTCGAGGTACAGCGCCTCAGGGCAAACAGAGACAACGGCTCTGCCCAATTCAGGCTTTCTAGCCAGAGCAACATTGGGGCGAAGCCGAAAGATTGACCTCCAGAGAAGAAAGTGGGGCTCAATGCCCAAGAATGACTCGCAGAGAGTCACGAAACAAGCAATGTGCAGAAGGGAATTCGGTGTGAGCTGGTGGAGCTGCACACCGTAGACAAAGAGGAGCCCACGGAGAAACTCGTGGGCAGGAAGAGAAAGGCCGCGGAGGAGGAAAGCAAGGAACATTACCCGATAACCGCTCGGGGGCTCCGAGATCCGCTCAGTGCTTGGAAATTTGATGGAATCCTGGGCGGAGATGAGGCCGTCCGCCCTGGCTTTTTCCACCTCCTTCTTCGTGATGGCGGAGCGCACCCAGCTGGTGGCAGAAGAGGTCTTGGCCATGGTGTTCTTGGTGGCTAGGTGTTTCACGCGCATCTAATACACGGAGCGCTTGGGGGCTATGCACGAGAGGCGGAGGAAGAGGAGATCAGCAATGGAGGCGGCGGAGGGAGCGAGCTGGTAAACAGTAAAATCCCCCACTACACCCCTTATATACCTTCTGGGAGAAGGATCGTGGGCTGAGACGTGGCGCAAGGAGCGGAAACGGCAGCCCACTAACGGTCAAAAATCGCGAAAATTACAGTGCTGCCCATAAAACGGTTCGCACTCATATAGAGTGACGTATTCATTGACGTCATAAAGAAGATGATATAAGAAAGAAGAAGGATGGCGCCGACAAGTGCAAAATTTATAGATAAGATTATATGTGAAGGATTTTCGATTATAGCCTTGGGGGCTACTACTATCAAAGATATTGAATGCAACTCTTTACTGGAGTGGTGGACGCGTATTCGATGATAAGATGTTATTAAAGTATCTCGAGTTGAAGTATGATGGACCACACTATATTTTGAGCCTATACTCGAAAAAGTCTTTTTCGACTATAGCCTCGGGGGCTACTCCCATCGGGAGCGCTGAGCGCGCACCCGACGATATTTCTTGGCAAACATTCGAGCATGTGAAGAGGAGGAGTGTTACTCCCATCGGGAGCGAGTTTTTTGGTTGTTTAAACCTGAATATTTTCAGTCAAAATTTGACTGCGACATGAGATTCTCGAGTTATGTTATCGCAACGCAACTCGAATGTCGTGACCTGTCATGAAGGTAAGACCCCGGGATCCGTCCTGTGTGGCCTGGTATACACACATGGATGCGCTCTGCTGGTATGTATCCGTGTCTACAACGCGAAGAAAATCCTGGTGGATGCACTGGGTACCCTGAGAATCACTGGGATTCATTCTTCGTAAGACCTAAATGCGGCAAAAGAATGGGTTTGACCGGTATCCCAAATTTAAATCCAAGGGGATTGAATTTGAAGTAGGTGACAAGTATCTGTTCCGGCAGTTAACTGACCTCTTGATCCGTCAGAGTTGTCAGGCTTGTTCATCAAAACCCCTTGCGAAAAAATATCATGAAAGTAAGTCGAAAGACCAAGTCAAAGATTCGAAGATATGAAGAAATCGAAGAAATTGATCAAGTTGAAGATTTGAAAATTAGAGATTCAACCCGAATCTGCAATTCTGGTAGAATCTCAGGGGCTACTGACAAGGGTATAGTTAATAGATCCCGTTAGTTGAGTACCCCTGAGGCCCGTTAAGCTAGGCCCAATTGTAATGATAGTCGAATACGAGTTCTTACCGTATGTCGATATTGTAATCTGTATTGGACCCTACCCGATCCTCAAGACTTGGCCACCTATATATAGGGGCCAGGAGGGGACGGTGTAGGGTAGATTGAAAGCAAGCCAGGTTGAACACCCACGTTTACTTTCGATATACACTTATTTCGACTAACCTTTACCTTCGAGTTCATCCGACGCCCTCTTCCCCCGATCCTAAGTCCTTCATCTAGGACATTTGTCGAGTTAACCCTCGTCACCCCACAAACACCTCCTGGTACTGCCTCGTCGCCTCCCATGGACGCCGTCGCCAACCTCTCCTTTCTTGCCGCCAACCTGACATGTCTCTCTGGAGCACCACACGCTGAAGCCCCACCGTCGGAGTTCCCCTTGTATGCCCGCCTCCAGTTTCGTCCCTGCCCTGGCCCTACCACCTCCAATTCATCTTATTGGTCGAGATCATCCACCGATGCCATGGTACGATTCGTCATGGCCACCACCGTGCTACGAGGCGGAGGCGTTGGCAGGGCTGCGAGCGGTCGTGCTTCAAGGCGGAGTTTGCTAACCACTGAGGCGGCCACGGTACTCAAGCTCGCTGCCCCTGCTGCACCACCCGCTGAATGTAATGGGTTATGACCTATGTTAGGACCCCATGTTAAAACATGCATTTCTAACACCTTTATGGCATGATTTCATGTCTTCCCTATTCAACGGCTCTAGAAATGTAAATGTGGTAGTTTTATGTACGACGAGTGAGGTAAAATGATGGTAGGAAAGAGAGAGGAAATGGGGACGGGAAAGAGGGGCATAAGAGCGGTGTGATAAAGGGAGAGGGAAATAGCGGTAGGAAATAGACAGAGGGGTAAATGGCGGGAAGAGAGAGGGAAAGAGGGATGGGGAAAGAGAGGGCAGGAGAGGAGGACAGATAAAGAGATGTGGGAACAGAGCCAGGAAATAGAGGGAGGGATCAAGTGGCAGGAAGAGAGAGCTCAGAGTGCAAAAAGATAAACACAACAAGTGGTGGTTTATACTACAATCCAAACAAGACAATTTTTTTTAAAAAATTCGCCATTTGATTGAAGTCCATTTCTCATGACATCACACATTTCTCATGTTCGGTCCAAAATATCTATAGGTCATAACCATAATGGGTGTTGAGCCATTGCACATATTTGCGGTACCTAAAACACTTCACAACTTGTCTC
This sequence comes from Dactylis glomerata, assembly GCA_007115705.1. Classification (NCBI taxonomy): domain Eukaryota; kingdom Viridiplantae; phylum Streptophyta; class Magnoliopsida; order Poales; family Poaceae; genus Dactylis; species Dactylis glomerata. Next base: position 456,947 of record QXEO01001842.1, read on the forward strand.
CCCAAAACCACACTATGAAGATATCCCAAAATACACCTCACCTCACGTTCTTCTTCCACACCCCTCTCCCTCTTCACGCGCATTTGTGTGTGTGTATCTCTCTCTCTCTCTCTCTCTCTCTCTCTCTCTAACCTGGTAAAATACTCATGTGCCGTGTCTCTACCTCACACGAGAGGAAAGTCAGGTGGATGCTATGTGGAAATCAAAAACCAGTCCATGTAAGTAACTATACCGTTTAGGATGACCAGATCGACTAATATCAGATGATTGGGGAGTTCTAATTAATTTTAACTGGTTTTGAAGTTGATGGGCCAAACCTGCACTATTTTAAAAGTTGAGAAACCGAAATGTACTTTTCTTTTGCATTAGCATCAAACTATCACACTTAGAAAAACATCAACAACGTTTTTAAACCGAGGTAGCTTTTGACATTACGGTGGATTATGATAATCCAACTTATCTAGTTAGTTTTTTTCTATTTCTGTTTTGTTGGCCTGCTTTTATTTACTTTTTATGCCTATCTTTCATAGTAAACTAGAAATTTAGCATAATTCAATTATAATTATTACAAACTAAGCAAAAAATAGCTCATATGACAAAGGGCCAAGTGCTCATTTCAATGCTTTACTGCTACATCCAAGCAGGGTTTTTCGCTTGGGAAAAATACCAATTATAATATCGTCTGAGATTATTCAAACATATTTATAAATTCATCCATTTTTAAATTTAATAAAATTATTGAAGTATCGGTAAATTTTTTCCGGTAGTATCATTTCTAGGGTAACCCGAAACACCGGTTCTTAGTGAGATACCAGAAATACCAGCCCAAAAAAATCCGGGGTGACCCAAAACATTGGCTTTCAATAAGATACTGGAAATACTGGCCAAGATAAAAAAAAAAACAGGATACAAACGAGTAGCAATAATTATTTGGGTATTTTGTAATGAGCGCTAATTTGTGTAAAACCAGTGGAGAGGGGAACATTGCTGAGTTGAAATTTAATAAAATTATTGAAGTACTGGTAAATTTTTTCCGGTAGTATCATTTCTAGGGTAACCCGAAACACCGGTTCTTAGTGAGATACCAGAAATACCGGCCAAAAAAAAATCCGGAGTGACCCAAAACATTGGCTTTCAATAAGATACTGGAAATACCGGCCAAGATTAAAAAAACAGGATACAAACGAGGTAGCAATAATTATTTGGGTATTTTGTAATGAACGCTAATTTGTGTAAAACCAATGGAGAGGGGAACATTGCTGAGTTGATCGAAGTCGGACAGGAAGCGTGGATGGCAAGCAGAGTAAGGCATCTGGCTATGGCGGTTGCCAGGAGATGTGATTTAGGACGAAGAGTACTTAATTGGACGGTGTGGATGGTTCGCCAGCTTGCTCCATACGGAGAAGTCGGACTCGTTGTGTGATTAAGGCGGCGCATCCGCATCTATGAGACTATGACGCCGGAGCTTAGATTCCGCTGTATGTACCGGCTCCGCCTTGTATTCGAGGCCCCTCCGGTTTGCTATACTTTGCTTCCATCTCCGGCCCTCGCAAGTCGCACAGCTCTCACCTCGATCCACCCCGCAGCCATCTACCATGCCGTCCATGACTGTCACCTCCGCTGCCATGCGTGCGCTCCGCCGCAAGCTCCAGATCAGCAGGATCGCGCCGGCAGGAGGGATCGCCAAGATGCGCCCCGAGTCCGTGTCCACTGGAACGAAGGTGCGGGTGCGCGCGTCGGCCGGTCAGCTGTGCACAGGGCAGCGGCTCGTGCTTGTGCTCAACGCGGTCATCTTCTCCGCCTCCGAGGACGGCTACGTCGTCTACAACGGTAAGCCCCTCAAGACGCTGAGCGTCGCCAAGGACGAAGTAAAGGTGATCTGATTCCGCTGGCGGGCGCCAAATCGAATTTCCTCGCCCGGCCAGCAGTGGGCAGAGGTGTGTCGCTGCCAGTGCTCAAAGATTCAAGACGCTGGACAGGGAAATATGTGACAGCTCCGATCGATGCCAGCGATCATCACCGGCCGCATATTAGTCGATGGAACTAGCTAGGCCTAGGATGCGCACAAGTCGGCAAGCCCATAGTCATCGCTTCTGTTCGCGATATACATCTTGAACGATTTCTTGTGATGTACACTTTTAAAATCTAAAGGGCGCTAGCCTACCCGGCCAACCAGGCCATCTGCGAGCTCGGCATGTGTCTAGTTCGTTGGATGATAGCGAACAGTAATATCTTCTTCCCACTTTTCACCACAGCCGTTCGATCAGTTAATTTTTTTTGTCACCAGCCGCTTTTTCTGTTGGGTCAATGTCGACTGGGGCCAGGCGTAAATGGGGCCGACGAACAGAGACTGTCACCCTGATCATTTCCGTGCCTTTTCTTTTGTACCCGGTAAAAACCTAGATCGGGGGAACAAAACCAGCGCCCCCAATCGGCCGCATCCTCTCCTCCTCTTCCTCCCCAATGGGATGACCTCTCATGGCGGCGCCTCCTCTCCTCTTCCCTACCACGGCAGCCCCTCCAATCCCCTCATCCCCCACGCAGGAGGATAGAGCCGGACGAGCCGACTGCGGTGGCGGCGGGAGGAGCGACCGCGTCACGGCGAGCGGACTGAGTTGGGAGCAGGAGCGCGTCACGGAGAAGAGCGGCGGCGTGGCAGTGGAGTCCACGACGCTGGTGCAGCCTTCCCGCACCGTTGTGCAGCCTCCGGCACCGCCTCCTCGCGCGTCTCAAAGTCTGGTGCCCGGCACCTCGCCCCATCTGTACCAGCTTCTAGGAGAGATGCGGGTCAAGCTACAGCGGCAGTGGCAGCACGGATCTGAGGTCTGTTGACTTTTGCTTCTCCCTCCTTTCTGTGTCTCTTTCTTTATCTATTTCCCCCCCGGCTCTCACTCTTGCTTCTTCCCTTTTTCTCATGGACGAGGTCGCCTAATGCAGGGAACAAAGGAGGACGGGGTGTGTGAGCCAAGGAGGGTCTCCACTGCGCCCAAGAGAACAATCTGAAGAACGAGGTGTTTTCTCTCTTTCTCTCTCTGTTGAACATAATGGACTTGTGTCTGCCCTTAATTTTAAGAACCCACTGCTTTGTAAAGAAGTCCCCTGAAGAAATCATGTTTTTGGCTACTTGGTTCTTTTGTGTTTTGGAGCTGTTCAGACAATGGTAGTAGCAATGGAGGTCCAAATATAACAGCCGTTTCCAGTATACTAATGGAATTCATGAACATGTGATCATCTTGCTTAAATTGAGTGGTTGATTGAACATCTTGGAGTATGAATAGGACACACAAAGACTAAGCAGTTAGATTATTTAGCTGGTTTCTATCAGTTCTTGATCTATGTTCTTTTTGTAGGTACATGATCTTCTAGGTGCGGATGATACTGGTTCTTGTGCTCTTTGGTTCTTGTCCTTCACGCACGGCCTCCTCCGATCTGCCGCTTCTGCTTGCCCTGACCTGCTACAGGGGCCGCCACCAGCGCTACAGTCTCCTCTGCCCCACCGGTCGTGCAACAACTGCTACCTCCATCCAACCTCCTCCATGGCATACCATGTCCACCTGCGCCTCCAGCCCTGCCTCCACCCATGGCATTGAGCATGGCTGCTTATGCCTTGTGAAGGACGCGGCCGGGCGAGACGAACCAGCTGGACGGAGGCAAACAACTTCATCAGTGCAAGTGAGTCTCTCTCTAGCTTTCTTCACCTCTCCTCATCTTCTCATCTTGTGCTGTATTTTGTTTTTCAGTTGGTTCTGAATTTAATTAGTGGTATAGGGGAGAAGCTAATGGATTTTACCTGTATTTGTGTGTTGATTGGGTAGCTGCACAAACTGACAGATCTCCATCTTCTCAGCATGTGTTGTATGAACATCTCTGATGAGTACTACAACAACGTGATATGCTTCATTTGCATATTTTTCTCCCACAGAGATATTCATACGTCTCATATTATTGACGAGTACCTCGCCGAGCATTCTCTGTACCTGATGGTCTCTACAATCCAAGAATAAAGTTTGGTATGGATGCACACACTTTCATCATTTGCAGTGGCTGTTATTCAGAAAGACTGTGCTAGATGAAATTGTTCCAGTAGAAGTTCTAACATTTCAAAGGTAATTTAACAATTATCAACTGTACTATTATTTCTAACATTTCAGCGGTTTGTCTGTTTAGTTGTCACTTGATTCCATCCACTGAATTTTCTTCGGTTCAGTAATTCCTCTTGCTTAATCACTATAGGTAGACCTGAAGGTTAGGATCATCGCAGCGTCGCTTTCCAGTGGCATGGTGGCCGCCGAGTTGGAGCGAGCACAAGTGAACTAGATGGTGCTAGACAGTTGACATTCACAGTCTTGACAGTGCCAGACTAGCTGATTTTCTTCAGTATTGGCAGCATAGTCTGTGTGCAGTTGGCCCTGGTGGTAGTCCATAATTGATCTGCGGTGTTTGTTGCATTTCTTCAGGGATCTGAAGCACAAGGAGAGACGAGCTTTGTCTACTATAGTGTTCAAGGAATTCGTGGAGCTCTTTCTTTTCATTTGACAACAATTTAGCTTTTGCTAATTTATCTTACGGAATTAAATAATGGCGGGCATTATGGTACGCCTGTAGGTTGTTTACCTCGCTGGGTATGGTTTTTATGGGCAAAACTTCCTAGAAACACATTATCTCACACCAGGCAGATCTGCTCTTTAGATATAGTGGTAGTTCAGAGACTAAAATGGCACCTGATGTTTGTTAAATCAAGAAAAAAACGTGCAGTCACCTTCTTGTATTCCCTCCGATCGGAAATAAGTGTCGGCAATTTTATATTAGCTTAGTTCAAAGTTTGTACTATGTCCCCGACAATTATTTCCGATCGGAGGGAGTAATATATATATCCTACATCTGTACATTTTCATTTGATTTTGCTTCTCCTTTTATTTTTTCTGATGTGCTAATGCTATAATGCTGAGATGTAGAGAATCAGGCATACCATATGAATTTAGCATGACAACAGAGATCAGAGTTCGTTTGAATGATTCCTTCTTATTTGAATCTTATATATTTTGTTTCACTAGATGCAATTGATAATTTTTTCATGAGGCCTATCCCATGGTGTGCAGGCACCTTGATCTGAACATGCCCTCATATTGCTCCTAAGTGATGCTTGACATGCCACTGAGGTGATGGTTTTCCTGAATCATGTTGCTATTCCAGGAGGCTCTTTCAGATTTGGATTGGCAGTGGTTGAAGGTTAGACTTCTTATCACTGATTTATAGGTTCAGATACTCGGATGAACTTAAAGTCTATATTGCTCATTTAATATTCCCTTGATTGTTAATCTCATGCCGTGCTTGATAGATTTTAGTAGTTGAAGTTTAATAGTCTTATAATGTTATGCAGGCATATTTTTCCTGGATGCTTAACGGGATAAGGATCCAACTTCAGGTTATTAGTATTTGTGCTGTTTTAGCAGCCCTAACAGAGGGGAGTTTATGCTACCTGATGAAAGATTCAGACACAGGGTATAAACATAATATGTCATATCTTATGGTTCTCACGATCTTTACCCAGGGCGCAGTTTAAGAATCGAAGATGGTCTAGAAATTCCATAACCTATGTTTTTTCTAGCGATTGTTTATTATGCATGTGAATTATTACTAATCATGCACACCACATAAGTTTATTTCCTAGAAATGGAGAACAAAGCATAACTGAAAAGTGTGCTCTGCTGTTTTTCATAGCTGCTGTGCACTTACTGTCGGCATGGCTCCCACATTATGCAGTGACTAACATAAGAAATTCCAGAATGATATGTGTGTCCAGGCAGTGAAATACGCACCAGCTGACAATTGCAGTTCGCATGGAGCCGCCAATACTTGTTTTTACCCTTTATTTTTTAAACATTCTTGAAGCAGGTTAATGTACAAACACGTGGGTGCATTCATTATTTGGTTTAGACAGGAGTATCACAGAAATACGACGCTAGACAGATATTTATGGTGTACAAACAAATAAATGCACAGAAGGCACTTAACAATATATATGTTTGTTAGTGATAAAATTTGTGAGCTGTTTTGCAGACGAGCACGTAATATTAGTAAAATGTAAATAGCTCATTGTGAACCTCTTCCAGGATTTTAAGGACAGATGTGCTGTTAGGTACTTGTTTCCTTTAAAGGATCTTACTAGAGCCAACTCTATCTACTCCCTCCGTGAACAAATGTAAGATCTTTTAGCAAGCTGAATTTGCTTCCTAAAAGGACTTATATTAGTGACCAAAGGAAGTATGTTTTATCCCCTTTTTCGATAATGGGATTTTTATAATTAAAGAGTTATGTTTTATTCCCTTAGAAATAATAATATTCACTTGGCAAGGAATTGCAAGCTGTAGCCTTTTCTGATTAGAAAAAATTATGCTAGAAAGTGCCGTTAATAGGTTATACATCTGTAAAACGAATTAGTTTGCTGTGAATTAAAGGAACATTGTATAATTATGGCATCCAAGATAATCAGCTTTCAGAAGCGCTTAGTGAAGATCCAGAGGGCAGCAAGGAAAATATGCAAGTATTATGAGGAGTACCTTGTGTGGACCGTGGACAAGGAAACAACTTATCCGCTAAACTGTTATAATTTGCATATCTATAAAATTCGATGCTAATTTTAAGTTACCTCTTTCACATGTTCTGAGTTTAGCAGTTGGCATAGATATTTTTGCTGCTATTCTTTGATCGTTAACCTTGAGTTTAGCAGTTGGCATAGATATCTGAGCCCGGCCAGGCAGAGAGCCTGGTGTGTCCCTGCTACCACGTCCGGTCGGCAACTGCCTACGGCGGTGGAGGACGCTCTCCTCCGGATGGTTGTTCTGCGGCTGCCCCCCGGTTTCGACCGTTCCTACCCTCAACACCTTGCAGGCTGCATGATGGATCTCGTTACACGGGCGCGAGTCCGCGGATGCCGGGGCGGCGGCCTTGGAAGGTGGACTGCACGGGCATCTTGACGGCAGGGCGGCGTTGCGGTGGTGATGGCTCATCTCTTTGGACCATGTGGGTGGCGAGGAGTGGGCGTTTGGGTCTCCTGGTGTTGGCGGTGACGACACCGTCCAGGTCTTGTGTGGGAAACTCGGTTCGAAGCGTGTCGGTGGTCTAAGGTTCCACGTGCGGGGAGGGTTTTTCTGGTGAAAGCCCAGCGCTCCGGCGCCAATGACGGCGACGCCCGCGGGTGTCGTGACCCTCTTGACGGCGTTGTTGCGGCTACCCTCTCCGTATTAGGGCTCCGGGTGAACGCCCAAGACCTTGTGGTCTCGATGACGACATCGCTTTCTTGTGTCGTTACCTCCTTGGGGGCGTTGTCGTGGAGCCCTGGTTTTCTTATTCTCGCCGGCGTCTTTGGTGGCAAGCTTGATGCTTCTTAGCTTTTATTGTTTTATCTTTGATCTGTTTGCGAGTTGTAAGAGGTTTCCCTCATCACTTTGTATCGGTTTGGCCGTTGGGCTTTATTTATAAAGCGGAGCGAAAGCCTGTTTCGAGGTTTGTTGCAATTATCAAGGTCCAGAACTATCCAATTGAGCCTTTTGTTTTGTTCAGAGTCATATGGTTCACCTCAGTTTAATTGTTGACATTTACAAGCATATCTTTAGTTTTGGTGAATAGAGATGCTAGATTAAAAGCTGAATCAGTGTGTATATTTGATAAAATTTGATCCGGTAGTTTCCAATAGTATATTTTCCCTTCACTATATAGAAAAGGTGCGAGTCCTGCGTTTTGATGTGCAGATGCTATGAATTCGCATGGAGAGCGGCTTCAGCCTCAGGTCAACGACTGCCTAGCCTCTGCTTCTTCTCCCCCCGCCGTCAGATGCCTCACAACAGCAGGGCACATTGGTGCTTATAAGGTCCTTTACATTTCTTGTCTCAGCCTCTTCAATTCTTTATTATCTGTTTTCTATTCTGGTTTTCTATCATTGATTGAGATTTGGTTTTGTTCATATTTGTAGGGGCTATTCTTGGCTACGGGTTGTGATTACTTTAAAGTCTGCACTTTGATTTTTTTTGCAGTACTACCGAGAACACACATATCAGCAAATATGTAAAGTTGTGTGGCAAGGAGCGACGGTTGCGGAGAATCGGTGGTGAGGCGACATGGCTCAGTGGTCGAGGTGTCGTTGTTCTGGGGATTAAGAGCCAGCATCGCAGAGGACAAGAAGGCAGCTATGAGCTCCTATAAGTATTCCATCTGAAAGAAGTGAATACCCAAGCTTGAACAAGCTAGGACAACACATGTGATAGGACTGCGCTGCTATTGTTTTTGTTTCCTTAGTATGTTCCCTATAAGTATTCCATCTGAAAGCAGTGAATACCCAAGCATGAATAAGCTAGGACAACACATGTGACAACACTGCGCTGCTATTTTTTTTCCCTTAGTATGTATTTTTAACTGGGATTTGGTAATCTGGAACTAAAATAAATATGGTGCTTTCTGAACTTACCTTATAGAAGCATTTGGTGAAGTAACTGACTTTTGTTAGATTTTAGGGGCTACGGTGTAGGTGAATGTCTCTGCTATGAAATATGAACAATTCAGATGAATGTTCAGACATGTTTAATTGCCCTTAGAACTACTTTTTAAGTTATTTGTAATATTGTTATGTGTAATTTTTAGAGCTGGTTCATTTTGGTGTGCCTAAAAACCTGCAACATCAGCTTCAGGGTAGTAAACAATGCATCTCATGTGATCTTTCTAACTTTCCCTGTAAAACAAGGTGTGTATGCTTATGTTCTGATCAAGGGTTCGGTTAACCACATTCAGATTCTCAAATTCTTTCTTCATAGTTGAACAAAAATTCGTTGGCGGAATTGAAGTGCTTGGAGCTGCATCTAAAAAACTTTATAGCATTGGATTTTGAAGAATACTATTTTAATTTGAATTAGAATAATTTACTCTTTATGGCTATAGTGCTGTTTTGGATTTGCTTTTGTGCCAGTGGCGCACGGGTCATCTAGTTATTATAAAGCATGCGAACGAGAAGGGAACTTTGTTCAACAGGTGCGTCAGATCGGATCTACTTTCACAAACTATTGCTCAAGCATTAGCACGTGCATATAGCCGCACAAGTAAAATAGCTGATCAAACAATAGTTACCTCGCAATCCACCAGAAGGCCAGTAACTAATCGACTTGTTGTAGTACTAGCAAAATCTAGAGATCCTAGGATGATCGAGTTGGACGCAATTAGAACAAAATTTATCATAGCCTGAAATGGCAATTGAGCACCGCAACAAGGCGTGCGTTTTATTTCGAAAGGTAGTCTTGGGTGTTGTCATGGACATGTCATGCGATCGATTGTAAGTTTGTGATACATTTTGGGACAAAAGCTTTCTCGAGTCTATTAATTAAGATAGGAGCAAAAAAGTAAAAGGTCTTACTAAACACAAAAGCTCTAATCTTCCGGAATAAGGTTACAAACTCATGTGCTTCGCGTCCGCTAGCACCCTAAGCTTTGCTCTTGCTTTATCTTTTTGAAAATATCTGATGATCGTATGTGTTTTTTCTTGAAGATCCTTGCATTGCATTCATTTCAAATCTCCCGAGATGCAAGGAGGGTAATGTCAAGTCTTTGCACTTTGTCATAGAGGTCCACTTGTGAAATCAATGGAGGGTGTCAAAAGCCAAAATTTGAATAAGGCCCATAGCCGCAGAGTGTATCTACAATGCACAAAGACATGGTCAACCGATTTGGGCACTCTCTTCCAAAAGGGCGAACCCTGCAATTTGGCCACCCCCTCTTCCCAAGCCACAAATAGCTATCGTAGATTGCTTATGGTGCTAGAAGACCAATACGCATATCATGTTGTTATCCATTTCCCATAAAAATATCCCCCATTATGTCGTCCAACGATTTAGACACCTCTATAAGTACGTCCCAATATTTTATTGTAGAGACGACCATGGATGAGGATATGCGCAGTGGTGAAATCATCTTAACTTGTGCCAAGAGGTCTTGTGTTCGAACCAGCCTCTCTGCACTGCATTTTATAGGGGTAAGAATATGGTCCTATAATCCCTCCCCAGACCCGATATTGTGTGGGGGTTTCTATGCACTATGTATGTTCTTTTAGAGACGACCATGAACAAAACAAACTGGCACACCTTTAAATAACTTGCATAAGAGAAAAATAGATTAAAAATCTTGTCGGTTCCACGTAGGCGAAGCGGTACACCGTATTTGTGTCTGTTCAACTTTTGAGGGCTTCCTCAACATCTTGTATCGTATGGCCATGTGGTTTTTATTAATATAAAGCGAGATGGCACCTATTTGGAGGAGACTGCTTGTTAGTCACGCCACAAAACGACACATGCATACATGTGTGTTATCTTCCCTGAGCATGCTTGCCTTCCTGCAGATCGTGTGTTATCCTCAATCCGATCAACTCTTCATGTGTGTGTATGTGCACTTTCGACTCAATTAGCTCAAGCATGTATGTGGATCATGTGCTTCTATTGATTTCTAGTCTACTAATTTCTAATATTTCTATCGAGCGGGTGGATATCAAATCTATGGAGGTTTCTTCCTCGTACTAGTCTTTGTATGTTGTGTTGTTTGCTCTTGGGAGTGAAGTCATTAGTGGCTCCAGCATTACAGATTATGCCTTAGCTGCAAGAGCTACTGTGGTGCCACCGATGGAGATGTGCTCATTAAGGGTCTTAGCAGTGGCCATGACGCCCTCGATGCAGCTGTGGGAGCCATGCCAGCCACTCATCTTTGTGGACCGCGGAAGCTTGGATGCTTCCGTCACTCTCCCGTTTATTAACATTAGACATATGTTATCTTTGACTGATAAGGTTACTTAGGCAAGTGCAATTGGCACCTAACTACGGAACTCTCTTTGCAAAAAAGATTTACGACTTACTCGTCGGTTCGGAGAGGGCTATCCCTGGTTATGGCAAGAAGATTGCCTGCCTCGGGGAAGGATTTGAGGGGAAATATCAAGAAGGTGAAGAATCCTGTCAGGAGCAAAATCAAGAAGCATGGCGCCACAAAGGGGACGTTCGTAGTTTCTTGATTTGTTTCTGGTTGTTGTGTCTTAGGTCTTTGTTCATTGGGGTTTTCTTTGCGACGAGAACCCATGTGTAGATAGTTTGCACTTCTAGCAGGATGAGAGAGTTTGTTGGTCTATTTAGGCGGTTTGGAAGATGCTTTGGCAATTGTGTGTATGTGGGTTTTTTTAACGGTTTTAACATGGTGTTTTGTTGATCAGGCAATTCTCTCTACTAAACTAACACATCCGGGCAAATCTATTGCCCCAATTTAAAAAAATATTAACAATTTTGATTTTGTGAAATTGAAGCTCCCACAATGTGAATAATGTGTGTACGCATTTTGGTAGTGGAATAATGATTTGTATTAACATTTGATTTTACCTAACTAATTAGCTTAAAATAAATATTGAAAATAATTTTGTTAAATTAGTCACTTATAGCCATATTGACATATGATTGATTTCTAAAAATATATAAGGCTATTATGTTGCGTGTGATCGATACATCATAAACATTTAACTCAGCAGAAAATACACGTACTCACAACTCAGAGAGATTTCAAACAGTTACTCAATTTATGCAGGCTAGATTCCTAAAGAGCAAAACTTAGTGTTAAATATAAATATGTTGCATAGTCTGTTTTTATCAGTTTGGACTTTTGACTAGTTGGCTAGTGCATCAATTATTTGTGGTATGAGAGCCCTAGAGGTCTTGAGTTTCAAAACCCTGCTCGCTTAGTTTTAAAAACGAAAGATTTTTTTTTGCTGCCAGCACTGAATATTGCCTCTTTTCATCAGTTCAATCTTTATTTAGGACCCCTAGTTTTCTCTACACAGCAAATTAAATTCCCTGCACATACGCCCACGAACAAACCAAGGCTACAAGCATGAGGTACATCATCAATTGATCGATTTGAGCGCACGAGGCGTTCACCAAACCGTGATCACCTGTCAGTTTTCCAACCAAACTGACGTACGCCCTCTACGCCATAAGCTCCCAGACGAACGGGACGCAACGGCAAAATCACGCAGATCACCAACCTACAGGCCCCTTACCGTAAGAATACACACAAAAATGAAAAGCATTGTACGGCCACACACAATCGATCGTTCCATCACGTCCTATAAGTACAAGAGCGCACTACACTGCTAATCACCAACAGACCAGAGAGATCACCAGACAAATTAAACAAGAACGCCATCAATCGATCGAGCACCACCACTCGGCCGGCATGGTTTCCTCCAAGAACGCCCGCTGTGCCGCGCTTCTCCTCCTCACCGCGCTGCTGCTCTCGTGCAGCGGCATAGGCAACGCGACACGGGTCCTGGAGGAAGAAGAAATGGCGCCGCCGGTGCCAGAGGACGATTACCCGGCCGAGGCACCAGAGGTGCCGGAACAGGAGGAGACGCCGTCGTTCCCTGAGTTCGGGATGCCGCCGCTCTCGTCGGTGTTCCCAAAAGTCGAGCTGCCTCCCATGCCGGAGATGCCGGCCATTCCCGGCTTCCACTTCTCTGCGCCGGAGCCAGAGGCTGATGATCCATGATCGCCATCGAGGGCCGTGGCAAAAAGACAAAATCTACCATTTACAGAGGGACAGTGAGTGCCGTTCCCGTGCACCTCCTTATATACGTTCGTGTTGGTCTCTTGTGTGTCCTTGTGTTCGTGTGATCACCAGCGAGAACCAAGTGTGTTTGTAATCTTGTGTAATTCAGTGTTTCTTGTGTGCTGTACACTTTTGGTTTTACTCGCTGAAATATGAAAGTCTCACACATGGCATGGGTTACCAAACAATATCCGAAGCGCGTTATATGTGTGGACAACCAAAGTGTGACAAACTACAGTAACAATCTTTTAGTTTCTGAAAAAAGTAACCGCAAGTGTCAGGAGAGGAGATTAGTTTTGAAACTGAATCTACGGGCAGAACTGAAACTGAATCTGGTTAAGGAGACTATTCCTCGCGCTAGCGGGGTACAACCAGATCATGCTTCAATCCTAGATTTTCATCTTTCGCTATCCAACTAGTGGTGATCACCGTCCATATAATTAACCAAACAAAATCGCTAGCGCTTGCACTTTTCGCAGTAATGGGTTTCCGCGGACACCTTGGATGCACATCTGTAGCAGAAGCTGTATCCACACCTGCAAGCAGTGAAGAATCAAATCAACCACGTATCATTCCACGGTTATATACGAACCAACAATCCATGATCAGATGATCGCAATTAATACAGTGAGCAGCAGAGTATACCTGCATTTGATGTAGTTGCAGCCTTCCGATTTCTCGACGTACATGTGGCACTTGGGGCACCGCTGCCACCTCTGCCGTCCGGCGAGCTGCCTGAGCAAGAGGTCCTCCCGGCCGCGCTCGTCCCGCCCGAGCTGCTGGAACTCCCAGCACCCAACGCCCACGTGCCACGGCACGGCGCACCGGGCGCAGAAGAGCCGGTGGCAGTGCGGGCACACGGCCTCCACGATCGCCGCCGCCTCGGCGTCGCCGTCGGTGAGAAGAGGCGCCGAGCATTCCCTGTAGTGGCAGTACACTTTCTTGGTACCCAGTGCCGACTCGCACAGAAGCAAGCCCCACTTGTCGAGGAGGTCCGGGGAGACGATGCCGCGGCAGCTCGCCGGGTCGACGGCGCCCGCGCCGCCGCAGCCAGGGTCGGGGCATTCCACGCGAGCCCGGTTCTCGCCCAGCTTCGCGGCGACGTATTCGGCGACGCAGCCGGAGCAGAAGGCGTGGCCGCACGGCGCGACGCTGAACTTGCGGACGCCGGGCACGGTTTCCATGCAGATGGCGCAGTATAGGTGCTCGCCGTCGCTGAAGTTGGGGTCGATGCCCGGCGGCACTAGGAACGTTTCTGGCCTGCGTACACGAGGCAATTTTGAGTCCGTTGCGCCAATCAAGTCCGGCTCTGCGCCCTACGAATGAGCACAAGTGAGTAGAATCAACTGACCTCACAACGAACACCACGATCACCAGGGTCACGGCAAGGACCCAACCGCACCATGCTTTTGTTCGCCAGCTCAAGCCGATTTTATCTTCAAGCGAGGCACCAGCTGCAGACGCGAGCCTGCCTCCGGGCATTGGTGGCGGCGCGCGCCTCTCCGGCGGCATGGCCGGTGACGGCGCTGAGCCCCCGCCGTTGAGGAGCACAGCCCCCATCAGCAACTTGGCGGCGTCGAAGCGGGCGGCGAGCGACGCCTTGTTGATGGCCGTCTTGTCCATCCCGGCTTCTCCGTCGACGGCGCTCTTCGGGTAGCACATCAGCGGCGCCCCCGTCGCGGTGACGTTGTTGCGGACAATGACCACGCTCCCGGTCTTGGGCGGCATGAGGCCTTTGACCGGCGGCCCCTCGGCCCAGAGGATGACGAGGAGGAGAAGGGCGTAGGAGGTGACGGTCCCGGCGAACGGCATTGCGCTTCTCCAGTTGATCTTCGTCGTCTGATTCCTTTTCCCCCGAGAAGATTTTCTTTCCTCGTCCTCGTGTTTAGCACTTGGTTAGATCTGGGTTCGCGATCAGGTCAGGGGAGAATAAGGGTTTCTAGATTTAGGGACTTCCCCCTCTACGCGCACCGCGTATGGGTTTACGCGCGTGAGACTCCTCGCAAATCGCAACTCGTCGCCGCGGCACGGCCGTCGAAATTGCTCTTCCATCTATGGAATTTAGACGGGCAGCATGTTCGTTCCCTGGCTGGCTGGCTCCCTTCACCAGCGCCTCTCTAGGCATTCGTGGCTAATTAGATGCATGCAAAAATTGCCAATGCAGTAGGATAATTTAAACTACTTTTCACTTAAAGTAGGAGTATATTTGATTGACCATTATTCCATATCGACGGCGAGTACTTCCTCTATTTATAAATACTTTGCGTTCTAGGTTTAGTCAAAGTCAAACTTTGTGAACTTTGACTAAATATTTACGAAAAAATACCAACACTTACAATGTAAAATCTATTTTATTATAATCTTCTCAAAGCATATTTTTATATTATATTTATTCGCTACTGTGAAAATTTATACTTTTTTATATTTTTTGTCAAAGTTTGCAAAGTTTGACTTTAATTAAATCTAGAATGCGAAGTAAATAAAAACTGAGGGAGTACTTCAAAACTTTAACTCATATTCTGATGTGTGTCGACCACCCTTTTCGTACTCTTTAGTGGCGAGACCAACTTATTCGAGAAATGCACTTTTGACTCTCGGTGCATATATACTCCCTTTATCTTAATAGATTTAAGAATATTTAAAAAATGAGGAAAATATGGGTCTGTATATCTTCATATTCTATGTGTGCACACATAGTTTCGTGAAAAACTGACATTTTTGTAGGGTGTGCAGATAAAAAAAAGCTTCACAAAAAGGCTTATCTTAGCAACATTTTTTTACATAGGATAAACAAAAAGTAGTTTTTCTTTAAGCGACTTCATGAGCACGCAAGATGTGAAGATATACATGCAACAGTTTTCTTTGTAATTTTTTTAAAATCAAATATCTTGATAATACATTTTAAACAAATGGACCATATGCATATGGGAGCCAAAACGCCTTGTCCAGCTTATCCTGCAATATGTCAGCATGTTGCAGGGACGAAGCTAGGAAAAAATACCAATGGGGTCAATGCCCATATTCCCTCTATTTACCGATCTTCTACAAATAACTATTAGCCAGTGTTAATTAGTGAAGGTTTTTGTGCTTTGCACTGGGTCAGCTGACCCCATCTCCTATGAGGCAGCTCCGTCCCTAGCATGTTGTAACTATATATTGTTCAAAACTTCAAATACATTAGAATTTTTTTAATCACTAGGCGGTAAATTTGCATGAGAAATACCATAGACTTTCAAACATACTACAACCTTAGTGTTTATTTTGAAGCTCTCATCAAAATAAAGTATAGCGGAAATAGAGGATAAGATGGGTTCTAGGTTTAAGAGAAAAGCTAATAGTAAAACAGATCATAAACCCCGTGGCTAAGTTAGAATACAGAACTCCGTGATGTCACATCTAATTTTTTTAGCAATCTAATTGTAAGGAAGGTGATATTCTATAAAAAGTAAAAAAGTTCAGAATCATATGCATGTGTGATATTAGAAAAAATAATGATGCATGGATAGTGTTGTTTGTATTGTTTTGTCACTATCTGATTAATGTATGTTTTTTTTGCATATGTAACAAATGAACTTGAAATTTATATGTTTGGGGAACATCATCTCCCCACCATACTATTTTTCTTATGGTTCGTTTGGATGTTTGCTTTGAGCCATAGTATTGGACATTCGGGAGCATTGAGGCCCGAATACCATAATTCTGTATGTTTGGCGGGTCAGTGCATTGAAGCTGGGTATTCAGTCTCAATATCTAGGCCCATAGCCGAACGATAAAACACGAGGAGAGCAAATGTCGAGGGGTTGAGCTAGACATTGTTGTGTATGTTAGAACTCAGAAGATTGAGAGTAAAACTTGTGTATCTATTGATCTGGGCAAAGCCCTTTTATACAAGGATTTTGGGGCGCCAAGAAGAGGCGCCTGTTTACAGAGAGATGCCTTTTGGCATATGAGAAGGCGTCCGTACGGACACATGCGTCCGTACGGCGCTTTGGACATAATTAACACGTGCCTAAACTAATGACAGTTGCTAATGCCAGTTGTTCAGATTAGAGGCGTCTGTTGGGCTTTAACACTCCCCCTTGTACAAAGCTGCTTCTCTTATGTCTTGTATTCCTTGTATAATCTTGAGAAAATTGATCTTGATCACAAGCGCATATTATCTTGAATAAACTCCCCCAAAAACCCTGTGGGAAAAATATGAGGAGACTAGAATTTGATATGTTGTCAAAAACTCCTTTAAAACCCAGTGGGAAAAGTAAGGAGAAAATAGTACAACATATAATGATTATTGTCTCTTTGATAACTTATATGAGAAAACCGTAAAAGGATAAAACTCATTTGTAAGTTTAGAGAACAATTAATATGTCTTGTATACATCCGTTAAAAACCCCGGTGGGGAAAATAGGAGGTATGACATATATTCTTGTGTTGATATTACCTCATTAAAAACCTTGATGAGAACCATGAGAGTAAACTCATAAAGGGAAAAGAGTGTAATATAATGTTTGAATGGGTTATGGTTCAGAGGGATACTCCCCCTGATCCTTTCAAATCTCGAAGTCGTCTCATACCAATTCCATGAACATACTTTTCAAATGTTGAAGTTGGTAGTGACTTTGTGAATAGATCAGCGAGATTATCACATGATTTGACTTGCAAAATGTTTATATCTCCACTTTTCTGTAATTCATGGGGATAAAACAATTTAGGTGCAATATGTTTAGTGATATTGCTCTTTATGTAACCCGTTTGCATTTGAGCAACACAAGCAGCATTATCTTCGTAGATAATGGTTGGAGATTCAATAGAACCTTTTCCACATGATTGTTGTATGTGGTTTATCATTCTGCGAAGCCACACACGTTCACGTGATGCCTCATATAATGCAATTATTTCAGAATGATTGGTGGATGTAGCCACTAAGGTTTGCTTAGAAGACTTCCATGAGATGGCTGTCCTACCATGTAGGAACACAAAACCGGTTTGCGACCTGGCATTATGGGGGTCTGATAAGTAGCCAGCATCGGTATACCCAATCATATCAATGTCCAGATTTCTCTGAAATTGAAAGAATAGACCAAGATCCTTTGTGCCTTAGAGATATCGAAAGATATTCTTAACTCCCGTCCAATGGCGTTTAGTAGGAGTTGCGCTATGTCTAGCTAGTAAATTTACTGCAAATGCAATATCAGGCCTAGTGCAATTTGCAAGATACATAAGCGCTCCAATAGCACTGAGATATGGAACTTCAGATCCCAGTATCTCTTCTCCATTATCCCTTGGTCTAAATTGATCTTTCTCTACGTCTAGAGATCGAACAACCATGGGAGTTTTGGATGGATAGGATTTGTCCATATTGAATTTCTCCAATATTTTCTGGATATAGGCGGTTTGATGAACCAAAATACCTGAGGAAAGGTGCTCGAGTTGTAATCCTAAGCAAAATTTGGTTTTACCCAAATCCTTCATCTCAAATTTCGTCTTTAGGTGATTGCGTGCTTCATCAATATCTCGTGTGTTGCCAATGATATTAAGATCATCAACATACACTGAAATAATGCAAAATCCAGTTTCAGACTTTTTGATGAAGACACATGGACAATCATCATTGTTGGAGTATCCTTTTTCAATAGGAACTCATTAAGTCGGTTGTACCACATGCGTCCCGACTGTTTTAAGCCATATAAAGACTTATTTAGTTTTACACAATATACGTTGCGTTTTGCGTTTGGATTCGGAATTGGTACTCCATCAGGAACCTTCATATAGATGTCCGAATCAAGTGAGCCGTAAAGGTAAGCGGTCACTACGTCCATCAACTGCATAGATAGACGATTTTGTACTGCCATAGATATGAGGTATCGGAATGTAATACCACTCATTACTGGAGAATAAGTTTCATTGAAATCAATGCCTGGTCTCTGCGTGAAACCTTGGGCTACAAGCCTTGCTTTATATCTCACCACCTCATTGTTTTCGTTCCGCTTACGAACGAAAACCCATTTAAATCCCACAGGGAAAACTTTGGGAGGTGTAGGTATTGCTTCAGTGAATACCTTTCATTTATTGAGCGAGGCTAATTCTACTTGGATTGCATCCTTCCATTTAGGCCAGTCGGAGCGTTTCTCACACTCTGCCATGGTCTTTGGATCATGATCATTTAGAAGGTTGTTTGCAATTGTAGTTGAGAAATTTATGTCGACAATTGTAGACTTACGATTGTAAGATTCTCCAGAGTCTATATAGTTTGTGGAAATTTCATTTACCCTTGTTGACTCGTCGTGATTTCCCAATACGGTTGAGTCTGAGTTTTCCGATGTCCCAGTCATTGAGTGCACAACTAAGCTGGGTTGTGGAGGTTGTCCTTCCACTGGATTATCAATGCTAGGTTGATTTACATTTACTTCTTCAGAGGGTTTCTTCCTCTATTTCCTTTATTGCTTGCGAGGAGCTGAATCCTGTTTTACATTTACTTGTTCAGAGGGTTTCTTCCCCTGTTTCCTTTGTTGCTTGCGAGGAGCTGAATCCTGTTTTATGGTCGTACTTCTCCCCCTCTTATTTTGAATAGGGGGTTGAGTGGTTTTTGTTGGTACCTCCACTCTTTCAGGCGCATTTATCGCAGGATTGTAGGATTTAGTGACACCTTTATAGTCAGTAAATGAATCTGGCAGATTATTTGCTATATGTTGCAAATTAATTATCTTCTGAACTTGAAGTTCAGTTTCTTGAGTACGTGGGTCAGAGGAGGAAATGCCTTGGGCATTCCAATCGATTTCCGGGCATTCCTTTTGGTACTTGATATCTCCCCCTAATGCCGGGAAATGGTCCTCATTAAAGATGCAATCAGCGTGACGGGCCGTGAATAGATCCCCTGTGAGGGGTTCAAGGTACTTGATTATTGACGGTGATTTGTACCCCACATAGATCCCCAGTTTCCTGTGTGGGCCCATAGATGTACGCTGCGGTGGTGAGATTGGAACATATGTGGCGCATCCAAATTTACGCAGATGGGAAATATTAGGTAGATTTCCACGTACTAATTGCAGAGGGGAAGTGCTGTGATATGCAGTTGGTCGCAATTGAATTAAGTCAGCAGCATGTAAAACTGCATGACCCCAACATGAAGTTGGTAAGTTGCAATTCATTAGCAAAGGTCGTGCTATGAGCTTAATTCTCTTAATTAGAGATTCGGCCAAACCATTTTGAGTGTGGACATATGGGACCGAGTGCGGAACTTCAATTCCTAGTGCCATGCAATAATCATTGAAGGCTCGCGAGGAAAACTCAGTAGCGTTGTCCATTCGAATTGATTTGATTCGATTCTCGGGATAATGAGCTTGTAATTTAATAACTTGTCTCATTATTTTAGCAAATGCATGGTTTCGTGTGGATAATAGACACACATGGGACCATCGTGTAGATGCATCTATAAGAACCATGAAATACCTAAAAGGTCCAGACAATGGTTGGATAGGACCACAAATATCGCCTTGAATTCTTTCAAGGAATTGGAGTGGTTCCGCTTGGATTTTAAGACGAGAAGGTCTTAAAATAAGTTTCCCGGTAGCACATGTAGTGCACATGAAATCCAAAGATTGTGGGAATTTAGCTTCATTTAAGTCATGACCATTGGAATTGCAGATAATTTTTCTCATCATCCCGATACCAGGATGACCTAGGCGATCATGCCAAGTTTGAAATGCATTGACATTTTGAAAAATTACCTTATACGCAACATGTGCTACGGGTTTTATGTATGTGTAGTACAATCCTGATGATAAAGAAGGAATTTTCTCAAATATTTGTTTGCCATATCCGTTGTCTTTGGTAAAGAGGAGATATTCCTCTTTGTTGTCCTCATGGGTTTCAATGTGAAATCCATTTTTGCAGATATCTCTGTAACCGATGAGGGTACGAGTTGAATCGGGATATAATAAAGCATCCTCAATTATAATCTGCGTACCCATAGGGAGGGTAAATATGGCACGTCCTATGCCAACAATTACCGCATCGCGTCCAACGATTGTTAAAATATTTCCATTTAACTTTTTGAGAGTTTGAAAATATTTTATTTCCCTAAGTATAGAGTTTGTGGTACCACTGTCCACAAGGCACATTTCCTCCTCCATTTGGATTGACTCCCGTAGAAATCTATATATTAAAATGTAGAATTTTCAGTGATGAAAAGACTTGTATTGGATATATAGAATACATACAACTTTCTTAATATCAAAGTGCTGATACAATACATATTGTGCTTTACAATATAGGGTGATGACACCAATAACAATAATAATATGTTTGATACAATACATATTGTTATTATTTTATTACAACAATCTGATGGATGTAAATAAATATATTATCTAAAGGAGTTGATTGACTAGTCAAAGTCCCCGAACACGTCGTTTGAGGCGTATTCTATCATCATGTTCTCCTTGTCCATGGAGTCCTGTGGTAGATGGAATTCTTTGGTGTTGCTTGGTGTTCCTTGAACATCTTGCGAACATCCCGCTTCCATGTTATTATCAGGTTGAAGATTGAAGTGAGATTCATATCTTGCTCCTTGGGCATGTCCGTTACGTCCCATGGATTGCAGGTAGAGGTTTACCAGATGTCTTGGGGTGCGGCATTTCTTGGTGACATGCTTGTAGCATCCACATTTCTGGCAAAGAATTGTCTTATCAAACTTATTCTTTGCTTTGCCCTTCCCCTTATCTGAATTATGTGGCTTGTTCTTCTTGTTGCGGTTGCGGTTGAATTTACCCTTGAAGTTCTTAGTTTGGCCTTTAAATGAGCCATTGAACTTATTGTTTTTCTGAAAATTTGCATGTACTTCAGGGAGAGGTGCAGCCCCAACCGGGCGTTGATGACTATTCTTTAAAAGAAGTTCATCATGTTTCTCAGCCTGGAGGAGTACATGTATAAGTTCAGAATAAACTTGGTAATTCCTGGCACGATATTGTTGCTGTAGGATCCTGTCAGCGGGGAGCATAGTTGATAGAGTCTTTTCTATCTTCTCCAGTTCTGAAGGTTCCTTCTCACAAAACTGCAATTTAGAACAAATCTTATGGACTTCATGGTTATAAGATCCAACGGATTTGAAATCCTGGAGTCTTAAATGGGTCCATTCATGACTAGCTTCAGGCAGTATGACGGCCTTTTGCTGTTCATATCTTGTTTTAAGTGACTGTCACATATTGCTTGGAGATTCCTCCATCAAATATTCAGATTTCAAATCTGGGTGAATATGTTGCCTTATAAGGGCTAAGGCAGTATATTTTTGTTGCTCAGTTACTTGTGCATCTCCCTCCTGAGGAGGATTCTCAGGTGGTATGAGTGCACCTGCAATGCCACGGGATGAAAGACTAATCTTAACATCCATTGCCCATGTAGGATAGTTATGTCCGTCGAGCGCAAGCTCTTCAAAATCTTTAGCGGCCATGTTGTCCTACATGAATGAGAACCAGAGATTTGATTAATTTACATGTATGTAAATTAAAGTCATCTTGGTTATGTTGTAAAAAAATTGCAAAATCTTATAAACTCAAGTGAACACTTGAGTTTTAGTGTAAGCCTCAAATCATCTATCATAACACATTGTAGATAATCACCATATTTATGGAGTACATCTCTCAGTACCAAGAAGCATAATCTGACCTAAGTCAGTAGATGCTTTTTGTCTTAGCACCTTATGTTATGATTTGATTTAAATATATGGGAGAGCACATTGAAGGTAGTCATTGTGTCAATTTTGACAAAATGTAGACCTCACAATATTGTGGATAATCTGCACATTATGCAGTAGATGCCACATTACCTTGTGATCTCATACATAAATTTGAAGTAGTCCATTTTTTTTAATGATTTTGCGTATCAATTCACTTCGAATTAAGTCAATTTTGTGTCTATCGAGACATTTTTGGACTTAATTGACGGTAAATTGGTATATAATTTTGCAATAAGAATGCTTAGTTGCAAAATAATATTATTGTACCAAAAATTTATATATGTTATAGGGATTGCAAAGTGCAAACACATTTGAACATATAATCATTTATAGACACGATTGGTCTAAAGCATCAATATACAATATAATTTAGTACATGATGTAAATACATAATACAGAGGTCTACGACATGATAAGTACTTGAGAACTGTACAAATACTTATGTTACTTGAACAATCTATTAGTTGACTCATGTACTGTACTAAACAAATACGGAGAACTAATTTAGTGCTGCCACAACGAGCAAGTGGATGGGCATGGGTAAACAAACTAATTATTTAATTGCCTAGAATGGAGTAGCTTGGCCGGCCGGTCGGATAAGGAGAGAACATCCAGGAGTGACCCGAGCGTCTCTATCCCCAATCTTGACTGACCCAGGCGGAGGCCCCATGGCTGCTTGCACATCACCACATCACCAGCGACGAGAGCAGCTTCCGCCGCATCTTTCCTCGTCGGTAGAGCCGTCAGGGAGGCTGGCGTTGGGCATGGCGACATTGGAGAAGCCAAGCAAGGTTGGGTTCCACGAGCCAGCACGGAAGCCGGGTTGGACGGAGGCCATGGCTGCCGCGAATTTGCGCAGGATGCGTCGAGTTTCGGGTGGCGGCGTTGGGGGCCTGGCCGGCTGCGGTACCGGAGACGGAGGTGAAGCCGGAGCCGCGACAAACGACTCCTCGTCCTCGGGCTCGACCTTGACGTTGAGGTCAAAGGCGAAAGGAGCGGCAGCGTAGAGAGCGCCGGTCTCCTCATCCTCGGGCTCAACCTTGACGTTGAGGTCGAAGGCGAGTGCTTCTGGAGCGAGGGGTGCGCCAATCTCCTCTTCTTGTGGCAGCGGTTCCAGTCCAGGAACTGGGCCATATCCCGGCGGCATGAAGTGCTCTAAGTTCTCATCGCTTAGCGCCGGCGTCGGCGTCGGGAGGTCCAGGTATGTGTTCGGCTCGGGACCGTACCCCGGCGAGAAATCGTACTCAGGGAGGTCGATGGACGGTGTTGGAGACGGCGGGTCGAAGATGGCGGCCAGCGGTGGGGGACTCGCGCCGTAGCCCTGCATTGGGCAAAAGGCGATGCCCCTGCGGGCAGGACAAGGCCCGTACCCGTGCTCCGGGCAGAAGGCCACACCGGCGTCCATGCCGTTGTCGAGGAAGATCCCCGGTGGTGGTGGAACCAGGGCGGCGTCGAAGTCATCCTCCTCGCCGAGGAACGGAGCCGCCGGCCCGCCGAGGAGCCAGTCCATCGGAGGTATGTGGAACGCCGGTTGCAGAGGAGCCGGTGGGCTGGGTGGTGCCGCTAGGGCAGCCTGAGTGCCTTGGGCGTTCATTGCCTGGGCACAGCGTCCAGTGCGAGGCGCGTAGGCCTGGCGACGGTTGCTGTGGCGACGGCCGCCATGACAACGACGGTTCCAGTTGAAGGGGCGACGACGGCCACCAAGCCCGGCGCGGTGGCAAAGGCTACTGCCGTTGCCGTTGCGGTGGAAGCCAGCCCCACGGCCATGGCGACGGGAGCCAGCCATGTGGCCGAGGTGATGAAGGCGACGGCGACGGGCGAAAGAACGGGCGGTGATTCCCGTGGCGAAGAAAGCGAGCGAAAGAGGAAACCAGGGCGTGCATGTTTCTTGCCATTTTTACCTTCTGTTCTTTCCTTTCACTTCGGTGATTGCTCTCGGTAGAGGCTAGTGCATGATAACGTGTTAGAACTCAGAAGATTGAGAGTAAAACTTGTGTATCTATTGATCTGGGCAAAGCCCTTTTATACAAGGATTTTGGGGCGCCAAGAAGAGGCGCCTGTTTACAGAGAGATGCCTTTTGGCATATGAGAAGGCGTCCGTACGGACACATGTGTTCGTACGGCGCTTTGGACATAATTAACACGTGTCTAAACTAATAACGGTTGCTAATGACAGTTGTTCAGATTAGAGGCGTCTGTTGGGCTTTAACAGTGTATTCGCTCAGGCAGCACCGGTTTGACCTCTCTCATCCTCCCTCCGCTCGTGAACTCGCAAGTCACACCTGAAAGCTCGGTCAGCAAAACTTGGCGCCGGTGATGGCGGCGCAGGTTCCCCCGTCCTCCCGCCCTCCTTCTCCGGATCAGAGCGGCGACGTAGGCCTCCCACCCGCTTCCAATACCCGCGACTCTCTCAATCTGGTCTCCCTCTTCTGCCCCTCTCATCCATCTTTTCTCTGTGCAGGATTAGAAGGTGGGGACAGGGAGGAGTCGGAGAGGGGCTGGTGGCCGGCGGCCTAGGGGACCGAAGGGGCGGCTTTTAGTTGCTCTGGTGGGGAAGTAGACTAGGGGCTGGGCTGGTGCATCGGTGGAGATGGGGCAGAGTACACGATGAGGAAAAGGAGATCCTTTGCTCTGCCACTCACTGTAGCTGTAGTGTTTATCGGACAGTGCAATTTTGTCTTCAGATACTCTTTACGCTAGCTTCCAGCTAGAACTGAAATGAGAACTACTTCTTGGATCTCCTCCACGGTCAGGACCCGATTGGCAAATGAATAGCCGAGCGTTAAATCTGTGGAGAAGAGAAGATGGGAAAACAGAGGAAATGGAAACAACATTTGACATCCAAACAACAGTAGACATTCAACTTCAATATCTAGCCTGGGTTCCAAATATCTAACACATCCAAACAAAAATATTGATATTCGCTTTCAATATCAATATCTTGGGTATTGGACATTCAGTCTAATACAATACCTAGCCCCTTAATGCAAACATCTAAACGAAGCATTACTAATATTCAAAAAAATTGAAACATAAAGCTCTCATCAAAATGAAGTTGGCTGCGAAAACACATCTTAATACAAATTCACAATTGTAGAGCTAAGAGAATGTTAATCTTCAGGAACGATAAGCAAAACCAGAGTCTACGGCTAGAACATACGAGTCGCATGCCGGCTAGAAGTGAATTTCTAGAAATGACACTGCTCGAAGTGTTGACACGTTGCGCGATGATCCAGCCGCGTGTGGAGTCTACCGCGGGAGGGCTCGCAGCTGATTAAAGTCCTTGTGTCACATCCACATTGTGTCGCTCAAGTCAGGCGGCAACGCGGCGCCGCCTAGTGTGGCCGCAATGACTCCCACACTGTGGGGCTCTAGTCAGGCGGCGGTGCCCAGTCCGACGGTGGGGATGGCTGGTGCAGGGCACGTGGAGGGAGGATGGGGCACAACCTTGGCGTGGGCCGTCCCTGCGAAATGGCTGACTCCCACAGGAGCACTAGCCCCTCCCAATGGGACAGCTCAAAGAGCTCAGAGTACTCCTCGATGACCTTTTGGAGGGCCTCCTACTCTGAGAGCTCCAGCAGATGGAAGTCCTCAAGCAACACCTTCTCCTGCACCAATGGTGGTGGCGGTGGCTAGGCCCACTGCATCGTACACCTTGTGGCTGGAAGCGAGCCATGCAGGAGATGGGCGTACAGAGTTAGAAGCGACCGTGCAGGTCATTGATGGCAGCGCAAAATTTGGAATGGTTGCGCAGAAGGTGGAGCAGCGACGGGCCGATGCTAGGTGGGGCCGGGTCTACAAGAGAGGACACACGCGCGAACATGCGCCCCTGTCTGTGGCAACGCATTAATGACTAAATCGCCGCAAATACCTCGATATGTTTGCGTCGGACCGCTGTGCTAGATCTTCGGACACAAAGGGACACTCAAGTTGCCCATTTGCGTGAGGCTGCTGGAGATGCCTTGAGAGGTGAAAAATTGGCAGCTATGCTATGTGTAGCTTGCCTCCATGAGGTGGGTCCGTAGGCGTTGAATTACCGTGAAATACCTGATGAAAAAAGATATACAATGTAAAACTATGTGAATATCTCATCCGGAACTCCTTAAGAATTCACAAAATAAAAGGTACTCCCTCTATTTCATATTAGTTGCCAATAGTATGTTAGAAAGGGCTATATGATATTCCATAAATATGTAAAGTTGTATGTTAACTAGCATGATGGTTCTCATGAATGATAGGTCACCATTCACTAACATAACTACACAATGAGCGATTTCCCATCTGACCTAAGTAATAGGGATTTTAGGAGACTCGGAAGCTAATCCCTCAGTCGACTTTTGTTCTAATATTGTGAGCATTAGAGTGGGGCGTAATAATTAACTGACTATGACCGTAGAGTTGGTAAAAAATATACAGATTGACTCTGGACGTTCGTATCCTCTTGAGATCCCAGAGAAACAGCGGAGTGGAGTTCAACCACCAAAATTAGGATGGATTGTTGCGGTTCTGTAATATCCCAGCACTTAGGACCAAACGAAGGGTAGACCTAGGACTATTGTGCATTCATGCATCTAAAAACCTGAGTAAATTTTTCGCAAATTCAAAAACCTGAGAGAGCAAAGCTCCATTCTAATCACCTTTAGATCTAGGGGTTATTAGAATGCTATGGGTTTTGTGATGATCTCTTGATGTTGTTATTCAAGTGAATTAGGAAGTTTAATTTGATTGTTGAATAACCTCAAGTTTGAATTTTTAATCATTAATAAAGAAATAACTCAATTAAATATTGAGTTGGATAAAAGAAATGGAATTAGACTAGTAAACAAACTGAAATATTACTTTATTGATATTAAACATTTATACAATGTCTTTACATCTTTGAAAACTGAAAAGAAGATTACAACAGTAAATAAAATGAATAGAAACCTAATTCTAAACTATTTCTAATAGTCTTCAGGAATTCCATCTTCTAAGTCTTCTTAATCTGCAACCTGCAAAACAAAGCAAATAAACAAAAGAAAATAGATTAAGTATTAGAGTATATTACTCTCAGACTTTGGCAAATACTTTGCCATTGCATCATTGAGTTTAATGACCAAGTGAAGCATCTGTTCTTTTAAATCACTTGGGGTACAAAGCACTAGAGTGCATAGCAGATTCACAGCACGGCCAGGGGTGGATGAGATCAAGCTGAGTGAAGGATACAAGCACACAGCTCACAAGTAGCTTAGTCACTGAACTGGAAGCTGGAGCTGGCAGCACCACAGCTGCTGGCAAAGCCAGCAGTCGACTAGATGAGCTTCACCAGGAGAAGCAGCTCTCACTCGACCAGCAGGGTAGTAACACCAAGAACAGCACAAGTTCTTGCACAGCATCACTCAAACACCAGAAAACCTCCAGCAAAACCATGATGATGGATTAAAGCTCAAGACCAAGCCCAGGAGGAGAAGGACAAGTGATCAGCAGCAAGTCCAGGAGGAGAAGGACAAGCCCAGGAGCTGAACCAAGAGGAGAAGGCAAGCAAGAAGCAAGCCATCAACACCAGAAGCAACAGCAGCAGATAACAATACTTTTGTTGCACAACTTCAGGCACCAGGTAGGATTGACCACTTCACAGCACCACATGGTTGAGCATGGGTATCATATAGAAAAGCCCTCAGTTTGGCAAAGTGTTGCTTTGCCAAGCTCATCATAGGGAATCAAGTTAAAAACCAAATATACAAACACCAGGGTAACAGCCTCAGCATACACTTCATTGGCAGGGTCAATCTAGCAACAGGAGCAACAAACTATTAACCAGGTTGTGCTGGGCACATAACCAATTGGTTATGCACCTCAGACACACAATAGGAATAGATTTTGTATTCCATCTTAAAACCCTAGATTTGTTTCCAAGCAAATCATTTCATTTAGCTAGCAAAGCCTCAGACCAACATCACTGGCTGGGAATTTAGGTAAGTTTCACCATTCCAAATTGCTTTCCAACATTGGTTGCTGGGCACATGACCCACAGGTCATGCACCTCAACACAACCAGCAGATCAATTATTAATCAAGACAACACAAAGCACCACAAATCATTTTCATAGCTGTAACATCTAGGAATCATTATTATTGCTCAATTAAATTCATCACTGAATCTTGCAACACAGCAAGACTCACTATCACATGTTTATCATGGTTAAACAAGTGACAGAAGCAAATACAGCAGCATATCCATCACAGGACCAGACACAGCCATTAACTGAATCTAGCAATTCAGTTTGTCACCATCAACATTGTGATATCATAAATCACAGGAGAATAACCTAGCACACCAGGATTCAAAAACTAACTGAAAGACTGCAGCATAGCAAGTTCAGAGCAACATCTCTGTCAAACACTTACACTGACAGAAGTTTGAACAAAGAAAGATCATCACAGTTCAAGCTGTATACCACTGAATAGCAATCACTAAATCAAGCTAGCATCAGGCAACAGCATCACAGAGCAAGGTCTGTGAGCATTAGCTCACTGATCTTGACCAATTGGTCAGAAACCATGGCCAGAGAGAGAGTAGAAGATTAGAAAGGGGGAATCACACTCACCATCGCCCAGGTGCTCGTCTGAGTGGCATGGCAGGGCAGTGCCTGCGCGGTCAGCCAGAGGCTGCCTGAGGAAGACTTCACCGAGCACGCACCGGGAGCACCACACCCTGGCGCTTCTACCGGCGAGCACTCACGAAACACAAGCACCAGAGGTGGTTCAGCAAGCTCTAGCTCGGTGAGGCACCTCATTGGAGGTGTTCGGTGGTGGCAAATCCCGAGGGGGAAACCACCCAGATCTCCCCGGAGAGGAAGCTCCCGCAGTTTCCAACTGGAGGAGTTGGTAGAGGGAGTGGAGGCGACCATTTTGCCCCAAGCATCGGCGACGTAGACCATCGGAGATGGCCGGAGTGACCGGGCGGCAGCGGCGATCTAGGTATCGCCAGTGAGCTCGAGGGGAGAGAGAAGAGAGTGGGCGGGCTGGGCTGGGTCGGTTGACCGACCCAGACCCGAGCCGATTTGGCTTAACCGAGCCAGGTGGGCCGGTTGGGTCAAATGGGCCAAGGCCCATTTGTTAAAACCAAATTTCAAATTTTAAAATTTAAATGCTATTATCTTTTGAAACAATTCAAATTCAAAATTAAAATAACATGGATTCATTTAAAGATTATAAACCAACTTCCTATTCTTTAATGAAATAAATCTCTGAATTAAATCATGTTTCTTATTCATTTCTCAAATCAAATTTTAAAATCTTTTAACAACCATTTTCCAAAAATCTTAATTATTATTAATTATAATAAAAGTTGAGTTTCTTCTTTACTAATTAACCCTTCATCTTTTCAAATAACTTCAACAGAAGTTTTATAACTTAAAATTTGATTTCAAACCTTAATTAATTGTTTTACCATATAATTAGGGTAAAACACACAAATAGTACTTTGAGTTCTATTAAAATCCTTTAACCCTACCAAGTCTTGAGTAAAACACACAAATAAGAAAACAAAGACAAAGAATCACTATGCATTGCATATCTTTGCACATAGCACCCATTTGCTTTTTGAAACATTGTCCTTACCGGACAATGATTGGATTTTTGTAGAACAAGGAGATCAGGAGAATCGCCAAGTATCTGACTCCATTACCTTTCAGTCACAAGGCAAGTTTATCTTGCTCATATCTCTTGATTGCACTGGTTTTGAAACTTCTTGCAAAGTGTTGACTTCAAACTCTAACATTTCAAAAGGGATGGAAAACCTATTTTCATAAGTAATATGACTAGTGGTTATCGACCTGTGGTGATAACCTAGGAGGGCTGGCAGGTGGAACCACGGTCAGATTGTAGTGGTGGAGGTTCCACTTGCACGGGAAAGTTAACCTAGGATTAATTACCAATGCCACAGTTATTCCGGCGTCGTAAAAACCGTGTCATCCAAGAGACTTGGAATGGGACGGGAAAGTCAGCTGTATCTTCTCTCGTTCGCATGTCAACGGACAGCCAGTTGTCGGTCGCGGTAGATCTTGCGAGACTACTTGCATATGGGTGGGACACCTAAGTTCTCACGGCACTGGTGTCTATGGTGATCCGCAAGGGACGCCTAGGTACTTCATCGTTGGGGGTGAATATCAGGGGCACAACCTGCTTGCGTGAATTGGGTGGGCATGCGTTGTGCGGAGAAGGCAGTGATTAGCTTGGATCAATGACTGGGCCCCACACCATGGAAGTATGGACGGGAATGTACGCCCGGTTGTGCAGCAAGGCTTTGATCTCTTTTGGAAGGACACACCTCTGCAGAGTGTAAAAAGATGTGACATGTTACCCCTTGTTCCGGGAAGGAGCTGCGAACGCGGCAGGAAAGGTGCTCTCAAGGCACTACTACCTGTGTTGGCTGTTGGGCATAGTTTTCTAAAAGTAAAAGCAATCTTTCAAGAAACCTTTACTAAAACCTTGCATTGGCCTATGACTCATTTGGGTTTATGACTGTAGATAGTGCATATCACACAACTTCTTTCTAAAGAAACGTGCTGGGTAACGCTTGTTACTCACCCCAATCTCTTAAACCCTTGCTAGACTGCGAAGAGCTTGATGAAGCCACTCTGAACGCAATCGGAGGCCAGCGGGACGTCTTCTATGAGGAGCCAGCTCTTTCTCGCGGAGTCGAAGGCATGGATTACCTCATTCGCTACGGAGCATCTTCCGATGAGGAGTCAGAGTGAAGGGGTACTAACTAGTGGAGTAGAATCGTAGCCGAGGAACCGAGCAACTGTAGAATAGGAATAAGTTGTTGAGTTCTTCTCTTGTTTAATCATTTGAAGCTTTCCAGTTGTTGTAAACACTAAGCACTTGAGGTGTTCTCTTATGGGGGGCATTTCGTTAACATCACGCTTTGGTTTGTAATAATTTGAAGTTCAGTTTGTATTTGGGCCCGCAATGTTTCTGTTGTACCATTCTGAGGGATGTAATATTTGTGGAGGCTTGTTCCGCAAATGTTATATCAACGACTTGCATACTACAACATGCAGTGGTATGTTGGGTCACCGCAGCTGGTATCAGAGCAATTGCTTTGACCTTAGGTTGGAAACCTAGTAAAGGGATAGAACCTGTAGGAGTCTAGTAGCAACGGTAAAGAGTTCTCTAAATTTATGATGGTTATTCACTTGGGAATAACTTAGTCATACTTTTAGTGTTACAATTCTTTATTATGATGCATCATACTAATTCTATATCCTATTCTTGTAACAGCTACTATGGCATCGAGAATTCCAGCACGCACCGTTTGGTCACAGAGGAAGACTCTGGAAGACTATAAGGGAACTTTGACCGAGCAGTTAGGATCACTGCTACGGGCTTTTGGACTCAGCACCGACATCCCTGTTAAGACCTATACTTACAAGGATGACGGGACTGCGGTCAAGTACCGTGTCGTGATCATGCTACCTGATGGATTAGCACCTAGTCCAGTTCAGCCTTCCAGAGAAGGAAGAGGAGAGACTGCAGCTTATCATGAGGCGGTAGTGCGAGCTATTGCGACTATCAGAAAGTACAGAGCAGTGGAGTTAGCAGGTACCACTTTTACCACTATTCCTCATGACTCACTGATAGATGAGTGATACGTCTCCGACGTATCCATAATTTTTGATGCTCCGCGCTTGTTTTTACACCATTTGCCTATTGTTTCGTTACACTTAGTGGCACTTTTATGTATTTTCCGGAACTAACCTATTAACGAGTTGCCATAGTGCCAGTTTCCTGTTTTCTACTGTTTTTGTGTTTCAGAAGTGATACACAGGAAATATTCTCGGAATTGGACGAAACAAGTTCCTGAAGTCTTATTTTACCCGGAAGCTTCCAGAGATCCGAAGGAGAGTAGGAGGGGGGCCACCAGGGCCCCACACACAGGGGTGGCGCGGCCAGGCCCCTGGCCGCGCGGGCCCCACGTGAGGGCGCCTGGCCCCTCCTCTGACATCGCCCCTTCGCCTATATAAAGTCTCGGGACGGAAAACCCTAAAGGAGTCGGCAAATTTCCAGAAAGAGTTCCGTAGTTCCACCGCCGCCACCGACGAATTTCGGGGGACAGAAGTCTCAATTCCGGCACCCTGCCAGGACGGGGAAGTGCCCCCGGAGCCATCTCCATCGGTCTTCATCGCCGTCTTCGCCGTCTCCATCGACCTCACCGCCATCTCCATCAACCTTGCTGTCTCCTATGATGAGGAGGGAGTAGTTCATCCTCGGGGCTGAGGGCTCTACCGGTAGCTATGTGGTTCACCTCTCTCTCCCATGATGTGATCTTTATGTGATCGTGAGCTTTGTATCATGTTGAACAAGTAGATGTTATTATTCAGATATTATGCTACTCCTATGCTTAATTATTATAGTGTACTCTAGTGATGTTATTAAAGTAATCTATTCCTCCTGCCATGGTGTAACGGTGACAGTGCGTGCATCGTGGTGGTACTTGGTTTAGGCTATGATTGTGATCTCTTGTGGATTATGAGAGTAATTATTACTATGATAGTATTGAGTGATCTATTCCTCCTTTCATGGTGTAAAGTTGACAGTGTGTGCACCGTGTTAGTACTTGGTCTAAGTCGCAATGATTTCTATCTTGAATTGTGATCTGATTTGGATGTCTCTATGAGTGGTGTTTGTCAAGTACTTGATGAACTTTAAGGGGTGCTTCTGTAGCCACTACACAATGATTAGTGTTATTCAATAGGAGAATAAT
Organism: Dactylis glomerata; assembly: GCA_007115705.1. Lineage (NCBI taxonomy): Eukaryota > Viridiplantae > Streptophyta > Magnoliopsida > Poales > Poaceae > Dactylis > Dactylis glomerata. The sequence continues at coordinate 490,044 of QXEO01001842.1, forward strand.
TCAGAGTACCATCGTGGAGAGAAGTTATCTATTTGTTCATTCATGTTATATTGTTGGGAGTGTGTCCACTAGTGAAAGTATGATCCCTAGGCCTTGTTTCCAAGCATTGCACACCGTTTACTTGCTGTTTTGTTACATGTTTGCTCGTAGCGATACTTATTTCATATCACAGTTACTACTTATAATCATCACTATCGTTTGTATTTTACTATCTCTTCGCCGAACTAGTGCACCTATACATCTGACAAGTGTATTGGGTGTGTTGGGGACACAAGAGACTTTCTGTATCGTAATTGCAGGGTTGCTTGAGAGGGATAGCTTTGACCTCTAACCTCCCTGAGTTCGATAAACCTTGGGTGATCCACTTAAGGGAAACTTGCTGCTGTTCTACAAACCTCTGCACTTGGAGGCCCAACAAGTGTCTACAAGAATAGAAGTGCATAGACATCAATGAGCCAGGGATGGATCACGATGTTCTGGTGAAGAAGAAGCCGAAGTTGGCAGCTAGACTTCTTGATAGGTATAGGAAGATGGTGGGATCACTGTATAATACCCACCAGGTCATTGTGGAGGACAAGGCGGAGATGCTTGATGACCTCACAGACACTACTAGGAGGCAGGAGCGAGCACAGATGACTAGGCAGGAGTCGGAGGGATCACATTTCTCACCGGTTGTGGGAACTCACAGTTACCCGACACAGCCTGGACCTTCCAGGTATTCACTCACTCCAGAGCCTATACATTACCCAGTTATCACTTCTAGTATGGAGGCGCAGCAGGGTCTCAAGGGGGTCTCGGAGTCCGAGCTTCCCATTGAGAACTCTGATGGGTGGAGGTTTGATTGGCTGGGAGACGGCCAGCAGTACACTAGCTCGTATGGAGGGACAGCTCACGCAGCAGGAGGTGGCGATGCCGTAGTCACTCCTATTGTATCTGTTGAGGAGGAGGATCCTATGGAGGTTTAGTTTGAGAGTCAGGAGCCGGTTGAGACACCTATGGAGCAGGATGCACCGTTTGACCACACCTACTGCACTGAGAGTGTGTGTTATGGAGAGGCGGAGCCTTTTCCTACTATGACTGCTCACGAGACAAGGGTGTACTTTGAGAGCTACCTTGGACTGAATGGACTCGTGTTGAGTGACACCTCTACGATGGACACGTCTGACTCGGACTATGTTCCGGGCGGTAGGCCGTTCGTTCCAGAGACAGTACGCCGGACTACACGCCAGCACGGGTGGACTCCGGGCATGTACTACGAGCCGTGAGATCTGGACATGATGTCAAGACCAAGTCAGAAGCTTAGTTGTATCTGTGAATGCAGCTAGTGCTAGTAGTATGTTGTAATAATAAGTGAGACGGTAGAACTATCCAGTCTCGATCTATGAGTGTACTCCACGTGTGAGAGTACGTGTTGTAATAATGACTTTGTTCTGGTTTGTATGTGTTGTATAATATGTACCTTGTATTTGGTTTTCTTGCTATCTTCCATTTGGAGTTGGATTTCTGTTCTCCATTGTGTGACTAGTTCTGGGCATGAAGTGAAGCTCAGAAAGCATGGGCATGGTGTAATTATGAGATCTTCGCTTGATGTTACAGGACTAGAGGGGCTATGGATGCGGGTGTAGCTGCCGAAGCAGAAGAACAGCGCTTGGCGCAAGAAGCTCAAGCGAAGGTAATGAATGACCAGCAGGCAGAAATGGAAGCCAAAGCTAAGGCTGATCAAGAAGCTCAAGATCATTTACCACCACCACCATTCAGGCCTTTGGCTGAGCAAAGCTTTATGCAGTATATGCAGTTCATGCAAGAGACACAGAACAAATTTATGCAAGAGCTCATGGGGCATGTTGGAGCCGGAAGGGTTCCGGAAGCGAGAGGGGTAAGTCTTTCTGACTTCCTCAATGCAAAACCACTTCCTTTTGCCTCCGCGGTGGAACCTATGGATGCGGAAGACTGGCTCATGGACACCGAGAGAAAATTGAAGGCTGTGGGAGCCAATGACGAGGAGAAGGTTCGTTATGCTGTACACCTTCTATCTGGACCAGCCGCAGCATGGTGGGACAACGAAGTGACACTTCAACATCCGGAGAAGGTATTCTCTTGGGAAGAGTTCAAAGAAAGATTCCGTACCTTTCATGTGCCAGAAAGTGTGGTTGAGCTCAAGAGGAGGGAATTTGCAGACCTCAAGCAGGGGAGTGCAACAATGATGGCTTACATCAAGGAGTTCACGAGACTCTCTCGTTACGCAAGTGACGAGGTGAGTACTGATGGCAAGAGGATGAAAAGGTTCCTCAGGGGACTGGATCCATACGCTGCAATGCAGATGAAGTTGACTAAGCCGCGTAACTTCCAAGAATTGATGGATACAGCCATCACATGGGAGAATGATTACAAGTTGGTTCAGATGAGTCGACTGAAGAGGGCCAAGACTGAGGCCAAGAGAGTTCAACCAACCTGAAGTACTCCAAACCTGAGTTTCAAACCCAGGGTCAGGACAGGAGGAGCTCTACCCAATCGAAAGGTATTCACACCAAAATATCAGATCATCTGTCACAAGTGCGGACTTCCAGGTCATATGAAGAATGAGTGCGCGAAGCCGAGGATTATCTGTTATGCTTGTGGGAAAGAGGGGCACATTCGTCCAGATTGTCCAAATAAACCCAAATAAACCCGCTGGTGGATGGCCGGCTAACAGTGGAGGCAAGACAAGAGGAGGTGGACGACCTGCATCTGGAGGTGGCAGTAGCAGCAAGAATGGAAACGGGAAAAGAGGCCGGACTTTTGGGAAGTTGAATTGCACATCTCTGGAGGAAGCTAACAATTCTGAAACGGCGGTCATAGGTACGCTCAGCATCCTTACTCATCCCGGCAAAGTTCTTTTTGATACCGGTGCCACTACATCATTCATTTCCAAAGATTTTGTCGAAAAATATGGGTTAAGGTGTCAGGCGATAGCTCATCCTATGACTGTTGTGACGGCCGGGGGTAAACTTTTAGTATCCCAATTCAAACTAGACCAGGTCATTACGATCTGTGACTGTCCTTACTTTGCCGATCTCTATGTTCTTCCACTTAAAAACATTGAAGTTGTTCTGGGAATGGATTGGATGTCCGATCATGGAGCACACATTGATTGTAAAGAGAAGACTGTGTCAATCCGGAAGCCTGGAGGTGGAAGGATCACTTATCAAGCAGATAAGCACACCCATGTAGAGATTGGAATTCAACTCAATTCTCTGAAAGAGGCCAAGTTAGAAGATATTCCAGTGGTTAATGAGTTCATGGATGTATTTCCCCAAGAATTACGAGAATGCCACCGGATCGGGAGATAGAATTCACCATTGATCTGAAGCCAAGCACAGCACCAATTTCACAAGCACCCTATAAAATGGGTCCTAAGGAGTTGAAAGAACTAAAAGAGCAGCTAGATGAGCTAGAGAGTAAGGGATTTATCCAAGAAAGTATATCACCTTGGGGTTCGCCAGTTATATTTGTTGATAAAAGAGATGGAGGTAGAAGAATGTGTGGGGATTTCAGGAATCTGAACAATGTCACCATCAAAAATAAGTATCCTTTACCAAGGATTCAAGATCTGTTTGATCAAGTTCATGGAGCTGGGGTTTTCTCCAAGATTGACCTGAGATCTGGTTATCATCAAATCAAAATCAAGCCAGAAGATGTACCAAAGACTGCATTTGTCTCAAGGTATGGGCATCATGAATACTTAGTTGTTCCTTTTGGTTTGACCAATGCTCCAGCAATTTTCATGAATTTGATGAACAAGATTTTCATGTCATATCTGGACAAGTTTGTGATAGTGTTTATCGATGACATTATGATTTACTCCAAGAATAAAGAGGATCATGCTAAACATCTCAGAATAGCATTGCAAGTGTTAAGGAAACATCAGCTGTATGCTAAATTCAGTAAGTGTGAATTCTGGCTGGATCAAGTGGAATTTCTTGGTCATGTCATTAGCAAGGAGGGGATTACTGTGAATCCAAGCAAAGTCCAGTCAGTTTTGGACTGGCAAGCACCAACCAATGTGAAGGAAATTAGAGGATTTCTGGGAATGGCCAGATACTACCAGAGATTCATTGAAGGATTTTCGAAGATAGCAGGGCCGATGACAAAATTGTTAAGGAAAAACACTCCATTTGAGTGGTCTGAAAAGTGTGAAGAGAGCTTTCAAGACCTGAAAAAGAGACTCACAACAGCACCTATCTTAGCAGTACCAAAAACTGGAAAGGATTATACAGTTTACTGCGATGCATCCAAGAATGGATTGGGTTGTGTTTTGATGCAAGACCGAAAGGTAATTGCTTATGGATCAAGACAACTCAAGCCACATGAAGTCAATTACCCAACACATGACCTAGAATTGGCAGCAGTTGTGTTTGCTCTCAAACAATGGAGGCAATTTCTCTATGGAGCCAAATGTGAGCTATACACCGATCACAAGAGTCTTAAATATTTCTTTACTCAGAAGGAGTTGAACATGAGACAGAAAAGATGGCTAGAATTGATCAAGGATTATGATCTTACCATCAATTATACTCCTGGAAAGGCTAATGTGGTAGCCGATGTATTAAGCCGGAAGAGTACAGAAACACAATTAATGGACAGAGAACTTCCAGAGGAATTGCTCAAGGATCTTAAAAGACTGGAAATACAATGTCTAGAAGTTAAATCTCTCGGAAGTATTTACACTATGAGGGTGATGGAGGAAAGACAAAGCGACTTGAAATACACTATATTCAGAAGACAAGATGAAGATCCTTTCATCGCTGAAAAAATCCGCAGGATTGAAGAGGGTAGACCATCTGAATTCCGTCTAGGTGATTTCAATTCACTCTGGTTCCAAAACAGAATTTGTGTGCTAGATATACCGGAGATCAAAGGACTGATTCTCAAGGAGGCTCATGAGACACCATACTCCAGACATCCGGGAAGTACGAAGATGTACATGGATCTTAAGGAGTTGTTTTGGTGGAATAACATGAAGCGGGATATAGCCAAGTATGTAGCAGAATGCCATACTTGTCAGAGAGTCAAAGCAGAACATCAATGTCCAGCAGGGTTACTACAACCTTTGGATATTCCAGAGTGGAAATGGGAGGAAATCGGAATGAATTTTATTACCGGTTTACCTTTAACTAAGAGACACAAGGATATGATATGGGTGATAGTTGATCGACTCACCAAAAGTGCACATTTCTTGGCTGTAAATCAGAAAGATAGTGCAGAAAAGTTGGTAGAAATCTATGTAAGAGAAATCGTCAGCAAGCATGGAGTGCCCAAGAAGATCGTCTCAGATAGAGGGTCTGTTTTTACATCAATATTCTGGAGAAATCTACATACAGCACTGGGATCACAGTTGGATTTCAGTACTGCTTATCATCCTCAAACTGGTGGGCAAACAGAAAGAACAAATCAAATCTTGGAGGATATGCTACGTGCATGTGCTCTAGATTTTGGAGGTTCGTGGGATGAGCACTTACCGTTAGCAGAGTTTTCTTACAATAACAGCTATCAAAGCAGCTTGAAAGCAGCACCATTTGAAGTATTATACGGGCGCAAGTGCAGATCTCCAATATGTTGGTTTGAGCCTGGAGGCAACCATGAATTTGAAACTGATTTCATCCAAGAGAAGCAAGGCATCATTGATATCATTAGAGATCGTTTGAAGATAGCCCAGAGTCGACAAAAGAGTTATGTAGATCAAAAGAGGCGGACTTGGGAGCCCAAAGTAGGAGATTTGGTCTATTTGAAGGTTAGCCCTATGAAAGGAATCAAGAGGTTCGGTATTAAAGGAAAGTTAAGCCCGAGATATATTGGACCATTCAAGATTCTAAGTCAGAATTGTAGTGTTGCTTTTAAATTGGAGCTTCCAGTGAAATTGAAGCAAGTTCACAATGTTTTCCATGTTTCTCAACTTCGTAAGTGTCTGAAAGCACCTGAAGACTCTATCACACATGATGACCTAGATCTTCAAGCAGACTTGACTTATGAGGAGAAGCCAATAAAGATATTAGAAGAGAACTGGAAGAGGCTTCGGAATCGTGCAATAAAGTTCTGTAAAGTGCAATGGAAACATCATTCTGGACGTGAAGCAACTTGGGAGAAAGAAGAGGATTTAAGACAAGCATATCCAGAACTCTTCAGGTACATAAAGTTTTAACTTCGGGACGAAGTTCTGATAAGGGGGGAAGACTATAATATCCCAGCACTTAGGACCAAACGAAGGGTAGACCTAGGACTATTGTGCATTCATGCATCTAAAAACCTGAGTAAATTTTTCGCAGATTCAAAAACCTGAGAAAGCAAAGCTCCATTCTAATCACCTTTAGATCTAGGGGTTATTAGAATGCTATGGGTTTTGTGATGATCTCTTGATGTTGTTATTCAAGTGAATTAGGAAGTTCAATTTGATTGTTGAATAACCTCAAGTTTGAATTTTTAATCATTAATAAAGAAATAACTCAATTAAATATTGAGTTGGATAAAAGAAATGGAATTAGAATAGTAAACAAACTGAAATATTACTTTATTGATATTAAACATTTATACAATGTCTTTACATCTTTGAAAACTGAAAAGAAGATTACAATAGTAAATAAAATGAATAGAAACCTAATTCTAAACTATTTCTAATAGTCTTCAGGAATTCCATCTTCTAAGTCTTCTTAATCTGCAACCTGCAAAACAAAGCAAATAAACAAAAGAAAACAGATTAAGTATTAGAGTATATTACTCTCAGACTTTGGCAAATACTTTGCCATTGCATCATTGAGTTTACTGACCAAGTGAAGCATCTGTTCTTTTAAATCACTGGGGGTACAAAGCACTAGAGTTCATAGCAGATTCACAGCACGGCCAGGGGTGGATGAGATCAAGCTGAGTGAAGGATACAAGCACACAACTCACAAGTAGCTTAGTCACTGAACTGGAAGCTGGAGCTGGCAGCACCACAGCTGCTGGCAAAGCCAGCATCCGACTAGATGAGCTTCACTAGGAGAAGCAGCTCTCACTCGACCAGCAGGGTAGTAACACCAAGAACAGCACAAGTTCTTGCACAGCATCACTCAAACACTAGAAAACCTCTAGCAAAACCATGATGATGGATTGAAGCTCAAGACCAAGCCCAGGAGGAGAAGGACAAGTGATCAGCAGCAAGTCCAGGAGGAGAAGGACAAGCCCAAGAGCTGAACCAGGAGGAGAAGGCAAGCAAGAAGCAAGCCATCACCACCAGAAGCAACAGCAGCAGATAACAATACTTTTGCTGCACAACTTTAGGCACCAGGTAGGATTGACCACTTCACAGCACCACATGGTTGAGCATGGGTATCATATAGAAAAGCCCTCAGTTTGGCAAAGTGTTGCTTTGCCAAGCTCATCATAGGGAATCAAGTTAAAAACCAAATACACAAACACCAGGGTAACGGCCTCAGCATACACTTCATTGGCAGGGTCAATCTAGCAATAGGAGCAACAAACTATTAACCAGGTTGTGCTGGGCACATAACCAATTGGTTATGCACCTCAGACACACAACAGGAATATATTTTGTATTCCATCTTAAAACCCTGGATTTGTTTCCAAGCAAATCATTTCATTTAGCTAGCAAAGCCTCAGACCAACATCACTGGCTGGGAATTTAGGTAAGTTTCACCATTCCAAATTGCTTTCCAACATTGGTTGCTGGGCAGATGACCCACATGTCATGCACCTCAACACAACCAGCAGATCAATTATTAATCAAGGCAACACAAAGCACCACAAATCATTTTCCTAGCTGCAACATCTAGGAATCATTATTATTGCTCAATTAAATTCATCACTGAATCTTGCAACACAGCAAGACTCACTATCACATGTTTATCATGGTTAAACAAGTGACAGAAGCAAATACAGCAACATATCCATCACAGGACCAGACACAGCAATTAACTGAATCTAGCAATTCAGTTTGTCACCATCAACATTGTGATATCATAAATCACAGGAGAATAACCTAGCACAAAAGGATTCAGAAACTAACTGAAAGACTACAGCATAGCAAGTTCAGAGCAACATCTCTGTCAAACACTTACACTGACAGAAGTTTGAACAAAGCAAGATCATCACAGATCAAGCTGTATACCACTGAATAGCAATCACTAAATCAAGCTAGCATCAGGCAACAGCATCACAGAGCAAGGTCTATGAGCATTAGCTCACTGATCTTGACCAATTGGTCAGAAACCATGGCCAGAGAGAGAGAGTAGAAGATTAGAAAGAGGGAATCACACTCACCATCGCCCAGGTGCTCATCTGAGTGGCATGGCAGGGCAGTGCCTGCGCGGTCAGCCAGAGGCTGCCTGAGGAAGACTTCACCGAGCACGTACCGGGAGCACCACACCCTGGCGCTTCTACCGGCGAGCACTCATGAAGCACAAGCACCAGAGGTGGTTGTAACACCCCAAATTTTTGGAAAATAGAAATAAATGGATTTATTCAAAATACCAAATTTTGGAGACAACAAAAACCCTTATTTTAAATACAAGATTAATTTCTTGTCTTTTAAAACTTGTGAATTTGAGCATTTGCTCCCATGCTTCAAATAAAAAGAGTATGAGAAGGGTTTTAAAACAAATCCTTTGAGCTCAAATTTTTAAATAAAGATTTTTGTTAACAGGAAATAAGTTTTCTAACTAATAAATTTTGTGCATGGTTACATACTCAACCCATTTGGGTCAATTGCCAAACCTATATTAAGCAATATTTGAATCATACCATCATGCATCTCTCCACCACAACTAAGAACAAGTTACAAAGAATCAAATACCCTAACGTTTGAAACAAAAATCAACTAGGAACTCTATTCAAATTTCTACCAAAGTTTGAATTCAAATAAGAGGTCATTCCCAACTCCATCTCATCTCCAAGAAAACCAACACCTTTGGACCAAGATTAAAACTTTTGCTTGTATGCATAGAATTTCAATATAAGTCTTTTATGATTTCATGTGGGTTTTAAATTGTGGAGCAATGTTTAGTTAATTCAAACCTGACCAATAGAAGCATTAGAGAAGAACCACAAAGATCAAAGGAACCAGAAGCAAGAGAAATAAAGAAAAAGAGAAGAAAAGATGATCTAGAAAAAGTTAACCACTACCCTACTTTGGACACTTATATTAAGAAATCTGTAACTCAAGTAAGGGTGTGGTCAGTTAGTTGAGCTTGACCAGGCTGCATACTAACTTGACCAAGAAGTTTCAAACCAAAATTCAAATCAGAACCTAACTCAAACATCAGCCAAACTTTGAATCTGAAACAGTGACAATACCCAAGTTTGAAATATAAATTTTTGCAAAACTTGTTATTTCTTCGAAACAAAAATATCCCTGGAACCCTTGTCCAATATCTTGACAACCCACGGTGGCCGTTTTCAAAAATTTGAATTTAAATTTCTTGCGGGCATTTGATCGAACACGTGGTGGGCAAAAATCTAGAAAATCGGTTCTACTGTGAGCATCGCTGTTCACGTTCGCCCAGGCCCTGTAGCCATGCCGTGGACACTCCCTCTGTCGAGCCCAGCCTCCCCAGCCCCGACCCAGGCCGTGAGACAAGGAAGAAAGAAGGAGAAGTCACCCCGACCACGTCCACATGCACCACTGCTCCCCATCGATTCCGTCGTCGCCTTGCCGCGCCACCACGTCCCCGACATCACCACAGCGCACCGTAACCCGCCGCCCATGCCAGAACCACGCCTTGCCCCTCCCACAGCCGACACGCGCGGTGTCCTGGCCGCAGATCCCCTCACCCCGTGCTCCCTCTCCCGCCTATAAAAGGGCCCCCTGTTGGCCTGAAAAGATGCACACCACCTCCCTCTCCCTCCTAGACATCGTCTCCCAGCAGTTTGCTTCCCAGTTCGAGCCCGCCGGAGCACGCCGAGCTCCAGGACGTGCAGCCGTTCCCGGTGTTCCCGAGCCTCCTTCGAGCCGACGTCTGGACAGGGTGGAAGAGGAGGAGCTCCTCCGCCGAACTGCGCCCCCCCATCGCCTCTCGTCGCTTCTCCGTCGATCCCCGCCACCGCGCCCTTCCTCGTCGTCGGTGAGTTCGTGCGCCCAGTGTCGAGGAAGAAGATACACGTACGTACCAGTTCGGGTTAGATTAAGTTCTGACAAGCCGGGCCCATTGTCAGCAAAATGTTTTTTTTTCCGCCTTGCCACCTGCCAGCCTGCAGCCTAGTGGGCCGGCCCAGCTCAGCCTGTGTGTCCGGCCCGGATAAAAAAAAAGGTTTATTCGAATTCCGATTTTTGAAAAACTCATTCAGATGCTTGCTTAAATTGAATTTTCCCGGAGTTCTACCAACCCAAATCTAGCAAATGAAAATGTTCTGAAAACCTTAGAACATAAGCTATCCATTAGAAGTGGTTTCAACCCAATTAGATTTACAGAATGGTTGCAGTAAAAATAACAAAACAGGAGCTTTTCCACCTTAGAAAATTCATATCAAATCAAATAAAATTCCTAAAAATACAAATCCAACTTTAGAAATTCACAATTAGTGATACCCATCTGCCTATACCATTAGATCTCATTTTTGAACCTTTTAAAGTAAATGCTATTTACCTATATGGTTAATATAGGCATTTGCCATATAAGATTTTATTAAACTCAAATCTATAATCGAAATTGTTATGGAACCTTTATAGTTAAACCACATTTCCAAATAACTATCTTTAGGTATTGATCTTAGTCCATGTGTACTTGTAGGAAGTATTTGGAAATTTAATCCTACATGATAGTAATTAGAAACTCCAACTTGCACACATATTTCAAAGTAAATGGAAATGATATGAAACCAATTCGAATCAACCACATTTCTAAATATTGATCTATAACCTTTGATACAAGTCAACTAGGATCTATAGACCCTACTTGTAGATTTAAATTTGATTACTAAATAGTTGCAAACTAGCAATGGCTTCAATAAAAGAAAAATACTCAAAATCCTATGAAGCCTCTTTAGATGAACCATAATCTTGAACATATACTAGTAGTATATGACCTTGGTCAATAAGAACTTGCAGGAGATATTTTCATAATCCAAAATGAATAAACCCTACTTAGATACAACAACTCAATCATCTCATCCATCGGAACTCAATTATCGTCGAAACCACTCTCCATAGACTTCCTAGATCGTTTCTCTTACCCAAGTATCCTTATTATAGTAAGTATGTGTTGTTTGTGAATTGTGTGATGATTGTATGCTTGTTTACCTTCCTACGATTAGACGATAACGAGAGTAAGGAGAATGGATCCTGAAGTCAACCAAGCAATGGTGATGGAGACTACCCAACCCGAGATGAAGATGAAGAAGCCTATGACTTTGCCAACCAAGGCAAGCCATCTTTTGATCATACCATTACCCAGTTTTATAATGCATGTTTACTTGCTTTTAAATAAAAATACATGCTAAAATGATTGTTACCAAGTTGCAAATAAGTAGTGATGTCTTTCTTGACAAGTGCATCCAACTCTTTTTGTGGATGACATCAAGGGCATCAAACCTAGCCTACCTTTGAGAAACCCTTTCCTTAGTGGATGCTAAGTAGAGCATCAAGCTAAGTCTATCCAATATACCTACCTAGATCCTTGTGCCCTCATGAGGATCATGCTTGAGCTGAAGGCATTCATGGAAAATGACTAGGTGGGAACCCCAATGGAGATCATGAAGATTTTGAAATGAAAACCTTGGAAAGGGGCAACCTTGCCCAAGGATGATTTTGAAATACAAACCTTGGAGATGGGCAACCTTCCCAAGGGTGACTTTGAAAACTATTTACAAAATGGTGACATGGTGAAGGTGACATGAAGGTTTGACAAAAATGATAAATGAGTGAAGTACCACTGGACCAATCATACAGTGCGACCACATTATCCTGGTATGGGACAGGGCTTAGTGGAGTACTTGTGTCTCCTTAGTGTAGACCCTATAAAATGTAAATGGAAGTCCGACCAGGGACTCCTCTTCCAGGGCACCCTATGGCTACGGCCTAGGTTCGCCTTGTCCTCCTTTTTAGGTGGTTGGGGTACAAGCCGAAGAGCCCTCATTGAAAATGGACTACCGGGTGTGGGACCCTACCTCGGTTAGTGGCATTCCGGTGGGACAAGCGGCTGGGAACTTTGCACACTCCGGACAGCTTCTTGGACTCCGGTGTTGAGGGGTATATCTCTAGGCGGTAGTGTTTATGCTAAGGCGGGCAGGTGAAACATTAATGGTCGGCTGCTTGTCGTGGCATATGTTGTTATGCGGGGAAGTTGCCCACACGATGAGTAGTCGGATGGTGTGGGTAAAGTGTACAACCTCTGCAGAGTGTAAAACTATTCGAATAGCCGCGTCCGCGGTCATGGACGGTTGGATTGGCGCTGCTTGGCCGTTATCAAGTTTTACTTTGAAAATGATTGAGAAAGGTGACTTGACAATGAATTGTGATGACCATGAAGGTGACTTGGTGAACAAAAGAATTGACATTTGGGGGATTCCATCTAGAGATTTATAAAGAGCTAAATGTTTTCTTACCATTTTAAATAAAAGGTCTTTGAAAGGAAATTCTGCTTTATGCAAATGAACCTAGAGCTTAGACCACTATATGAACTATGCATTCTCTATTCTTTTATTGATGAGATGGTTTGCGAGTGCATCCAATGTACTCACGGCTCTGTCCCTGGCTATTAACTTGGCCAGACGTGAAGGAGCAAGATCAAGAAGGAAGGACTCATTGACGGCTTTGCGAATTAGGCTCGTTTCCTACTGCCGGCTCTGCCTGTGCGGTTGAAGCTTGACAATATGGACCCAAAGTGTTATTCCGCTGCATATTGATGTATTGTAAGGTTTGGTCTGTGCGACCACCTATGTAATCCCTTTATTTACTATTAGTAGCTATGACTGTGATATCAACTACGTTATGTAAATCACAACACTGATTCTGGGATTGTGATGGATTACATAACGGGCACTTCGAATTTGTTATCAAATTTGAGGTCGTCACAGTGGTTCAGCAAGCTCTAGCTCGGCGAGGCACCTCATCGGAGGTGTTCGGTGGTGGCAGATCCCGAGGGGGAAACCACCCAGATCTCCTCGGAGAGGAAGCTCCCGCAGTTTCCAACTGGAGGAGTTGGTAGAGGGAGTGGAGGCGACCATTTTGCCCCAAGCATCGGCGACGTAGACCACCGGAGATGGCCGGAGTGATCGGGCGGCGGTGGCGATCTAGGTATCGCTAGTGAGCTCGAGGGGAGAGAGAAGAGAGTGGGGGGGCTAGGCTGGGTCGGTTGACCGACCCAGACCCGAGCTGGTTTGGCTTAACCGAGCCAGGTGGGCCGGTTGGGTCAAATGGGCCAAGGCCCATTTGTTAAAACCAAATTTCAAATTTTAAAATTTAAATGCTATTATCTTTTGAATCAATTCAAATTCAAAATTAAAATAACATGGATTCATTTAAACATTATAAACCAACTTCCTATTCTTTAATGAAATACATCTCTGAATTAAATCATGTTTCTTATTCATTTCTCAAATCAAATTTTAAAATCTTTTAAGAACCATTTTCCAAAAATCTTAATTATTATTAATTACAATAAAAGTTGAGTTTCTTCTTTACTAATTAACCCTTCTTCTTTTCAAATGACTTCAACAAAAGTTTTATAACTTAAAATTTGATTTCAAACCTTAATTAATTGTTTTACCACATAATTAGGGTAAAACACACAAATAGTACTTTGAGTTCTATTAAAATCCTTTAACCCTACCAAGTCTTGAGTAAAACACACAAATAAGAAAACAAAGACAAAGAATCACCATGCATTGCATATCTTTGCACATAGCATCCATTTGCTTTTTGAAACATTGTCCTTACCGGACAATGATTGGATTTTTGTTGAACAAGGAGATCAGGAGAATCGCCAAGTATCCGACTCCATTACCTTTCAGTCACAAGGCAAGTTTATCTTGCTCATATCTCTTGATTGCACTGGTTTTGAAACTTCTTGCAAAGTGTTGACTTCAAACTCTAACATTTCAAAAGGGATGGAAAACCTATTTTCATAAGTAATATGACTAGTGGTTATTGACCTGTGGTGATAACCTAGGAGGGCTGGCAGGTGGAACCACGGGCAGATTGTGGTGGTGGAGGTTCCACTTGCACGGGAAAGTTAACCTAGGACTAATTACCAATGCCACAGTTATTCTGGCGCCGTAAAAACCGTGTCATCCAAGAGACTTAGAATGGGACGGGAAAGTCAGCTGTATCTTCTCTCATTCGCATGTCAACGGGCAGCCAGTTGTCGGTCGCGGTAGATCTTGCGAGACTACTTGCATATGGGTGGGACACCTAAGTTCTCACGGCACTGGTGTCTATGATGGTCCGCAAGGGACCCCTAGGTACTTCATCGTTGGGGGTAAATATCAGGGGCACAACCTTCTTGCGTGAATTGGGTGGGCATGCGTTGTGCGGAGAAGGCAGTGATTGGCTTGGATCAATGACTGGGCCCCACACCATGGAAGTGTGGACGGGAATGTACGCCCGGTTGTGCAGCAAGGCTTTGATCTCTTTTGGAAGGACACACCTCTGCAGAGTGTAAAAAGATGTGACATGTTACCCCTTGTTCCGGGAAGGAGCTGCGAACGTGGCAGGAAAGGTGCTCTCAAGGCACTACTACCTGTGTTGGCAGTTGGGCATAGTTTTCTAAAAGTAAAAGCAATCTTTCAAGAAACTTTTACTAAAACCTTGCATTGGCCTATGACTCATTTGGGTCTATGGCTATAGATAGTGCATATCACACAACTTCTTTCTAAAGAAACTTGCTGGGTAACGCTCGTTACTCACCCCAATCTCTTAAACCCTTGCTAGACTGTGAAGAGCTTGATGAAGCCACTCTGAACGCAATCGGAGGCCAGTAGGACGTCTTCTACGAGGAGCCAGATCTTTCTCGCGGAGTCGAAGGCGTGGATTACCTCATTTGCTATGGAGCATCTTCCGATGAGGAGTCAGAGTGAAGGGGTACTAACTAGTGGAGTAGAATCGTAGCCGAGGAACCGAGCAACTGTAGAATAGGAATAAGTTGTTGAGTTCTTCTCTTGTTTAATCATTTGAAGCTTTGCAGTTGTTGTAAACACTAAGCACTTGAGGTGTTCTCTTATGGGGAGCATTTCGTTAACATCGCGCTTTGGTTTGTAATAATTTGAAGTTCAGTTTGTATTTGGGCCCGCAATGTTTTTGATGTACCATTCTGAGGGATGTAATATTTGTGGAGGATTTTTCCGCAAATGTTATATTAACGACTTGCATACTACAACATGCAGTGGTATGCTGGGTCACCGCAGGTTCCCTTGATTCCTATATATGACCAAGATTATGAAGAGTAAAAAGATTGAGATAAGCTCACATAATAAATAGAGTACCAGATATATTTGCTCTGAAATTATCCACAGAGGTAGGAAATTCTCAAATACAGTTCTACAGGAAGGAAACGCCTATTCACCAAGGGGAAGAAAGCTTTTTCAGCTCTCGAAAGAATGTCTTGTGTTTGCTTTTGTTGGTTCCTTCGTTGTTTCACGATATATTTTATGTGTTGTTTGGCGAGATTTTTTCTCCTATGGTGAGAACATGTTGTAAGAATAAAAATATGGAGTGAAACACATGTGTAATGCTCGTGCTGTTTAATGGTCACGGGTTTAAAATTGACATTGTTATAAAAATCACTGGTTGAAAAAGTTTTTGATGAGTTTGAAAACAAGTTCATCAATTTGAAGAAAAATGAAATAAAAAATGTTCATGGATAAAAAAATCACAATTTGTGAAAATAATGATAAACTTAAAAAATGGTCGATTATTTTTGAAAATAATATTCATGAATTTGAAAATATGTGCAGTTAAAAAAACATTCATGGCTTTGAAAAGAGGTTCATGAACTCTAAGAAAGTTCGTGGATTTGAAAAATATGAAATTCAAATATGGTCGTCATGAATTAATACAGAAGCAAGAATAAACAGGAAAAACGAGCAGAAAAGTAAACCAGATGGAAGCTTCTAGAGGTTTACTTAAACGGATGGGAGAAAGCTACCTGGGCCGGTGCACTAAGGAACCACGCTTGTGAAGGGGTACGCAAC
This sequence comes from Dactylis glomerata, assembly GCA_007115705.1. NCBI lineage: Eukaryota > Viridiplantae > Streptophyta > Magnoliopsida > Poales > Poaceae > Dactylis > Dactylis glomerata. The sequence goes on from QXEO01001842.1 coordinate 506,199, forward strand.
AGTTGGTATGTATGTGATGCACAAAGCGTGAAATAGGAAATGGCCATACCGACCGGCTGGCGAATCCTATGCTCCGATCAAGTCGGCACTTGCACCGCGCCCCACACCCCGCGCGCGGTGTGGGCCGGCCCGGTTAGGCGTTAGCCTTTTTTTTGTTTCTTTTGTTTTTTGTTTTCGATTCTTTTTCTTTTCTTTTTTGTTTCTTTTTCTTTTATGATTCAAAAATGTTAAAATTTAAAAAATGTGCAGATTTAGAGAATTCGAAAATTTTAGAATTTTGAAAATTGCTCAGATTTGAAATTTATTGCCGATTTGAAATTTGTTCTCATTTAAAATTTGTTCAGATTTTGAAATTTGTTCACATTTAATTTTTTTTTGATTTTGAAATTTGTTCCCATTTTAAATTTGTTCTTATTTGAAATATGTTCCAATTTGAAATTTGTTCCGATTTTCAAATTTGTTCTCATTTGAAATTTGGCCCCATTTTAAATTTGTTTTGATTTTGAAATTTGTTCCCATTTTAAATTTGTTCTCATTTGAAATCTGTTCCCATTTAAATTTTGTTCTTATTTTGAAAATTTGTTCAGTTTCTATAAATTTTGAAAATTTAAAAAACTCAAAAAAAGAAAAGAAAAAATAGCAGAAAACAAAAAAAATAGAAGCGAGGAAACCCAATGTTGGGCCGGCCCGACACCACCGCCTGGTGTGCGGCACCCCGTAGGGGCCGACCAGGTCAGAAGCGAGGAGCCCTCGGGGGGCTGGCCTAGCCGATTTCTATTTGTCGCCCGGCGCACCCGTTACGGGTTGATGCGTGGGCGCTAACCTTCCTTGAATCGTCACTGGGCCGGTCCGATAGTAGCGTCTGGACGTCTAGGTCATTTCTTCAATATTTTTTCTATTTTCTATTTTCCTTTTTCGTTTGTCCTATTATGTTTTCTTTTTTTCTTTCCCTCTTTTACTTTCTTTTCATTTTTTCCTTTTTGTTACATTTTTTAAAAATTTAAACATATTTCTATTTTTGTGCAAATTTAAATTATGTTTAATTTTCGAATTTGATTTTAAATTTTGTTTAGATTTTGAATTTTATTCAAATTTCAAATTTTCTAAAATCTGAACAAATACGATTTTTTGTTTAGATTTGAGCAATTTGTTCCAATTTTTGAAATTTGTTTAAGTTTTCAGTTTTGTTAAGGTTATGAATTTTTTGGAAATTTGAACAGATTTGTATTTTTCATATTTGAAAAAAAATCAAAATTTCAACAAAATTTGAATTTCAACAAATTCAAATTTGAATAATTTCAAAATCTGAAAAAAATTAAAATTTGAATGATCTTTAGAATCTGAACATTTTTCAAATTTCTATAATTTTTACGTATTTTGAAATCTGGACACTTTTAAAATTCTAAAAAGAAACCGACTTGTACTGCGCTCGTTTTAATTTTTTAGGTGTATTTTTTTTTGAACTTAAACCAACAATATATTAAGCAAGCAAGCCGCCTCATTAAAAACCTTCCAGTCCCCTTAGGTACCCTGGTAAGAAAAAGAGTGCGTCAGAAACTTGCTGCTTCCATCACAGTACAGTTACATCGTTTGCGATAATAGGAACCAGGAAATCTGGAGGTTCCTCATGCCAGACAGTTTGCATAAGGCCAACACCAAACCTAGCTACTGAGTGGGCTGCTACATTAGCCTCTCTAGGGCAATGGGAAAAAACTACCTCAGTAAAATTACGACATAAAAAGGTACACTCCTCATAGATCGCCGCAGCTGCTCCCATTGAGTCTCCCCCATCCATCATAATCTCCATCACCTCCAAACAATCCGAGTTAACTTCAATTCTATTACAACCAATTTGGCCCGCCAGAAGGAGACCGTCTCGGAGAGCCGTAGCCTCAGCAGTCGTGGCGTCAGAAATAAATGGGAGTTCCCTACCTAGATACTTTCGCGTTCGGCGGTCGGTCCTATTCCCGGGAGAAATGGGCCGAGCCCACGTTACACAGCACACACGTATTTGTGCATTTTTTTTGAACTAACACGTGTTTGTGCGTTAACTGGCGCGTTTAGCGATGAATAGAGCGCCCCTGGCCTACCACTTAGAATGTGCACACGGGCTATCGTCTACATGGCCTATTAGCATTTTTTTTTTGTAATCTGAATCCGGGCTGTTCCCAAATAATTCATCCCCTAAATGAAAAAAAACACAGGTCTTCCAACGCAGATCACGTTACCCTTTCTTTAGTCAGTGCTGGCACGTAATTAACCGGCGACCTATCTCCGGTCAAAAATAAAATAAAAACTCGGTGAGCAACTACGATCACGACCGATCGTGTGCAGGTGATGTGCATCAATAATATGCAGTGCCTGCCTAGAACTAGATTGTCTATGAAACCTGACAAGTTTAAGCAACCGATAACGTGATTTTGCAACTCTACAAACAAGACTAAAAAACGTGATCCTGCATAAAAATTCCTTCACAATAAATTCATTTGGAAGAAAGTTAAGCACCCACTTTTGACCCTTTGCAGCGACCGGTCATTTTATAGTGCAGAACTGGATATATCTCTTGTCTCGTGGAAGTTACACGCCAGCGCTAGTCTCGTGTGGCGCACCTGGTAATACACTGCCGTGTGTTTTATCTAGGCAAGGCAGGTGCCCCGTGTCCATCTATGTCGAAGTAGTGTAACTGCAGCAACCGATCCGGCCGGGTCCCGCTCGATAAATTTTCCAGGTACGAAAACGTACGAGGAGTAAGTGACAGCAAGAAACGCCGGCCATCAATCTAAACTGCAGCCACGAACTTAACTTGATCTTAACGTATCACGAAGCCATCGATCGACTCCGACGAGGCCTCCTATAAGTACCTCCCCCTCGTCTCCGTTTCTCTTCACACAGCAAAGAGACGCACCGTTCAGTGAAGCGATCGAGCCATGGCGTTCAGGATCGCCACCATGCTCCTCCTCTTCGTGATGCTGCTCTCGCGTAGCGGCACGGGCGACGCGGCGCGGCGGCTGGCGGAGGACCCGCCGAAGCCGCTGCCCAAACCCGACGTGCCGCCGAAGCCCGAGCCGGTGGCGCCGCTGCCACCACCGGAGGTCCTGCCCAAGCCTGACGTGCTGCCACCACCGGAGGTGCTGCCGTTCCCGGAGCTTCCGGGGCCGCTGCCCATGCCGAAGCCGGAGCTGCCCCCGCTGCCTAAACCTGAGGTGGAACCGACGTTGCCGGAGGAGCCGGGGTTGCCCAAACCTGACGTGGAACCGGTGCCGGAGCTTCCACCACTGCCCATAGGTGAGATGCCACCATTGCCGGTGCTACCGCCGCTTCCGATAGGTGAGGTTCCGCTTCCGCCCGAGCTAGAGCCCGAGCTGCCACCGAAGACGGAGGAGCCACCGAAGCCTGTGCTGCCGCCGCTCCCGGCAGACGAGCTTCCACCCAAGCCGGACCCCGAACTGCCACCGCCGAAGACTGATGAGCCACCGAAGCCGGTGCTGCCTCCGCTACCCACAGGCGAGCTTCCACCGAAGCCGGAGCCCGAGCTGCCACCACCGAAGACAGATGAGGCACCAAAGCCGGTGCTACCTCCACTACCCACTGGCGAGCTTCCACCGAAACCTGAGCCCGAGCTGCCACCGAAGCCGGTGCTTCCGCCACTTCCGGCGGGTGAACTTCCACCGAAGCCGGAGCCTGAGCTACCACCAAAGAAAGAAGACCCGCCGAAGCCGGTACTGCCACCACTACCATCAGGCGAGCTTCCACCAAAGCCAGAGCCTGAGCTGCCCCCGAAGAAAGAAGAGCCGCCGAAGCCGGTACTTCCGCCACCCCCGACATGCGAGCATGCACCAAAGCCAGAACCTGAGCTGCCACCGAAGAAAGAAGAGCCGCCGAAGCCGGTGCTTCCGCCGCTCCCGGCAGGTGAGCTTCCACCGAAGCCAGAGCCCGAACTGCCACCAAAGACAGCGGAGCCGCCGAAGCCGGAGCTACCGCCACCCCCAACCGGTGAGCTTCCACCGAAGCCAGAGCCCAAACTGCCACCGAAGACAGCGGAGCTACCGCCACTCCCAACCGGTGAGATTCCACCAAAGCTGGAGCCGGAGTTGCCACCGAAGCCGGCTCTGCCGCCATTGCCCAAGGTAGAGCTGCCAAAACCATGATGCATTCAACCACCGAGGTTTCCATGCATGCTGCATGGGTGTTCATATGCATGCATGTGTTCATATTCATCCTTCTGATATGCACCTGATGTGACTGTTTGCCGTGAGCGTTAGTTCATACTTTCTGTTTTGAGAGGTTTTATTTGATCATATCTTTTTATATATGTACCTAATAAATGGATTTTAATCCATATGTATATAAATTTGTTTGTCAATTTGTTAGCTTCTTGCTCGACCGTCACGTGCAATATCCGTTCAACGAATGTTTCATGAACAGATTATGGATCGTACGTTGTGAATGAGATGCTTGCTTCCAAGAGTTCACATGCATCGCTTCTCATCTGTACAAACGTAAATGCGTGTGCGCATCCAAGTTAATTGCACTGAGCTAACACAGACCAGCAGATAATTTGACCCAGACATGAAACCAGGCCCATTTGCTACCGATTACTCAAATGAAAGTGCACGTCGATTCTTATTTATCTTCCGCGGGCGTGCTGGAATGCGTCGCGCCCGTAGGCATGGTGGCATGGACAGCGGCCCACCAGCGTGGCTGCTTTCTTATTGGTTTTTTCTTTTTCTTGTTTCGAGGGTTCTTTCTGTTTTTCTTTTTTACTTTTTTTCTTTGGGTTTCTTCCGGGTTTTTGTTTTGTTTTTGTCTTTTCTTGTTTTTTGTTTTTATAAAATATTTACTCTGTCCGACCACTATTATTTGTCGTTAATATGCATGTATCAAGACGCTAAAATGTGTCCAGATACATCAATATTGGGACAAGTAATCATGGTCGGAGGGAGTACAATTTTTTTTTGAAAATCGAACATTTCTCAAATTCAAGCATTTTTTAAACATTTTTTATGTTTGAACAATTTTCACGTTTGAACAGTTTTTATGTTTGAACATTTTTTATGTTTGAACAGTTTTACATTTGAATATTTTATATATTTTATTTTTTTATGTTTGAAATTTTTTTAAGTTTGAACTTTTTTTGTATATGAACTTTTTAAAATTTTAATGTTTTTTAAAATTTGAATGTTTTTTTTGCTTAAAACTATAATTTTCAAATCTAAATTTTCCGAATAACCTTTTTCGTAAAATCTAAAAGTTTTTTTAATCTAATTGTTTCAGAAATTATAAAAAAGAAGAGAAGACCTTACCTGGGCCGGCCCAATAGACGCGCACGCAGGTGGAACGATCATCGATAACTACCCCCCCCCTTCATGTACGACAATTATTAGGACGTGATTGATTGCTTGGGCCTCTTTTGAGGCTCCGGGGCCAGTTCCTCGGGAGTATGGCTGGATAAAAACGCACTCTGAACAATGCTTGAATTCTTTGTTTGGTTGCCCACAAAATTCCAGAAACCCTTTTCTTGCATAAGACGAGGAGCCCAGGAATAGGAGCACCTATACATTGCTTTACGCAATGCAAAAAATAATCAGGATTCCATCGTCCTGTGTAAAATGGGTTCGGTCCACTTGGCACATGGAGCTTTTATGTACGCCCACATCGCTTTAGATTGTCTTGATTTTGAACTTTGATGTTGCACAGAAGTGAGCCTAGCTCAACTGGCTATGGGAGTGGATGTACAACCCAGGCACCCAGGTTCAAATCCCCACGAATGCGAATTTGGGTTCTTATTACTTATTTTTTAAAAACTCGCTGTGGGGGTCTCCCCCACCGCTTTCCTTTCAAAAAAATGTTGCACAGAAAATGATTAAATTCTAAATTCAAACAAATTTGATTGTGCCCAAATCTTGAATTTGGACAAATTTTAAATTTGAACTAATCTTGAATCTGATGAAGGAAATATTCCCTAGAGGCAATAATAATATTGTTATTATCATATTTCTTGTTCATGATAATGTTTATACTCCATGTTATAATTGTATTAAGTGGAAACATTAATACTTGTGTGGTTTATGAACAGCACCGTGTCCCTAGTACGCCTCTACTAGACTAGCTCATTGATTAATGATTGTTAAGGTTTCGTAACCATAGACATGAGTTGTCGATTAATAATGAGGTTATGTCATTAGAAGAATGATGTGATGGACAGACCCAAATAAAGCACAGCAATTAGATCATGCCATTGTGTTTATCTTTGCGAAGCTTTTTCCTATGTCAAGTATTGTATTCTTTAGACCATGAGATAATGCAACTCCCTAGTGCCGGAAGAGAGCTTTGAGGTCATCAAACATCATCCTATAAAAGGGCGATCATAAAGGTGTCTCTCAGGTGATCGGAAAGCACTCGTTGGGTTGTATGTATCGAGATGGAATTTGTCCCTCCTAAGTCGGAGAGATATACTTCGGGCCCACTCGATAATCGATATCAACACCGCTTGCAAGCATGTGGTTAAGGAGTTAATCATAAAGTGATATTAGATTACGGAACGAGTAAAGTACTTGTTGTGAACGAGATTGAACTAGGTATGTCGATACCGACAATCGAATCTCGGGCAAGTAAAATATCGCGAGATGAAGGGAATACATATACGGGATTAATTGAATCCTGGCATCGTGGTTCATCTGATATGTTCATCGATGAATATGTGGGAGTCAATATGGGTTTCCAGATCCCACTATTGATTATTGATAGAAGATCATGTCTGCATATTCTTGAACCCGTAGGGTCACACACTTAACGTGCATTGATGCTAGGATAGAATGGATAATTGGTTATTGAGTTTTTGTTCGGAGTCTCGGATGAGATCCCGGACATCACGAGAGGTTCCGGAATGGCCCGGAGAATAAGATTCATATAAAGGAAAGCAGGTTTTGGATTCCTGAAAAGTTTTGGAGTTTATCGGTATTGTACCGGAGTGTTCTAGAAGGTTCCGGAGCGGGGGGCAAAGTGGGCCCACTTGATGGAGGCCTGCATGGGCCTAAGGGGAAGTGTACTGGCCACTTGGGCCAGGCGCACCATGCCCACAAAGGCCCAGCCGGCCAGCCCAAGGGGAAACCCTAGGGCAACACTTTCTAGATGGGGGGGGAGGGAACTTGCCCCCCACTCTTCCCCCTTGGGCCGCTGCCCTAGGCTTGGAGGAGGGGCCAAGCTGGCCGCCCAGCCTCCTATATAAGGGAGGGCTGGGGCGCAGCCCCTCTCTCTCCCAACCCTAGCCGCCGGCCTAATTGCTTCCCTCCACTTCTCTCTCTCGCGACTGCACGTAGGCGAAGCCCTGCTGCAGAAATTCTCCACCATAAGCACCACACAGTCGTGCTACTGATCCAATCTATCTGTCCACCATACTTACTGGACCAAGGAAGGAGGAGACATCGCTGCACCGTACGTGTGCATCTCTCGGAGGCGTCGCCACTTTTGGCGTTGGATCGGATCGGATCACGAGGAGGAGACGGCTAGTACGACTACATCATCCACGTTCATTTGAACGTTTCCGCTGTGCGATTTCTTCAAGGGTATGAAGATCTCATCTATTTCTCTCATTGATTACATCTCCTAGATTAGATCTTGGCTTTCTCGTTCGCATCCGTAGGAATTTTTTTTGATTTACTATGCTGCGAAACCCTTCAGTGGTATCAGAGCTAGATCTATGCGTAGATGTGTTTCACGAGTAGAACGCAACATGCTTGTTGCGGGCGTTGATGTTTTCAGTTGCAAACCTCTATTTTGTGTACTTCTTATGGCGCGGTATAGTGAGATCGAAGCGGTCCAGGCCAACCTTACGCGACCTCGTTCGCGAGACCGGCTCCGCACTTGACGTCTGGCTTGTTCCACACATGCGGCTGGCGGATGCCAGTTTATCTCACTATAGTTGTCATGGGATTTACAATGGATGTTGGCAACCATAATATCACCGTTGTGGCTTTTCGTAGGTAAGAATCATTCTTAACTTGTTACTCCCATAAGCCTCGTAAAACATACAACAACAAGGTAGAGGCGTCTAACTTGCTTTTGCAGGGAGTGTTTTGTGATATGGTATGGCCATAAGATATGATGTGATATATGTGATGTATGCGATGATCATGTTTTGTAATATTTCACGACTTGCATGTCGATGAGTTCACAACCGGCAGAAGCCATATAGTTGTCTTTATAATTTTGTATGACCTGCGTGTCAACTTGTTATACGCCATGTAATAGCTTTACTTTATCGCTAAGTAGTTAGCAATAGTCGTAGTTGCTATTCGTGGTGGAGGCAATCATGATGGAGTGATGGAGATCATGCCGGTGCGCACAAGATGGAGATCAATGCGCGAAGATTGGCTATACCATGTCACATATTGTATATGCATGTGATGTTTATCCTTTATGTATGCATCTTATTTTGCTTTGATCGCGACGGTAGCATTATAAGATGATCCCTCACACTTAATTTCAAGATAAAATGTGTTCTCCCCTCGTATGCGCCGTTGCGAAAGATCGTCATTTTGAAGCATCACGTGATGATCGGGTGCTATAAACTCTACGTTCACATACAACGGGTGTAAGCCACATTTACACATGCGAAAATACGTGGGTTAAACTTGACGAGCCTAGCATGTACAGACATGACCTCAGAACACACGGACCGAAAGGTCAAGCATGAGTCATATGGATAATATCATCAACATGTTGATGTTCACCATTAAAGCTACATCATTCACGTGATGATCGGTCTCGGTGTAGTGAATTTGGATCATGGTTCACTAAACAACTTTGAGGAATGTTGAATTTAGTGGGAGTTCATTAGTAATTTGATTAACTTGAACTAATTATCATGAACTAAATCTTGATGTATTTACATAAGTCGTTGTAGTCTTTGGCACCGTTTCCCACCGACACTTAGCTTAATTGAGTTAAAAGAACTATAGAATTCGGATAATCACTTTACGGACTAGTACCATTTAGTTAGAATGTCAAGATTAAGGATTAAGTCTTATTGTAAACTTTAGCAAACCTCACTTGCTCCATGCGATTTAATAAGTTGTATTAATCTAAGAGCAATGATTCAAGTTTAGCATCTAAGATGATGTTTGCCTCCATGAGAAATTGATCTTCAAAATTGTTTGAGAATCAAAGTGATCTTGGAGCTGAAAGAATTGTTTCAGAAACTAACAAGAAGTGAAAGATATTTGATATCTAAAACTTTGATTGTTTGCAAAATGATTAAGTATAATTTAGTAAAAAACATATGCTCATATTGTATGAATATATCCGAAGATTGAAGATGCTAGGCGTCCCGATCACCCAAAAGTTTGGGAAACTAATATTATACTTGTATTTGTCCTTAAGAGCTATAGTAGTTTCATCATGAAAGATTTCATGATAGGACGAATGAAAAGGTATCGACTAAATTGTTTTGCTATACCAAAAGAATACTAAAGAATGTAATCTGGAAGAATACCAATTATATGATGATGGTGATCCACCTCAATTTGCAAAGTCCAAGGCCATTAGTATTTGACTAACATCCTTTGGACTATGTGTCAAATGATTGACGCCACTATTGATGTTGATAGATTCTTCTAAATAGAGAGGAAATGCTAAATAGAATCTACAAAAGTATTTGGTAGAAAAGGAAAAGACTGGAAATGTCCAGCACAGATATATAAATGATATACATGTTATAGATGTATTCTTTGCTAGTACATAATGTAATTCTTGGGTATTGGATACTAGATTGTTGGTATGAAATGTCATACAAAGCAACAATACAAGAACTACGATGGCCTAATTAACTAGAAAAAGAATTTGGTAACAATGCGCATCGAGAAACAAATAAATGTGTTATTGTGTTTTTCGTCGGCATAAAACCTAGCCTTCTAGATTTGTTAAGAACTTTGTAATTGTTATTTTGTTCTAGTATTATGAGAGCAATGGTTGTTCAAATTATTACCGTCTTCCATAATCGATGGATAGATTATTATTATCTTGTTGGTGAAATAGACATTTATAACACTGATGCTAAAGGTCGCAAGACAAAATGAATTTCACTTATATATGACACCGCTGTTTAAGTTATATTGGAAACAAAACATGAAAGAAATTCTATATTGATAGATTTTCGAGTCATTTGATTTTGAATTGATTAACGCTTGTGAGACTCTTCTTAAAGATGATTAAACTCCGTTCATGGGCCATTGACAGAACAAGCGACTAACTAAATGGAGATCGTACATGTTGATGTATGTAGTCCATGGTGTGAAGTCGATCATGGTGTATTTTCTATTTCATCAATGACTCGAATAGATGTATGGCATATCTACTTGATGAGATAGAAGTATGAAACAATTGAAATTGTTCAATTTATGAAGTGGAAATTATTGTAACAAGAAAATTCAAGTTTTTATGATTGGATCATAAAGAAGAATATTTGAGTTACAAGTTCAGCAAACATCTAAGAGTTAGAGGAATTGTTCCACAAACTTGCATCGTGATAAACACCATAGGAGTATGGAGTTTTCGATGGATGTAATCAAACCTTGTTTGACATGGTTAGATCAATGATGAAATAAAACTACCAATATAATTTGTAAATTATGCTTTAGAGACTACCGCTTTTCACTGAATAGAGCACCATCATAATCCGCTGAAATAACACCGTACAAGTTATAGTTGTCTTTTCTTAAATTTTGGTATGCACGGCATATGTAAAATATTTACAACCAAAATCAGATTAGTAAGTCTTTGTAGGTTATCCCAAAGAATGTCGATGGGTATTCCTTCTACTATGAACCCAAACATATAGTGATTGTCGCTAAAAGTGAATTTCTTATGAAGGAGTTTTCTCGCGAAAGGTTTAAGTGGGAGGAAGATAGAACTTGATGAGGTTATTGAATCTGAGCAAGTTGATCAGAGTAGCGCAGCACCAGAAAATGTTCTGGAAGCGGCAACTACATTCATGGCTCATGCGTCTACAATATGTTGTAGTCACGACATCGAAGTTCCTATTTAACCAAGTTGGTCGTAATCAAATAGCAAGATTTGAGGACGAGATATTATTAGATAATAGTAACCAACAATATACAAAGAAGCGGTGATGGGCCCTGACTTCGTCATATAAATTATTCTAGCAACAATTACATATTGAGATATGATAGTTGAATAAACGAAACAACGTTCCTCTACCGGAATGCACACCAAGGACATGTACCTGACACGACCCAATGGGTTTTGTTGATTCAAAGGTTGCTAGATATGTATGCAAACTTTTATGGTAGAAGTAAGCATAGCGAAGTTGGAATCTTCAATGATGAAAATGTTAAAGTGTTAATTTCATCAAGATATTTGAAGATGCTTGTATTACAAGAAAGTAAGTGGGAGCGCTCAGACATATTTCTAATACTTTATGTGGACGACATATCGTTGGAAATAATATGTTTTTCTTGATATTGTTAAGTTTTCATTAAAATTAGTTTTTGATGAAAGACTTAGGTAAAACCAAAATATTAAGCGTCAATGTCTATGCAGATAGATTGAGGCACAAATATAGTTTTGCCAGAGTACATAGATGAAATATTGAATTTGTTCAATATGGAAACAATAAGAACGGTTCTTGTTGCATGGAAGAGGTTGGAGCAAGAATCAATTGTTTTGACACTTGACGAGTGAAACCGCAAGAATGATTTTATCAATCTTGTGTACCATGATATGTAGATCCAGATATGTCCGATGCTCTAAAAGGTTACGAGCATTCATATGATGATCGTTGGATAATAGTAAGAACATTCTTATGTACTTTCGAAGAACTAAGAATATATTCTGTATGCAAAAGTGACAAATGGTTTATTGCAATGTGTTACATTGGCTTTGTCACATATACAGGTAAAATTTTATCTCAATTTTAAGCTATTTGTTTTGAGTTAGAAGGTGGCACAATAAGATGGAAGAAAGTTCCATGATGACTTGGATGAGTTCCAATATTAACATTGTGGCGGACACTGCAACGAGGGCTAAGTATATAATCGCTTTAGAAGCGGTATAAAAGATGCAAAGTAGATAGTGATAATCCAACTTATTTGTGGCACTATCGTCTAGATCATATTGGCGTAAAACGCATGAAGAAACTCCATTCTGATGGACTTTTGGAGTCTCTTGATTTTGAATCATTTGACACGTGCGAGCCATGCCTCATGGGCAAGATGATCAAAACCCTGTTCTCCGGAATAATGGAGCGAGCAACGGACTTATTGGAAATTATACATACTGATATGTGCGGACCAATGAGTATTTTGACGCGTGGTGGATATCGCTATTTTCTCACTTTTATTGATGAGTTAAGTAGATATGGGTATGTCTATTTAATGAAACATAAATCTGAAACGTTTGAAAAGTTCAAAGAATTTCAGAACGAAGTGGAAAACCATCATAACAAGAAAATTAAATTTCTGCGATCCGATAGTGGAGGTGTAGTTCCAAGTGTGCTAGTACTATATAGTTCTATTGTATGACAATAGTGACAACATAGTTTTGGTAAAGAAACAAAGGTTTCATCAGAAGACCAAGTTTATATGATGCCATCTCATACAAGATGAGTAATGCGTACTGACGCAAAAGATTATGCAAATACAAACGGACCTGAAAGTGTCAGACCCGTAGATAAGGTTTACCACGCGCAACGCGTATGAATAACACCGGAATGCCATAGGTGTTAAAGGCGCCAGTATGACTAGATTATTGACTCTAGTGCAAGTAGGAGACTGAAGGAAATATGCCCTAGAGGCAACAATAATATTGTTATTATCATATTTCTTGTTTATGATAATGTTTATACTCCATGCTATAATTGTATTAAGTGGAAACATTAATACTTATGTGGTTTATGAACAACACCGTGTCCCTAGTACGCCTCTACTAGACTAGCTCATTGATTAATGATGGTTAAGGTTTCGTAACCATAGACATGAGTCGTCGATTAATAATGAGGTCATGTCATTAGGAGAATGATGTGATGGACAGACCCAAATAAAGCACAACAATTAGATCGTGTCATTGTGTTCATCTTTGTGAAGCTTTTTCCTATGTCAAGTATTGTATTCCTTAGACCATGAGATAATGCAACTCCCTAGTGCCGGAAGAGAGCTTTGATGTCATCAAACATCATCCTATGAAAGGGTGATCATAAAGGTGTCTCTTAGGTGATCGAAAAGTACTCGTTGGGTTGTATGTATCGAGATGGAATTTGTCCCTCCCAAGTCGAAGAGATATACTTCAGGCCCACTCGATAATCGATATCAACACCGCTTGCAAGCATGTGGTTAAGGAGTTAATCATAAAGTGATATTGAATTACGGAACGAGTAAAGTACTTGCTGTGAACGAGATTGAACTAGGTATGTCGATACCGACGATTGAATCTCGGGCAAGTAAAATATCGCGAGACGAAGGGAATACATATATGGGATTAATTGAATCCTGGCATCGTGGTTCATCCGATATGATCATCGATGAATATGTGGGAGTCAATATGGGTTTCCAGATCCTGCTATTGATTATTGATAGAAGATCATGTCTGCATATTCTCGAACCCGTAGGGTCACACACTTAACGTGCATTGATGCTAGGATAGAATGGATAATTGGTTATTGAGTTTTTGTTCGGAGTCTCGGATGAGATCCCGGACATCACGAGAGGTTCCGGAATGGTCTGGAGAATAAGATTCATATAAAGGAAAGCAGGTTTTGGATTCCGGAAAAGTTTCGGAGTTTATCGGTATTGTACCGGAGTGTTCTAGAAGGTTCTGGAGTGGGGCCAAAGTGGGCCCACATGATGGAGGCTTGCATGGGCCTAAGGGGAAGTGTCTTGGCCACTGGGGCCAAGCGCACCATGCCCACAAAGGCCCAGTCGGCCAGCCCAAGGGGAAACCCTAGGGCAACACTTTCTAGAAGGGGGGGGGGGGAACTTGCCCCCCACTCTTCCCCCTTGGGCCGCCGCCCTAGGCTTGGAGGAGGGGCCAAGCTGGCCGCCCAGCCTCCTATACAAGGGAGGGCTGGGGCGCAGCCCCTCTCTCTCCCAACCCTAGCCGCCGGCCTAACTGCTGCCCTCCACTTCTCTCTCTCGCGACTGCACGTAGGCGAAGCCCTGCTGCAGAAATTCTCCACCATAAGCACCACGCCGTCGTGCTACTGATCCAATCTATCTCTCCACCATACTTGCTGGACCAAGGAAGGAGGAGACATCGCTGCACCGTACGTGTCCATCTCTCAGAGGCGTCGCCACTTGCGGCGTTGGATCGGATCGGATCACGAGGAGGAGACGGCTAGTACGACTACATCATCCACGTTCTGTTGAATATTTCCGCTGTGCGATTTCTTCAAGGGTATGAAGATCTCATCTATTTCTCTCGTTGATTACATCTCCTAGATTAGATCTTGTCTTTCTCGTTCGCATCCGTAGGAATTTTTTTGATTTACTATGCTGCGAAACCCTTCATCTGAACATATTTCGAATTTGAACATATTTTGAAGCTAAAGAAATTTTGAATCTGAAGAAATTCTAAAACTGAAAATTTAGGAATTTGAACAATTTTTGCATGTGCAAAAATTTGAAATTCCAAAAAATATGAAGTTTTACAAAATTTTGAATTTAAGCATACTTTGAATCTAAAATATTGAATTTGAAAAAAATTGGTATCTGCACAAAATTGGAAAACTGAACATCAGTATCTCGCTAGAAAAATGGCTTAGAAAGCCAACCTACAAACATAAATACTGGGTCGGGCCCAGTGACTAGGGGCTTACCCAAAGCGAACATAAGCGGAGAGTAGGTTTCCTCGCCAGGAATGCTATCATACGTGTTTGGTTGGCTGGAATACACCATTTCATCAAATACGAAAACAAGCTATGGTTGTTTTGTTTAACTCAAACCAGTGATGTGGTAACCTCTTCCAGGGAGTGGTGACGTTACCGAGCACATAACACCACAAAAATTAAGATATGTCATCGACACCGGCGTAGCTGGAGCCGTCCCGCAATACTCGCCCACCTCTTTCGTCATGACCTCCGTTACTAGGAGATCCTCCACAGGGCTCTGATACAAATCGTTGAAAGAGAAAAATAAATGCTAAAGAAGAATATAATAAAAATAAAATGATATGAATAAATGTATAAGAAATAAAGATAGTGAAATAAGTGTAAATGAGAAAAGGAAAAGTAGATGGAATAAAATAGAAAATAATAAAAGAAAAAGAAAAAAGAGCTAAAAAATATAGGAGAAGAAGGGTAAGAAATGAATGAATGGAAAATATAGATAGGAAGAATAATAATTGTGAATAATAGAGACGTTGAAAAAAATAAAGTGATAAATAATGGATATAATATTAAAGTATATATAGTAATAATTATATATGTACAGAAGGGTGTGTATAAAATAGTTTAAATGGTAGATAACAATATGTTGTTTTTTTGATGTGGTGGTAATAGTAATGTAGATGAAAAAATAAGAATGATAAAAAATATTATCTTCTTACTTTATTTTTATCATTATTAATATTTTATTTATCATTCTTCTATTCCTATTTTTCTTCTTTTCATTCTATATCTCTATTACATTTTTATATTTTCAATAACATTATTATTTTTTAATTTTCTCTAGTTTTCTTTTTATCTCATAAATTTATCATCTTCATTATCTATTTTTCTTTTCCATTTCTAATAATATACAAATCTCTATTTTTTATTTCCCTCATACATCTCCACATTTTTCAATCTTTCTTCCCATTATTACTCTTTCATTCATTTATACTTTATTCATCTTATTATCACTCTTTTCTATTCATACTAACGACACACGTACCAGCAAAGCACACGAAAACGATTAACGATGCCATGAAGCGACAAGATTACTACACATGGTATCCTACCCGGATACATGCACTACTCCTATATATCGGAACTCATACGTGCACAGATGTCGTGCCGAACGTGGATCAGGATTAATTGCTATACTCCCTCTGTTTAAAAATATAAGATGTTTTATCTCTTTTCTAACACCTATGTATCTAGATGATTTTTAGTATGTAGATTTACTCATTTTAATTCTAACCTACACACTAAAAGCTATATAAATACATAAATATGAGAAAAGGGCTAAAACATCTTATATTTTGAAACGGAAGGGGTAATTCCTAACACCAAGTTCTCCTTCCACCCCAACGAGCAGAGCATGAGGCTGCAACGGGTGTGCTCGAGCCCGTCTCCTTTCCCGATCCAGGAAATTCCAGCGGCCATCGATGAGCTTACGCTGCTGCCCAAACATAGTTCTTGGCTTAGGGTCATCAGCGAGTCGCGGCTTAGGGCGAGATCCCCTCTCCCAAGCCGTCCCATACCTGAAGTGTTTGCGGAGGCCAAGTCGGACAGCAAGAGGTTCTCCACTGCACTGCCGCCACAAGAATCTTTGTCTCCAACACGAGGAGCGCCCCGGGCGGCTGCGCCATTGAGGGCACCGGGCAAGGTGAAACACAAGAAGAAGGATCACTGGGACAACGCAAGGGCGAGGTTTGCTGCACTGAAGGTGCTCGATAGATCGATAGTGGATCTCTCGAAGCTGCTCATTGGGGAAAAGTTGCTGCCGGGGCGCAGGGCAGTTTGCGCCATGGGATCTACAAGGAGGTGCATGTTGCTGTTAAGTACATAAGACAACCTAATGAACTGGAGAGTTGGCGTCTCAGCTCGAGAAGCAGTTCAACATGGAGATCGCCACATTGTCACTCCTCGAGCATCCTAGCGTCATTAAGCTGGTTGGAGCATGCAGCAGTCCACCAGCTTTCCGTCATAACCGAGTTCCTTTCTGCTGGTTCGTTAAGAGCATTCTTGCTCAAGCAAGAGCACAAATCCCTAACGCTAGAGAAGATCATTTTAGTTGGCTTGGACATTGCAAACGGTATGGGATACCTCCACTCGGAATGGCGTGACGTGACGTGAAACCAGAGAGAATATCATATTTGACGCAGAATGGCGTGCCAAGATTGTTGATTTTGGAATAACATGTGAAGAAGCCTACTGCGAACCTCCTTTTTTGATAAAGAGAATATATTAATATCAAGATAATATCAATTATACCCAGCCTCTGCAACAACACAATATCTAGAGAAAATCTAGACATCAGGGATGCACACAGCCAAAAAACAAAAGAAAAAGTAAACAAAGACCCCGCCAAAGCAATCAGATGCTCGAGGCAGCAAGAGCAGCACTAGTGGTGATAACACGTAGATTCCGAAAATGATTTCTCCAAAACAACGCCTTCAGGAAGGTAACAGTGCATAAATACCGTCGTCGTCCGGTCTAACCCACATGGTTAGATCATGGGTTTTCATCCTGGAGAAGGTCCAATCTCTCGACAATGCCTTCAACAAGGAAACAACTAGAAAGCCGTCATTGCCAAGTACAACCACCGAAGGTCAGACTTAGGATTTTCACCCAAGAAACTGAGACCGCCAAGAACGAAGTTTACACTATCCGCACTAGCCGAGACCACTGCTGCAAAACACCAATTGTCTGACACACATATTTCTCACAATCCGCTGCGAGTACTCCATGAAAACTTAATCAGCTCTCGATTCAAACTGAGATGCGAGATAAATTCTCCAAAGCCTTTTCAGTCTTCCACCATGATCCCCGATAGCACCTTAGAGATCGCAGCAATGAAAGTGCCAAGGCAAATCCGAGGTGCATTAGGGTCGGTCGCCACTAGGAACATGGAATCATCGCCATCAACAACAGCGACATAACTCCCTTGATGAAGACATAACAGGCGAAATAGCCCAAGGGGTTTTGTCTGCCGGGAAGTCAATACGGCGCCTGCATATCCCAGCACGCACACACCTCGTAGGCGCACCTGCATGAGGCCAGTGAGGACGCAGGACTCGTTCCTGTACGGGCTGAGCGGCGGCATGGAGATCCTGGCGGTTGACCAGAATCGGCAAGAGGTCCGTGGTGAAGGAGAGCCACCGGCCACCGGGAATAGCACCGAACGGTAGCAGCCTAGGCTTCAATTCCGGTCTCGACCGGGGCGTCGATCTGGAAGCATGAAACTTGATGGCGACCGATCCGGACGATTCATCATCTCCGGAGCCATCCACCTGAAGGTCCCTGTATCATTCGGTAGAATTTTTTTTTACCGGTGGCCGGACATTTATCCCCTCTTTCCCGGGTCGCCCTAGAGAGGCGACTCCGGAGGCCCAGCCGCCGCCACCCAACAGGCACAGCTCCATCTCCCCGTTCACCCTGCCACCGCTGGAGGAGGCCGTCGGCGGACGGCGGCGGTGGGGTGCCCCCTCTTTTTTAGCTGTTATCTTTCTCTTGACCTCAGTTGTTTCTTCCGCCGCTGTGAGATCCCTCTTTGGTTTTTCTCCTTGGCCTATGACGGCGAGCACCAGCTGGGAGCGGGACTCACGCTGTCCCAATATGATTTGGTCGTCGGGACAGATGTGCTTCGCTGAAGATGAAGCACAAACCCTATGGTTGAAAGGTTGATGTGTACCGCTTTGGCCTCATCTTGTGGGAAATGCTTACCGGCTCAGTGCCTTATGAATATTTGACTCCCTTCCAAGCAGCCTTCGTGGGTTTTGACAAGAATGTGAGGCTGGCCATTTCTTTTTAGATAAAGAGTATTTATTAATATCGCGAAGATACCAATACACCCAGCCTCTGCAACAACATCATGCCCAAAAGGCATAAAGGATGCACACAACCAAAAAAAAGGAAAAAGAAATACAGAAAAAGAAAAGTCCCGCTACAGAGATCGAAAACTTGAAACAGCAACACTGACACCACCAAGACAACACCAGAAGATCAGCTTCTCCATAAGCGACGCCTCCAAGAAGGAAACAGTGCACAAACGATGTCGTCGCCCGATCATAGATCTTAGGTATTCACCCTGAAGAAAGTCCTCACTCTCAAAATAATGCCTTCAACAAGAACATTGTCAGGCACAACCAATTAAGGCCAGACCTTGGATTTTCACCTTGAAAGATAGAACTCTGAACTTCTCCCGTGCAGTCGCCCCCACAAACAAGTCGCTATTTAAAGTCACGAAGCTCCAAGCCAATTCCATCTCACCATCAAGTTCCAACCACCATTGCTCTTCCACCGATCTCGGCTTTCATAACCTTCTCCGCCAGCTTCATGGAAAGAAAACGAGCTCCATGAAGGCTGGCCATTCCTATTAGCTGCCCAGCAGCATTACGGGTTCTGATTAAACAATGTTGGGCCTTGCAAGCAGATAAAAGGCCCAAATTCTAGCAAATAGCTAAGTTATTGGAATAGTTTAAGATGGTTCTGGATAGAGATGGAACGCTTGACAACATACCAAGCTCAAACTGCCTCGAGACTTGTGATCACAAGAAATGGTTAGCTCACTGGATCCACAAGCTCAAACACCATCATCATGATCTTTCCGAACCTCCACCGCCAAAACGTCTATAGCCAATCTCCCCTCTTCCAATATGTTCTAGTCCGAGTAGTTTTCAGAATGTAATTATCAAAAAAAAATCTTTTTTGGTATATAACAAAAAGTAGCATTTGCTTGTCATATTTCAGACAATCATACTAGCATAGACTGTTCAAAAAAAAATACTAGCATAGTAAGTACTTCTCCTGCTTCAAAAAAAGTTACATAGCATTGTAGTACAGCTAGAATTCGATTTTTGCACACACAAAACTAGAATTCAACCTGCAGTATTAACCAAGTGCGAGGTAGTATTTCTCCACGACCCTAAGTTTATCTACAAGTTCATTATATTAATACGTCGGCCGTAAAGGTAACGGGACGGGCATCCACAGCGTTGCCATCGCCATATCTGACATGTAGTACTATTTGGCAACGCTGGGAAATATAGCAAGTGTTCTGCAGTGTATAGCCGATGCCAAATATCTGAAAAGTGGGTCCCAATACTGCCCCAGATAACAAAAGAAATCTTCTTTCTTGCCCACCGTGCTCTCTCTCTCTCTCTTATCTATCTTCTTCCTCACCGAGGAGAAATTCCTCTTGATCTACTCTCTTGGCTCTCTTCTCCTCCTAAGATAATTCACATGTGCCTGCTTCCTTCAAATCCTCTATTCGGCCAGAGGCCTTTAGCTCCGCCATGTGCTATTCCTTCAGCCTGGAGTCGCGCCGGAGCCCGGCTACCTTGTCCTTGCACTCCACCTCCATTGCTTCGCTGCGGCCGGCCACGCGCGACGCCCCTCATCACCAGCTACATATGCAGCGCTCGTCCAGCTCCGCCGCTTGTGGGCATGGCTCCGACGGAAACTTCCAAGAGGAAGCAGGCGGTGAGAGAGATTGGAGGCGTGGGGGAATGATATTTTTATTCCGTCGATGGATTTGGCATCGGAGCACGGAGTTGCTCCGATTCCCTAATTTCTCTGATTTGGAACCACCCCCACAATGGTGGGAACTAGTTCCAAAAGCCACAAAGTGAATATGGAACTACTTTTAGCATATCCACACGTTAGAAGAAGAAAAATAAGTATATGCACACGCAGGCATGTGGTTTTGGCACCCGGGCTCCATGAAGCCAGGTTTGAGAAAATAAAAAATCACATTTAATTTTTCAAAAAATATGACTTTGGACATGTGGATACATATTTATATTATCTACAGATTTGCAAAGTTTTGAATAGAAATATCAAGAATTTTGGACTACACAAAAAATTCAAAATAGTAGCTCAGAAAAATGATAAAAGAACTTATTTTTTATCCCAGATTTGTCTTTTTTTTGTAGGTCACAAATAGTAACATATTTCAACGAAACTTGTGCCGTGCATGCTAGATGTGTAGATGTACTCAAATAAATTTTTTTTTTTTAGATTTGAAAACGTGATTTTCAATTATTCTTAAAATGGGCTCGATAGAGCTCGGGTGCTACATGCATTTTTCACCCCCACCCCGTTTTCCAACTCCGGTGATGCGGAGCTAGCTAGACCATCAACTACCACCACCAGTAGAGATGCAAAAAATCTCGGAAGGGCCAACAGCCCAAATTAACTGGCGTCAGTGTGCGCGCCGGTGAGCTAACACCATAACACGTATAGCAACCGTGGATCGACCTGAGGCGTGTACAACGCTCCTGTACGAACGCGTGCGCCATCGATCTGCAACCCCGACAGATTTGTGCCCGATATTTCCATGGGCATATTTAGACCGGATCGGTCAGATCAGCTGAACTGCCAACCGACCAATGACCAAATCATCCCAAAAACGCTGTCTTGTGTTGAGGTGTGCGGGCATGCACATACTTCACATTTGCCAAGCAGGTTCCGTCGGTCAAAAGTACACTATTTTTAAAGCTTGACATGAACACATTTGGTTTGGTGTGGTGCTATCACGCGGACCGACCATATCACTCAGCTCTCAAAATTCCAAACGAATCAAACAACACATAACTAGAGTAGGGCAGACATCACCCACAAAACCGAAGTTTTCTTTACACACAGAACCGATCTAAGTGAAACAACCACCAATATTTAGGTGACCTACCTGCAGGGACAATGCATGCCAGGAACCAAGGTTGAGTAAACCACTAGTCTCTCTAGTCTCTGGATTCATTGGCTTCTTATAAATACCAGACGTTCTCTCATCTCCCAGCCATCACACAAACAAGTAGCCGGCCCAAAGCACCCAGCATTCACCATGGCTTGCAAAAACACACTGTCCTCCCTTGTCTACCTCGGGGTTTTGCTGCTCTCATGCAGTTACATGAGCAGCGCAGCACGCCACCTAGCGGAGGCAGTGCCCAAGGAGGAGCACCCCATCGTGCCGGAGCTGCCAAAGCCAGAGCTCCCACCACATTCTGCTATGCCCGAGCTCCCGAAGCCAGAACTACCTCACCCCATCGCGCCTGAGGTGCCAAAGGAGCCCGAGCTACCGCACCCAATCGTGCCCGAGGAGCATGAAGTGCCGCACCCTGCAGTACCGGAGATGCCAAAGGTGCCTGAAGTGCCACACAATGTTGTGCCAGAGCTGCCAAAGCCCGAACTGCCGCCACACCCTGCAGTACCCGAGCTGCCAAAACCTGAGCTACCACACAATGTTGTGCCAAAGGAGCCTGAAGTCCCACACACCGTCGTACCGGAGGTACCAAAGGAGCATGAAGTGCCCCATCCCGCCATGCCTGAGCTGCCCAAGCCGGAAATACCACATCCTACCATCCCAGAGGCGCCCAAGGAGCCCCATGTGCCGGAGGTGCCAAAGCATGAACTGCCACCATTCCCCAAAGCCGAGCTGCCTCCGATGCCTGACTTCCACTTTCCAAAGCCAGAGGCCAAGCCATGATCGGACTACCTCCATCATCTCTGTAGGGCCTGTTATCTAAATTTTCATATGTATACGTGATGCATGTGTCTGATGGTTATGTAAAAGTATGTACTGTACATGTCGTTATTAGCCTGCGATCTAGCTCTCTGTACTCTATTTGGTTTGCGCATGAGTACTACATGTATTGGATTCTATATATGTGCGTCGTTAAAGAATTCTGAACATATTGGCTGCATTATATAATTCATTTCAAATAGTTGCATTTTGTAGTGTAGTAGAGAAGGCCCGAGAACCCAAGTTTAATCCAAAGCTAAATATAACTAAGTTTGCATGGGGATATATATAGAGAGAGTATACCAGCTTACAGAATGACCTTATTTAATATCTAAAAGAAAAAACTACCGCTGATTTCTTACATAAAACAAAAGCACATTGACAAGAGCTTGTATTTGTTTTGCTAAAAACATTTTTTTAAATCATCATAGTGAACTTAAACACCTCTATTTTTAGGTTCCGATTGCTATTGAGTTGAGTTGGATTTCTTTACATCCTTGTTGGAAACATTAAAACAATTAGTGGCACAAATCCTAAGCACAATTATAATTGCACATTCTCAATCAACCAAAGAGAAAACGTAGAAAAATAATTTACATATTATAACAATACATGTTAAACAATTAATATTTAAAGGGAAAGTGATCAAATGAGGTTTTAGAAACCAAAATAAATTTGTTAGTAGATTATATTTTTCGTAGATTATATATTTTTACAATAACACTACTTACAAATTTTGTAATGCCCAACTTTGGTGTATTAAAGATGCAAGTAACAATTATTAAAAATCAAAGGGTACAAATAAAAGAGTTAAAAAATAGTTGTGCATGGCAAATACATTTTCATAGTTTCAAAAATGGGGAAAGGTATAAAGAAGGAAAAAACAATTTGTCAAATAGAAAGAATAAGTAGTTTTTAACATTGATGTTCGGCAAATTCAAGGGAGTATCACGTTGAATGCAACATTGTTGTTCCTGTAGAAATACTTGACATGGAGTAACTTCACAGTGAAGGCAAATCTTGAAAAATTACCCCCTTGATGAACTATGTGCTTTGCACCCTCTGTCAACTAAAAAAACATTGACTTCAGTCCATCACCTTGTGGTTCTAACTTGTACAAATCCTCAAGCGGGTCGGGAATTTTATGATCTTCATACGCATCCTTCTCCAAACCAGCATGCTCTTGAGGAACATCTTTTGCAAAACGATCGTCATCTTCACGAAGATCGTGTGCCTCTATATCAGGTTCATAGTTTAGCATGTAAAGGTTCTACATGATGGATCAATGCAGTTTCATGTGGGACTATAGCTTGATTTACTTGGATGACATAGTATGGCTACAACAATATGATTGTTTAAATGCATTCCATATTTTTCTTTCTTAAATCAAGATTCGAATGGAGACATATATCAAATTACAAAACATATTTAGTGGAGGCTATAAGGCACAACTGACCGTACGAAAGGAAGTTTAATTAGATATTTCCAACCAAATAATGAAACTTTTACCACCTCTTGCTGTAAGAAGTAAACAACAATATTCAATGGCTAACTAACCCTGAGTAAAATGAAAATAGCCCAAAAATAAATCCAATACTCAAATTTCAAATAAAAATTTCTGAAAAATTAACTCTCCGGAGCAATCCATTAGAAACACGTACCAATATATTTGTTTCAACAAACATTTTCCAAAGTTCCAAAACATGTAACAATTTTATATTCTGCATGACTGATACTTACAAGAAAACGACATATTTCACATTTTCACCTACCTAACTGGTTAATTCCAATGTTAACATATTTTTTGAAAAATATCACTAATTATTGTGGTGAGACTAAATTACCAAGATATATTCTCTCCGACCACGACAGACAAAATATACTCTCTCCGACCACTAATATATACCTGTCGCTAACATGATGTATCTAGACATATTTTAGTGTCTAAATACATCATGTTAAAGACAGGTATTAATGGTCGGAGAGAGTATGTGAACTGCCCAACTAACGATATATGCAGGCTGAGAATGAGATGCATCATGCATGTACTGATCTGACTGCATCTTCCATAAAGCCAGGCTCCTATAACTTCAAAGTACACTATTAGGAACTTGACATGTGGTATGATGCTACCGGCCATATCACACAGGTCTCAAAATTCAAAAGTAATTAAGCAGCACATAACTATGTAAGGGTAGAGATAAAACACAAACTGAACTTTTTTCGCACACAAAACTGTAGCAAGTAAACAGCTACCAAAATGCAGGTGACCTACCAGGGTCCAATGTTCAGCAAGACTGCTAGCCTCTCTGCTGCAAAGAGAGATTCATTTGGCGTCCGTCCTATAAATAACAGCAGTTCTCTTCTCTCCCAGCCATCACAGAAGGAAGTAGCCTCCCACCGATAAACACACAAATAAGTTCACCATGGCGTGCAGGAACACCATGTCATCTGTTGTATACTTGTATTCCTTTTGGTGCTATTGTTCTCATGCACTTCGAGCAGCGCAGCCAGGCGCCTAGAGGAGGCCGTGCCCAAGGAGGAGCACCCACCACATCCTATCGCGCCGGAGCTGCCAAAGCCCGAACTCCCACCACATCTTTCTATCCCCGAGCTGCCAAAGCCTGAACTGCCTCACCCTATCGTGCCTGAGGTGCCCGAAGTACCACATCTCGTCGTGCCGGAGATGCCAAAGGTGCCTGAAGTACCACATCTCGTCGTGCCGGAGCTGCCGAAACACGAAATGCCGCCACACCCTGCAATGCCTGATCTGCCGCATCCAGCTGTGCCTGAAGTGCCAAAGGAGCCTGAAGTCCCACACGCCATTGTACCAGAAGTACCAAAGGAGCACGAAGCGCCCCACGAACTGCCTAAGCCTGAAATGCCACATCCCGTTGGATAATTAGGCACAATTTCCATGATTAATTCCAGAATATTAAACATGACAACGCTAGCTACTACCACATGTAACTCGAACATACTAGATGTACTGAACAACAAGATGAACGGAAACAAGTAGCAGCGAAACATGTACTCGCAGAACATGATGAACAGGGAAACATCAGTACACCGCACGTACCGGTCGCTTGCAGATGTAGTCGTAGCAGTAACGTTGTTGATGACAACGTTGGAGTAGACCGGTCGAAGCAGACGGCGATGAAGACGCACTAGTGGAAAAAGAGCCTTTGGCCAGGACCCTTTAGTCCCGGCCTCCATCTGGGCCGGGACTAAAGGCCCGGCCACGTCGCCCGAAATTCGCCAGCCGCCCGGGAGGCTTTGGTCCCGGCCCGTAACGACCCTTTAGTCCCGGTTTGAGACACAAACCGGGACTAAAGGGCTACGCGCTGAGAGGTCCCCCTGTGCGCACCCTTTAGTCCCGGTTTGTGTCTCAAACCGGGACTAAAGTCCTTTGCCTATATATATATGGCTGCAGCCCCTCTTTCCACTCTTCCTTGCATTTTTCTTGGATGGATCTAAGTGGGTGTGTGCTAGCTCTCCTTTTTGCATGGATGCACTAGAGGTGTTTGATGAAATATGTGTTAGAGCGATGCCGCTTCAGTTCACCGAACACAACTACGATATGAGGTGCCCGAGCCACGCTTAAGTCTCTTCCTCTTTATTTCCACTTATTCTAAAAGGTTAGCAACTATATTTTCTCGTTTAGACCGTGCGGTACTAATTTTTAGGATCGTGATTATGTTTGATATACTGTTGCATGACGCAGATGAGCCATCCATGGATGTACGGTGATCGACGCACAGCCGCTTACAGAGAAGGCGTGCATTCTTTTCGAGATGCGGCCGATGCGAACAAGCATGGTGGTGGCTATATGTTTTGTCCATGTGTTGAATGTCGGAATGAGAAGGACTACACTTCCTCAAGAGTCATTCAGAGCCACCTGCTTCGGTCCGGTTTTATGTCGGGCTATAATGTTTGGACCAAGCACGGAGAAAGAGGGGTTATGATGGAAGACGACGATGAAGAAGAAGAGAACGATGATGACAACTACCGATCTATGTTCCCTGAGTATGCTGATACCGCAATGGAAGACAATGAAGAAGAAGATCAGGGTGCAGAACGGGAACCAGATGAGCCCGCTGATGATCTTGGCCGGGTCATTTCTGAAGCACGGCGAGGCTGCGACACAGAAAAAGAGAGGTTGCAGTTCGAGCAGATGTTACAGGACCACAACAAATTGTTGTACCCAACTTGTGAAGATGGCCAGAAGAAGCTGGGTAGCACACTGGAATTGCTGAAGTGGAAGGCAGAGACCGGTGTGACTGACTCGTCATTCGAAAAGTTGCTGGTACTGATGAAGAAGATGCTTCCAAGAAAGAACGAATTGCCCGCCAGCACGTACGAAGCAAAGAAGCTTGTCTGCCCTCTAGGATTAGACGTGCAGAAGATACATGCATGCCCTAATGACTGCATCCTCTACCGCGGTGAGAAGTATGAGAATATGGATAAATGCCCGGTATGCACTGCATTGCGGTATAAGATCAGAAAAGATGACCCTGGTGAGATTGAGGGCGAGCCACCCAGGAAGAGGGTTCCTGCCAAGGTGATGTGGTATTCTCCTATAATACCATGGTTGAAACGTCTGTTCAGAAATAAAGATCATGCGAAGTTGTTGCGATGGCACATGGAAGATCGTATGAAAGACGATAAGTTGAGGCACCCCGCCGATGGTCGGCAGTGGAGAAAAATTGAGAGGGAGTTCCCGAGATTTGCAGGTGACGCAAGGAATTTATGGTTTGGTCTGAGTACAGATGGCATGAATCCTTTTGGGGAGCAGAGTTGCAGTCACAGCACCTGGCCCGTTACTCTATGTATCTACAACCTTCCTCCTTGGTTGTGCATGAAGCGGAAGTTCATTATGATGCCAGTGCTTATCCAAGGTCCAAAGCAACCCGGCAACGACATTGATGTGTACCTAAGGCCATTAGTTGACGAACTTTTACAGCTGTGGGCCGAACCAGGTGTACGTGTGTGGGACGAGCACAAACAAGAGGAATTTGACCTTCGAGCCTTGCTTTTCGTAACCATCAATGATTGGCCTGCTCTTAGTAACATTTCAGGACAGTCAAACAAGGGATACAATGCATGCACGCACTGTTTAGATCAGACAGAAAGTATATATCTGGACAAATGTAGGAAGAATGTGTACCCGTTCAATCGTCGTTTTCTTCCGCCCAAGCATCCCTTAAAGAAAAAAGGCAAGCATTTCAATGGCAAGGTAGAACCCCGGGGGAAGCCTGTCATCCGTACTGGTGCTGAAGTATTTGATATGGTCAAAGATTTAAAAGTAATCTTTGGAAAGGGTCCTGGCAGCCAACCTGTTCCTAACGGCCCTGATAAGCGCGTACCCATGTGGAAGAAGAAATCTATATTTTGGGAGCTACCCTATTGGGAAGTCCATGAGGTCCGCTCCGCAATCGACGTGATGCACCTGACGAAGAATCTCTGCGTGAATATTCTAGGCTTCCTGGGCTTGTATGGGAAGTCAAAAGATACACCGGAAGCACGGGAGGACCAGGAACGTCATAAAGGAAGAGATGGCATGCATCCAGGGCAGTTTCAAGGGCGTGCCAGCTACGCTCTTACTAAGGAAGAGAAGGAAATCTTCTTTGAAGTCCTTTTCAGTATCAAGGTCCCGACTGGCTTCTCGTCGAATATAAAGGGAATCATAAATATGAAAGACAAAAAATTCCAAAACCTAAAGTCTCATGACTGCCACGTGCTTATGACGCAATTGCTTCCGGTTGCATTGAGGGGAATTCTACCGGAAAATGTTCGCCTGGCAATTGTGAAGGTATGTGCATTCCTCAATGCAATTTCTCAGAAGGTAATCGATCGAGAAAGTCTATCAGGGTTACAGATTGATGTGGTCCAATGTCTGGTCAGCTTTGAGTTGCTGTTCCCGCCATCCTTCTTCAATATAATGACACACCTCCTAGTTCACCTAGTCGAAGAGATTAGAATTCTCGGTCCTGTATTTCTACACAATATGTTCCCCTTCGAGAGGTTCATGGGAGTCTTAAAAAAATATGTTCGTAACCGTGCTAGGCCAGAAGGAAGCATCTCCAAGGGCTATGGAACAGAGGAGGTCATTGAGTTTTGTGTGGACTTTCTTCCTGACCTTAAGCCGATTGGTGTTCCTGAATCTCGGTATGAGGGTAGGCTGACAGGAAAAGGCACACTAGGAAGGAAAGCAAAAGTATGTATGGACGGTCATTCTTTTTCTCAAGCACACTACACAGTTCTACACAATTCCACCGTGGTGGCTCCGTATATCGTGAGACACAAGAATATTCTACGCTCCGAAAACCCGGGGAAGACTGACTCTTGGATTAAAGGGGAACACGAGAAGACTTTCGGCAGTTGGTTGCAGACACATCTCATGAATGATGACACCGTTGGAGATCAGCTGTACTGTTTGGCCAGGCCACCATCTTCTACTATATGTACTTTCCAAGGGTACGAGATAAATGGGAATACATTTTACACGGTTGCCCAAGATAAAAAGAGCACCAACCAAAACAGTGGTGTCCGCTTTGATGCAACAGACGAGAATGGGCACTGTTTGGAAACATATTATGGGTACATAGAGGAGATATGGGAACTTGACTATGGACCTACTTTTAAGATCCCTTTGTTTCGGTGCAAATGGGTGAAGCTGACAGGAGGCGGGGTAGTTGTAGACCAAAAGTACGGCATGATAACAGTGGATCTCAACAATCTTGCGTACATGGACGAACCATTCGTCCTAGCCAACGATGTCGCTCAGGTTTTCTATGTGAAGGACATGTCTACAAAAACGAGAAAAAGAAATCAGCAAAAGAAGACATCGTCCGATGAGCCAAAGCGCCACATAGTTCTTTCAGGGAAAAGAAACATCGTGGGAGTAGATGACAAGACAGACATGTCAGTAGATTATAATAAGTTTCATGAAACTCCGCCCTTCAAAGTGAAAACTGACCCAAGCATCCTACTGAATGATGAAGATTCTCCATGGCTACGACCCAGAAGAAAACAGAAATAATAGATAGGAATGTTGGTGCAATAATGTAATAATGTATTAAACCTTTTATGTAATGCATGATGAAGATTCTCCATGGCTACGACAGACACGGTTACATGGATGGCTGGATGTGAAGAATGGTATGGATCGGTCATCACCGCTCTTTAGAAAAAAAGCCGGCTCACTTTAATAGTTTTGTCAAATTCTAAAATATACAAAAAGAATATTAATCAATATAGTTTTAATTAAAAATGGCAAAATAGTTAATAGTTTGGATAGTTAAAATAATTAATTTTGAAAATAGAAAATGGTTTTGAATTAGTTAATCAATTTCAAACACTTTTCATATTGAAAGTTTTGTCAAATTCTAAATTATACAAAAAGAATATTAATCAATATAGTTTTAATTAAAAATGGCAAAATAGTTAATAGTTTGGATAGTTAAAATAATTAATTTTGAAAATAGAAAATGGTTTTGCATTAGTTAATCAATTTCAAACACTTTTCATATTGAAAGTTTTGTCAAATTCTAAATTATACAAAAAGAATATTAATCAATATAGTTTTAATTAAAAATGGCAAAATAGTTAATAGTTTGGATAGTTAAAATAATTAATTTTGAAAATAGAAAATGGTTTTGAATTAGTTAATCAATTTCAAACACTTTTCATATTGAAAGTTTTATCAGATTCTAAAATATACATAAGTTATTCAATTCAAAATTACAAATTCATATTTGAAATGAAAAACTGAAAAAATTTCAGCATTGGCGCGCATTTATTGCACCTTTAGTCCCGGTTGGATCCACCAACCGGGACTAAAGGGGGGGGGGGGGGCTCGGGGGGCTCGGGCGGTTACCGGCCCCACCACCCTTTAGTCCCGGCTGGGGGTTCAAACCGGGACTAAAGACCCCCTTTAGTCCCGGTTTGAGCCCCCAGCCGGGACTAAAGGGGGGGGGGGGGGTATAAAGCCTGCGCCCCACTTCTCTTCTTCCCCACTGCACACTTAGCGCGAAAACCATCGACGACGCCGAGCGCGAGGAGCTTCCCGAGAGGAACGTTGCGGTCGGCCGGATTTTTGACGCCGCCGCCGAGACCCGCCACGCCGCGCCGCCCTCCCCCCGCCGCCCGCCGCCCTCTCCCGCGCCGCCCTCTCCCGTGCGCCGCCGCCCTCTCCCGCGCCGCCCTCTCCCGTGCGCCGCCGCCCTCTCCCGCGCCGCCCGCCGCGCCGCGCCGTCCGGCCCCGACCCTCCCCAGCCGACGCTCGCGGTGAGACCGCCAACCACCGTCCCTCCCTTTTTTTTGGTTAGGGTTAGATAGAATATAAATAGAAAAATAATAGAAATAGAAATAGAAAAATAATTGTGTTACGGTTACATAGAATAGAAATAGAAATTGTGTTAGGGTTAGATAGAATAGAAATAGAAAAATAATAGAAATAGAAATAGAAATAGAAATAGAAATAGAAATAGAAATAGAAATTGTGTTAGGGTTAGATAGAATAGAAATAGAAAAATAATAGAAATAGAAATTTAATTGTGTTAGGGTTAGATAGAATAGAAATAGAAAAATAATAGAAATAGAAATAGAAATTTAATTGTGTTAGGGTTAGATAGAATAGAAATAGAAAAATAATAGAAATAGAAATAGAAATTTTATGTTAAAACTTTATGTTAGATAGAAATTGTTAGATAGAATAATAGAAATAGAAATTGTTAGATAGAATAGAAATGCTTAGCAAAATAATTGTTAGTAAATAGGTTAGCAAAATAATTGTTAGCAAATATTTGTTAAGTAGTAATAATTGTTAGCAAATATTTGTTAAGTAGTAATAGTTGTTAGCAAATATTTGTTAAGTAGTAATAATTGTTAGCAAAATATTTGTTAAGTAGTAATAATTGTTAGCAAAATATTTGTTAAGTAGTAATAATTATTAGCAAATATTTGTTAAGTAGTAATAGTTGTTAGCAAATATTTGTTAAGTAGTAATAATTGTTAGCAAATATTTGTTAAGTAGTAATAATTGTTAGCAAAATAATTATTAGATATAAGTAAGATTTGTTAAGTAGTAATAATTATTAGCAAATATTTGTTAAGTAGTAATAATTGTTAGCAAATATTTGTTTTGTTATTAGTTAGGGTTAGTAGTTAGATAATAAGTAAGATTATTTTGTTAGTTATTATTCCATATAGCGTAGATAATTGAAATATAAATGTCTGTTTTTTGCAGAAACTATGGATCCACATAGCAGGAACCTCGAAGAGGAAGAACTTCTCGAAGATATAATCAAAGACGCCCCCGACGTTGAACCAGCTGAATCTCCGTCGTCGTTTCTGAACCCCTCCGGAGATGGAATGGAGGTCGACCGACACGAAGATGAAGCCGACGGGGCAGGAGATAGCTCCAATAACGGAGAAGGGGATAGCTCCACTGATGGAGAAGCCGGTGGAGAAGCCGGTGGAGAAATAACAAAGTCGGGCGAGGTATTCATATGAAGTTCGGCAATCACTTGTAATATGTGAAAAATATTGGAGATAGCTCTATATTGTATACATATACATTAATTTGACGAATGTTTCTCCCTCTTAGGCCTCCACATCAAGCAAAGCTACGAAACGAGGCCCGACTAAAAAGTTGGATGCACGGACGCATTACACCTTTGAGGTGATATTGCCTACGGGCGAACCAAAGCTTCCTAAGAATGCTGCTGACACATTCAAGAAGCAATGCGGAGTTCTCGTTAGGGATCACGTCCCGATCAGCGTTCGGGAGTGGAACAAGCGCAAAGGGGCAGCCGATAGTGACTATGTCGCTGAAAGGTACAAAGATAATCTTTGGAATGATATCATGTCACATTTCAACCTGCCAGAATGTGAGAATCAAGACGCCGCAAATAAACTGAGGGCCAAAGTCAAGCAGTGGACTCTAAAGAAGATGGCCGAACTGTTCCGTAGCTGGAAGAAGAAGCTATGGCAAGACTATCTGAAGACAAAAAAAGTGCCAGTATTCGAGGGGTATCTAGCCAAGCAGGCGAATCACTGGAAGGCATTTCAGGAGTACAAGCAGTCAGAAGATGCCAAGGCATTATCAGAAAAGAACAAGAAAAATGCCGACAAGAAGAAATATCACCACACGCTGGGGCCAGGGGGCTATGAGACTGCCATCCCAAAGTGGGATAAGAAAGAGCAAGATCTGCTAGCTAAAGGCATCGTACCTGAACCCATCCGTGATGAGTGGGAATTGAGAGCAAGGAATTGGTTCCTTGCGCATGGTGGTTCGTACGACGAAGAAACAGGGGACCTCATCTGCAGTGACGGTCTTAGGATACCCAGGGAGAATTGGAAAAAGATAGTGAAAGAAATTAAAGAGGGAAAAAGACAGTTCACTGCAGATAGAGAGAAAGATTTGCTCACACTGGTCCTCGGCAATGACGAACATGGAGGACGAACGCGAGGCTTCGGTCCTTCTTACCCGTGGTGGCTTGGGTTTGCCAAAGACCAAGACACTTACAGAAGCCGAGCGAGAGCAAAGAAGCGACAGCACGATGAGGAGAATGACAAGTTCAACCAGTTGCTTGCCAGGCTTAACGAGCAACAGAAGCAGATTGACGAGCTTAGAGAAGTAGCGCGCCAGGAAGATCCTGCACTCGATATTACCGGCGCCCCATCTAAGCGGAAAAGCAGCGTGGCTGAATCTGAGGCCCCGCCCGACGATGCACGAAGAATGATAGAGGGCGGTCCCGGCTACCCCGTGGATGGAATCAAGGAGTCAACATCATGTGAACTCCATCAGAAATTCAAGAACATATCCATGAAGGTGGCCGTCGGACAAGCTTTACCTTCTGGCCCTGATGCACGCTGGCATGGCCATGAGATTCCAGCTGGCTTTGCTAAAGTCGGGGTGGATGAAATCATGGCGGGGTTTCATGATATGGAGCTCGACATGGCTGGACCCGAAGATGAGAGGACACTTGGAGAAGTACTGGGTGGAGTCATCCTATGGGACAAGAACTACATCAAGCTTCCAGGCTCGGCCCCAAGGACAACACCGCCTCCGAGTCGTCGCAGGTCACCTACACCTCCATCACCTCCAAGCCCTCCACATGACGACGGCCACCACAACACGAGTCCATCTCGATCACCGCCGCCGGACTTGGGTCGGCCGTCTCCGCCGCCGCCCGCTAAGGATACTAAGCAGAAGCGTGCCAGCAAGAACGCTCCGTCCATGAGTTCTAAGCGACGGAGCTCCCCAAAGCGCAAACTGTCGCCCCTCCCAAAGGTACCTCATGCTAATCTTCCTATCAGACCTTATGATCGTACCGACGAGGAAAACGCCAGGATAGCAAAGGAACATTATGAGGCGCAGATGAAAAAGAAGGAACCCGAGCCCCGCCCGGAATACACCGAGAAGCAAATAGCATATGCAAAATACTTCATGACCCTTCCATCACAGTATGACTTACACCATAAGCCTGACGACTATACACGCACATTGCAGAAGGAAGGGCAAAAGAGCAAGTCACGTGCAAGTGCAAGTGCAAGTGGGAGCAAATCAAGTTCAACTACAAGCAAAATAAGATCAGACGTTCCTCAGCTTGGACAACAGGCCAAACAGTCGATCCCACCCCTCAGGGTGTTACCCGAGAATGTTCCCTCTCTGGTGCAGGGGCAAGATTTGGGATTAGCAAAGAAGTGGGCGGATGAATGGGGTATCCCGGTTGAAGTCATTCTAGCTTCCCAAGACGACGTGGTAGCCAAGGCTGTGGTAGCCCCTAAGCCACAGTTTGTCATGGGAGCGCCTTTGGTCAGCAAAGATAAGTTTGATGATCTCCCAACAAATATGCGTTACTTGCATACATGGTACTTAAGTGAATCAAAGAAAGGGAGAACGATGATCGTGGCGCTTGTCCCACGGGAGTACTACGGCCGTCCCGAAGACATCCATATCGACTTTGATGAACTCTTCCAGATGTACAATGTCGACGCCCTCGACAAATCGCTTATGAGTTGCTATTGTCTGTAAGTTTTTCAATTCGTTGTCTACATATAACTTGTTCAATTATTTCAATTCATTGTCTACATATAACTTGTTCAGTTATTTCAATTCATTTTCTACATATAACTTGTTCCGTTCTGACTTGTACTCTATTATGCAGAATGAAGATTCTGGAATGTAAAAGTAGGAACATCCTAAATATTGGGTTTATTGACCCAGATAAAATACATATAAAGACGCTAACTGATAACCCCAAGGAGACGGAGGAAAACCTTCTAAGGTTTCTAACAGATCAAAATTACTGTGACCACATACTGTTTCCATACAACTTCAAGTGAGGGTCTTACTCTGTTGTGTCCATTCACTTATGAGTGTAATTGATAAGTTACTGACACATATATATATACATGTGCAGCTACCACTGGATTCTGTTGGACATTCAAATTGATAAGGGAAGAGTTGATGCCTTCGACCCATTATCGAGACCCTTGGAACAGTTCCAAAGCCTGCAGGACATGCTCCAAGGGTAATTTCAATCATTCTTGCGCTCTATCGGTCTCTTTCGATGATTTTCTGATATATCAATTAATGAAAAACTTAGCAAATCATTTTCCTTGTCGGGCAGGGTTTGGAAGCGGTTCAAGTGCGTGACTCCCGGTATCCGGCATGAGAAGCTGACCTTTAGAGCGGCTCAGGTAAGTAGTAGTATGATATACTTCTATTTTCAATACTTTTGTAATGCTAGATTATTATTTTGATTATATATATTCTATTCTCGTAAAGTGCGACCAGCAGCCACGGGGGACGCATCTATGTGGATACTATGTTTGCGAGACCATTCACACGTTTACCTCTGAGCACAAGGATTACAGATACGATGTAAGCAATAAACATTCACACCTCTATTTTTACTCGTCATTCTTTGTTATCATGATTGATATTCATATTCATCTCCTCTTCTTATATAGTACATGGCCATGCGGGAGAAGTACCTACCAGAGCAACGCGCGATTGCTGTTGCAGAGGAGCTGGCGACCTTTCTGAGAATAGAAGCTATAGACGACAAAGGACGATTTAGTGTAGCTAGGGGCCATTACTGATGTTGGTCCATGTAATCGAATAGACGGGCTCTAGTCCCGATAATTCTGATCTCCATATAATTGTATATATATATATGCTCGCTTGTAAGATAAGTTAATCTTATATATATGCATAAACTAATTCCCGAACACGCACCAAACGAGGCATCACGTTAATCCCCCGAACACCTAAAACCCTAGAACCCCTAAACCCTAAAAACCCTAAAGTAAAAAAGCAAAATCTGTAGATGCCTTTAGTCCCGGTCTGTGTTACAAACCGGGACTAAAGGTCCTGGCCCTGGATCCCTCGGAGACGCCCACGTGGACAGCCTCCGGTCTCGGCTGGTAACCAGGCCGGGACTAAAGGGTTAGCCTTTAGTCCCGCGGCTGGGGTCCCGGTTGGCAAACCGGGACTAAAGGCCATTACGGGCCGGGACCGAAGGTGCTGTCCCCACTAGTGACGGCCGTAGGCTGCACCGCCCGACTTGGATGGAAGACGACCCGTGATGAAGAGCTTGAGCAGTCGCGCAGAGCGCTTCCCAAAAACCTAATTCGCCCTCTCCCGTACAGGATCGCAAAGGCGAGTGGTTCCGGAGACCTGCTCTCCCGTTCGCCGGTGCACGCCGGCGCTCGGGATGAGGTAGACTACAGAGGCGGCGCAAGCAGCGATAGGTGGCAAAACCCTAGATCGGTTTCAGGTGTGTGCGGTGGTAGCCGGGCAAGAGTTTATATAGGCGGCGCAGCGGAGAAACCCTAGGCAACGTGGGCCACGCCCACGTCGCACGCCCGAGTCGGTTACAGTAGCCCACGATCCGGGAGCGACCCAAACTGGCTAGATAAGCTTGGCTCCGAGGCTCAATTCCGCAAACCGCGGCGCGCGCGCGCGCGTCGTGACGTGTCGTGTTGAGTCGAGACGAGACGAGCGAGCGAGGAGGAGGAGGAGCGCGCGTGTGGCACTTCTCTTCTCACTCACTTACCAAGTAGTGCAACACCCCACCTTATATGTTGGTCTACATCTCTCCCAACTTTCCATGTGGGACTAAACTTAGCTCCCACCCCTTGCCTTTGTGCAGACAAAAACTTGGGCTGCATTCCAAATGGGCTCACACACATGGGCTTTGAGATTTCTAGGAATTTCTGAAATCTATTATGGGCTCATATGAAAAAGGCCTAATATTTCAACAATCCCCCACCAGATCTCAAATGCCCATTTAGAGATTTGCCAAACCTCACTACTTGTTTATATACCAGTGTTTCAGCAGAGACTGTTAAGTTGAACTTCCGCCTAGAACCTCAAGCTACGTCTATCAGCAACTTGAACAATGGACTACGCCTTGAATTGCAAGTTTTGTGCGTCAAGATTTCACTCAAAGTCATAACCAGTACATGGCTGCCAGTAGCCTACCCCGCGGGTTGGAGCATATGCGTCGTACTCCATGGTCTCTTCATGAGTTTACTAGAGATCACCCAAATCTCATAGACTGCGACGTTTAACAGTCGAACTCATATAGGTGTGTTCTTTCAAGAATGCTCTGTAGGACAGCATCTTTGCTAATCATAGCCAACAGAAACACATTAAGGCATGTTGCCAACCTGCCTTGCAGATTTTGAGAGTTTTGCATCTTCACATAGAGAGGGTTACAGAATACTCTCCTCAGTTAAACCACTAGCTTGTTTTCCCAGGTCCTAATTCACGGGATCTCCGATCACAAAGGTTGGGTTACCGCTATGGCATAACATCTATGGTTCTCAAACCCATCTCCCTCGATGCACTATCTATCACATTGCGTGATAGCCCCTTAGTAAAGGGATCTGCCAGGTTTTTGTCTGTTTGAATATACGTAACAGTTATTACTCCGGAGTTTTGCAATTTCCTGACAGACTTCAAACGTCTTTTAACGTGTCTTGATGACTTCGCGTTATCCTTAGAATTGTTCACTTTGACAATAACTGTTTGGTTGTCACAATTCAAGAGGATGGCCGGCACAGGTTTTTCAACCACCGGCAAGTCCATCAAGAGCTCACGCAGCCATTCTGACTCTACAGTGGCTGTGTCTAAAGCAGTAAGTTCTGCTTCCATAGTTGACCTCGTCAATATGGTTTGCCTACATGACCTCCATGATACGGCGCCACCTCCAAAGGTAAACACATACCCACTAGTGGCTTTGATATCATCTACATCAGAGATCCAATTTGCGTCACTATATCCTTCAAGCACAGCAGGGTGCCCTGAATAGTGAATCCTGTAACTCATTGTACCACATAGATAGCGCATGACCCTTTCAAGTGCATGCCAATGATCAATACCCGGGTTTGACATGAACCTACTCAACTTGCTCACAGCAAAAGAGATGTCAGGTCTTGTCGCGCTCGCTAAGTACATGAGTGAACCAACGATCTGAGAATATCTCAGTTGATCTGTTGGTTCATTCTTGTTCTTACGTAATATCACACTGGGATCATAAGGTGTTGGAGAAGACTTGCCATCAATAAAGCCAAACCGGCTCAAGATCTTCTCAACATAGTGGGATTGCGATAAAGTAATCCCACTCTCGTTCTTATTCAGCTTGATGTTCAGGATCACATCAGCTTCTCCCAGATCTTTCATATCAAAGCACTTTGACAAGAAAGACTTGACCTCATGTATTACTTTCATGTTTGTACCAAAGATAAGAATATCATCAACGTACAAACACAATATAACACCTTCGCCCCCACCATGGCGATAGTAGACGCACTTGTCAGCCTCATTAACGACAAAGCCAATAGAAGTTAAAGTTCTGTCAAACTTCTCATGCCATTGCTTAGGTGCTTGTTTCAGGCCATATAAAGATTTTAGCAATTTGCACATCTTTCTCTCTTCACCTTTTACCACAAATCCATCAGGCTGATCCATATAGATTTCGTCTTCCAACTCTCCATTAAGGAAAGCTGTCTTTACGTCCATTTGATGAACGATAAGACCATAGGAGGCAGCCATGGAAAGTAGTACTCGAATGGTGGTTAGTCTTGCGACAGGTGAATAGGTGTCAAAGTAATCTTCGCCTTCTCTCTGTGTGTAGCCTTTCGC
Source organism: Dactylis glomerata (assembly GCA_007115705.1). Taxonomy (NCBI): domain Eukaryota; kingdom Viridiplantae; phylum Streptophyta; class Magnoliopsida; order Poales; family Poaceae; genus Dactylis; species Dactylis glomerata. The sequence continues at coordinate 544,758 of QXEO01001842.1, forward strand.
TACAAGTCTCGCCTTGTACTTCTCAATAGTACCATCAGGCCTTAGCTTCTTCTTGAACACCCACTTGCAGCCCACAGGCTTACAGCCATGGGGGCGCTCTGATAATTCCCATGTTCCATTAGAAAGAATCGAGTCCATCTCATTTTGGACAGCTTCTTTCCAATCATCTGCATCTCGTGATGCATATGCCCCAGCAATGGACTTGGGAGTATCATCCACAAGGTACACAATGAAATCATCACCGAAGGACTTTGCAGTCCTCCGTCTCTTGCTCCTTGTAGGAGCTTCATTGTCATCCTTCTCATGAACATTCTCAAAAACGTTCTTATGTGGTTGCTCAAAATAATCATCAGATGCACTAGATTCAGGAATTATCTCAGAAGAAAATCTAGCAGTGCTATGCATATCTTTCATAGGAAACATATTCTCAAAAACTGTTGCATCACGAGATTCCATTATAGTGTCAACATGCATATCAGGTACCTCGGATTTAACTACTAAAAATCTATAGCCAATGCTCCACTGAGCATAACCTAGAAAGATGCAATCCACAGTCTTTGGTCCGAGTTTGCGTTTCTTTGGGATGGGAATGTTGACCTTCGCCAAACATCCCCAAGTGCGCAAATACGAAAGTGATGGCTTTCTCCCAACCCACTCCTCATAAGGGGTTTTATCTTTATTCTTGTTAGGAACTCTATTCAGGACATGACATGCAGTCAACAAAGCCCCCCCCACCATGCCTTTGATAAACCAGCAGTGTCGAGCATGGAATTCACCAAGTCAGACAGAGTGCGGTTTTTCCTCTCGGCCACCCCATTAGATTGGGGCGAGTAGGGAGGCGTCCTCTCATGAATAATACCGTGTTCCTCACAGAATTCGTCAAAGATTTTAGGAAAATACTCTCCACCACGATCCGACCTAAGACGCTTGATCTTTCTCTCTAGTTGATTTTCAACTTCGGCCTTATAAATTTTAAAGTAGTCTAAAGCTTCATCTTTAGTTCGCAATAAGTAAACATAGCAAAATCTAGTCGCATCATCAATCAATGTCATGAAATATCTCTTTTCACCTTTTGTCAACACACCATTCATCTCGCATAGATCAGAATGTATGAGTTCTAGAGGTGCCAAGTTTCTCTCCTCGGCCGCCGTATGAGGCTTACGAGGTTGCTTCGATTGCACACAACTATGGCACTTAGAACCTTTGGCAATAGTGAATTTCGGAATTAAACTCATGCTGGATAACCGAGACATCAAACCAAAATTAATGTGACATAAACGAGAATGCCAAACACTGGTATCATCATTAACACCGCCACAAATATGGTTCACGGATTTATTACAGAAATCTGAAAGTGAAAAGCGGAACAAGCCTCCGCACTCATAGCCTTTTCCAATAAATTGTCCATGCTTGGAAATGACTACCTTATTCGACTCTAAAACAACCTTAAACCCATCTCTGCAGAGAAGGGAACCGCTAACAAGATTCTTGTTCATAGAAGGGACATGCTGCACGTTCCTCAGCTGCACGATCTTCCCCGAAGTGAACTTCAGATCTACCGTGCCAACACCACGAACAGAGGCATGTGACCCATTGCCCATTAGGACGGAGGAATCCCGTGCGGCCTGGTAAGAAGTGAACATAGAGATGTCAGCACACACATGAACGTTAGCACCCGTATCAATCCACCAAGAGGGAGATTGAAATACCGAAAGAACAGTAAATAGATTACCATACCCATCAGTATTGCTAGCAGTCACGACGTTGACATTCTTGGCCCTTTTCCCTCTGCGGTCTGCGCGTTCTGGGCAGTCCTTGGAAAAGTGGCCGGGCTCTCCACAAGTGAAACAAGTTAGATCACTCCTGTCCCTGTTCGGCTTCTTCTTCTTGAAGGTTGTAGTCTTTACAGGCTTGTTGAAAGAGGGCTTGAAGTTCCCTTTATTCTTGCCTGAGGATTTGCCTTTCTGCTGGACAAAGTTAGCAGTAGCATGACCCTCTCCTTTCTCAGTAGTGTCCTTAGCACGAGCCTTCTCCTCAACATCAAGGGACGCTATCAGATTTTCAACTAATATCTCCTGTCTCTTGTGTTTGAGAGCTATGGCGAAGTTCCTCCATGAAGGGGGCAACTTAGCAATAATGCAACCCGCCACAAACTTGTCGGGTAAGGCACACTTAAGGAGTTCGAGCTCTTTGGCAATGCACTGTATCTCATGAGCTTGTTGAACCACAGGAAGGTCCTTAGTCATCTTAAAATCATGAAAGCTCTCCATGATGTACAGTTCACTGCCAGCATCTCCAGCACCAAACTTGGCGTCCAGTGCGTCCCAGAGCTCCTTCCCGTCTTTTATGTGCATAAACACATCACACAGACGGTCAGCAAGAATGCTCAGAATGCATCCCACAAAGATAGTATTGGCTTCCTCGAACTTTTTCTGATCATCCTCAGACATAGTTCCTTCAGGTTTGCCTTTACTCATCTGGAACACTTTCATCGTGGTCAGCCAAAGCTCAGCCTTGTACTGCCACCTCTTAAAGTGCACACCGGTAAATTTATCCGGCCTCAGTGCATCGGTAAAACCAGCCATTGATAATTCAGGAAATTGCCTACAATTAGGTTTTTGGATTGTTGGATAATTAGGTACAATTTCCATGATTAATTCCAGAATATTAAACATGACAACGCTAGCTACTACCACATGTAACTCGAACATACTAGATGTACTGAACAACAAGATGAACGGAAACAAGTAGCAGCGAAACATGTACTCGCAGAACATGATGAACAGGGAAACAGCAGTACACCGCACGTACCGTTCGCTTGCAGATGTAGTCGTAGCAGTAACGTTGTTGATGACAACGTTGGAGTAGACCGGTCGAAGCAGACGGCGATGAAGACGGCGGTAGGCTGCACCGCCCGACTTGGATGGAAGACGACCCGTGATGAAGAGCTTGAGCAGTTGCGCAGAGCGCTTCCCAAAAACCTAATTCGCCCTCTCCCATACAGGATCGCAAAGGCGAGTGGTTCCGGAGACCTGCTCTCCCGTTCGCCGGTGCACGCCGGCGCTCGGGATGAGGTAGACTACAGAGGCGGCGCAAGCAGCGAGAGGTGGCAAAATCCTAGATCGGTTTCAGGTGTGTGCGGCGGTAGCCGGGCAAGAGTTTATATAGGCGGCGCAGCGGAGAAACCCTAGGCAACGTGGGCCACGCCCACGTCGCACGCCCGAGTCGGTTACAGTAGCCCACGATCCGGGAGCGACCCAAACTGGCTAGCTGTGACGCGTCCGTCAAGGACTCGGTCAAACGCAGATAAGCTCGGCTCCGAGGCTCAATTCCGCAAAACCGCGGCGCGCGCGCGCGCGTCGTGCCGTGACGTGTCGAGTTGAGACGAGCGAGCGAGGAGGAGGAGGAGCGCGCGTGTGGCACTTCTCTTCTCACTCACTTACCAAGTGGTGCAACACCCCGCCTTATATGTTGGTCTACATCTCTCCCAACTTTCCGTGTGGGACTAAACTTAGCTCCCACCCCTTGCCTTTGTGCAGCCAAAAACTTGGGCTGCATTCCAAATGGGCTCACACACATGGGCTTTGAGATTTCTAGGAATTTCTGAAATCTATTATGGGCTCATATGAAAAAGGCTCAATATTTCAACACATCCTACCATCCCAGAGGCGCCAAAGGAGCCCCATGTGCCCGAGGTCCCAAAAGAGCCCAAGTTACCGCACCCTGTTGCACCCGAGGTGCCAAAGATGCCGGAATTCCCACACCCCACCATGCCAGAGGTGCCAAAGCATGAACTACCACCGTTCCCGAAAGCAGAGCTGCCCCCAAAGCCCGAGTTCCACTATCCAGAGCCACAGGCCAAGCCATGATCGGACTAGCTACATGCCTACACCGTCCCCAAATCCTGAGTTATCTATGTTTGAAGATATGCATATGTGCACCGTGTGTGTGATGGTTATGTAAAATGTATTGTATTCGTATGTAGATGTTGTTAGCTTGCGGTGTAGGTCGTCATGAGAGTTTTATGTCTGAGTGATGTTGCATCTAGCAGCTGCTCGATCTGTTCTTTGTACTATATATACTAGCACAATACCCGTGCGTTGCAACGGGTCAATAAATAAAAAATATTTTTATAAAAAAACTAAATAAATAAAAAATTATGTATTAATTAAAAATCATCGAGATGAGTCGCAGCCTCGCACGGGGACTCGCCTGATGACACCAATTCTATCCTCAATCGACTGACACAATTCACACGATGATATGGAGCTCCACTGCAACTTCAAAATTCTTTTCACCGTGCATATTGCACACGGAAGTGCTGGTGCGCTGCAATAGTTATAAATAATTTAATACTGCTAACAAACCTTGAAAGCTATAAGATGTAATTTCTATCTCTCAACTCAAAATATCATATATTTCATTTTGGTTTTTTGTTTGTACCATTTGTAATATTATAGGTTCGGCGAAGGAGTTAGTTCCCTGATTCATTGTACATCAATACTCTTGAAAAGAAATAAAAACTTAGCACCTAATTTGCAATCTTCTTTATCATATCATTTGGTTTAATAAATTGTACTGGTCATGTACCCTTTACAAGAGAAAATACCATTGTTGCAACTGAACAATACACAAATACACAGAAACAGATGCAATCATATCTATCTGCCCCAAATCAGCTTTGGAGTAATTTTATTTTCAACTATTTTTGCGATTGCTATTCCATATACACACAATTCGGAGAACAAAACTGCTTGTTGTAGTCGTTTTAACATACACACAAATTCAGACAAAGGAACAACACATGGGTGATGGCCTGCCGCTCCACCTCCGCCGCCGCTTCTCGTCGCCGCCACGCCTGATGGCTCTCTTGGCCATCTCGTTGGGGAGCTCGCGCGGCTCGGCCAGGCGTGGTCAAGGTAGAGAGGATCCCTTTCAGATGATCGGAGGGGAGAGGAGAGCAGCATCGGGGGGGGGGGGGGAGGATGTTGGGCGAGGGAGACGAAGGGGAAGCGCATCACCCTCGTACGGATAGGACAGGCATTCCCGATTGTTTGGAGTCGACATACAACTGTGAGATGATATCATTACCATATTTGTAGCAAATCAACCTAATAATTCCATAAAAAATCTGGATTGAGCAAGAACTAAGCAGCGTTAATTTTTTGATGTCCAATGATGTTCAGTTCATATGCAAATGTATCCTCAATCGACTGACACAATACACACGATGATATGGAGCTCCACTGCAACTTCAAAATTCTTTTCACCGCGCATATTGCACATGGAAGTGCTGGTGCGCTGCAACAGTTATAAATAATTTAATACTGCTAACAAACCTTGAAAGCTATAAGATGTAATTTCTATCTCTGAACTCAAAATATCATATATTTCATTTTGGTTTTTGGTTTGTACCATTTGTAATATTATAGGTTCGGCGAAGGAGTTAGTTCCCTGATTCATTGTACATCAATACTCTTGAAAAGAAATAAAAACTTAGCACCTAATTTGTAATCTTATTTATCATATCATTTGGTTTAATAAATTGTACTGGTCATGTACCCTTTACAAGAGAAAATCCCATTGTTGCAACTGAACAATACACAAATACACAGAAACAGATGCAATCATATCTATCTGCCCCAAATCAGCTTTGGAGTAATTTTATTTTCAACTATTTTTGCGATTGCTATTCCATATACACACAATTCGGAGAACAAAACTGCTTGTTGTAGTCGTTTTAACATACACACAAATTCAGACAAAGGAACAACACACGGGTGATGGCCTGCCGCTCCACCTCCGCCGCCGCTTCTCGTCACCGCCACGCCTGATGGCTCTCTTGGCCATCTCGCTGGGGAGCTCGCGCGGCTCGGCCAGGCGTGGTCAAGGTAGAGAGGATCCCTTTCAGATGATTGGAGGGGAGAGGAGAGCAGCATCGGGGGGGGGGGGGGGGAGGATGTTGGGCGAGGGAGACGAAGGGGAAGCGCATCACCCTCGTATGGACGGGAAAGGCATACCCGATTGTTTGGAGTCGACATACAACTGTGAGATGATATCATTACCATATTTGTAGCAAATCAACCTAATAATTCCAAAAAAATCTGGATTGAGCAAGAACTAAGCAGCGTTAATTTTTTTATGTCCAATGATGTTCAGTTCATATGCAAATGTACACCCCGGCTGAAGTAAACTAAAATATAATTATATAATTACCATATCTATAGAAAATCAGCCTAATATAATTCCATAAGAGAACTTGATTGAGCAAGAACTAAGCAGCGTTAAATGTTTATATGTCCAATGAAATTCAGTTCATATGCAAATGTACACCTAGCCTGAAGTAAAATAAAGAGCATGTGTGATTCAGCTATCACACTTTGCCAGCAAACTATGTACTGGAAGGAGCCCAGAACTCATCTTAGAGCTGACCTCGGGGAGCAAAGCAAACTCGGGATCCTCTCGCGAGTTGGAAGAAGACAATGTGAGCCTCGACCGTGTAGGCCTTGCCAAATTCCCGGCGCACCGGAACATGACGAGCATAGGGCTGTAGGAGCGGAGGTGCAGCGTGAGGCTGCACTTTCTCCCACATGGTGGCGATACTAATCACAACACCGATCTGGATCCAAAATCAGCCATGGCAAGGATGAGGAAGCAGAATCACGCTACGCTCCTCCGCATCAGATCCCTCATAGCACAGACCTTCCCAAGCTGGGCGACTTTCGCCTGCGTCGGTGGCCGTGTGCGAGGGCAGGCGCGCGGGGAATCTTTCGAGATGTCCGGGGGCGGGTGCGAGGGCCGATGTGCTATTTTTTCCCTTCTTGGAACCGTTGTTTTGACTTATGGGTGGCATAGGTGGATAAATTTGTGTTTAAATGAAAACGTATTTAAGTGAATTGAAAGCGTATTTGCGAGCCACGGACCATACCTCTAGCAATATTATTAGTAGAGATTTACGACTTATATGGTGTGCACGTGACTATTCATGTTTCGTCTTATATTCTTTTATACTTGACGACTTGACGTCTGTTTGGATTTAAATGCATTCATCACTACGGGTTCTTAAGATCCCAGCTGCATTACGTGCTTCGAGTTAAGTTTTTTTGTATGTTGTATTAAAAAAAAGGAAAACCCAGGAGCCTAGGCTTGATGCAAAGCTAAAGGTATATTTCGTCCCACGGCCTTGTAAACTATATCGGAGTAACAAAGTTGTTGCGGGCGATAAAAACTTAATGATAAGCTCATTTAACTCTAATAAAAATACCACTGTTTCCTTACATACACAAAAACAAAATAATAAGAGCATGTAATTGGTAAGCTTAAATAATATCATAATATTAAACATCAACAATAATATCTTAAATGTCCAACGGCTCCCCAGTGACTAGAATTTCTTTACTTCCGAGTCTAGAATCATATAAAATATCATTTGGACATTACAAAACACAAGTTGCACTTTTTTAAAAAATGTGTAAGTAATGTATATTTCAAGTGAAAACAACAAAAATAAATTTGAAACCAAAATATAATTTAGTAGTCTTAAAAATTATTTTGCACATTTAACTACATATTGCACATTACAAAATACTAATCGCACATGTAGAGTATCTTTGAAGTGTAACCAACATTTCCTTCTTGAGAAATCCAAAAGTACAAGTAGAAGGACCAAAAATAGTTGAGCATCGCAAATACAATGGTTTAAAAGTTTCTAAATGTGCAGTTGGTGTAGACCAAAAGTGTAAGAGAGAAAACAACCGATTTCTTAAAAAAATGACAAAATTAAAGAAATATTTGACTAACATGGGTATACTTATGCTATTTAATGTCGTGGAGGAAATGTTAGCAATTTTAATTGTGAGACAAAAAGAAGATGTCCAAGTGTATGGCCTTATTTTTCATCTAGTTGAGCGTGGGGTGTCCATTCTTTAATATGTCGATGATACAATTATATTCATGGAGAATGATTTAGAAAAGCTATAAACATGAAGTTAATTCTATGCTTTTTCAATTTTTATTACTAGTCATATACCCGTGCACCTGCACGGGCTAGTGATGTTGATGACCACATCTCAACATCCATGTTTGGCCCATAAAGCACTCCTTATAAAAAAATGTTTGGCCAATAAGTAATTATTTCCAGTTACTTCTTCATTATACTACATCTATTAGAGATTGTTTATAACCATGTATCGTGTTTATTCGGTTATGAAACTAACTCAAGAACTTGAGTTTGTGAGGATTTTCTCTAGTTTGTTAATTAAATAACAAAAGTCCCACTGTCTGAACCTAGAAAAACATTAATATAATATCGGTCATAGTCTTAATTCTTAGGTTTTGCAGTAGAGACAATATATATTTTTCTCGGTAATATGTACCTCAAAAAGTATCAAGGAGAACTACCTGTGAAGTACCAAGTTTGCATATATTTTTAACATTTTAACTATCAAGATTTTTTGTTAAATGTTATCTACAGATATTTTTTGTGGAGTGAGCTAGAAAACTGATTATAATTTCTAGGCACTGATTAGTTTGATTATCAATTGGGGCAATAGAAAACCGGTACTTCCTCTGTCCAAAATTATCCCCGAGATTGCAACATTTATGACACTAAATTCGTATCATTAGATTCAGGTTGGAATGTAGTTTCATGATGTAATATACAGGGGCGGACACAGACTAATGTATGAGTGGGGGCAAATCAAGTGACTGGGGGCCTTTTCTTGTATAAATTTCCAGAATTTGAAATTTGTTTTTTTAATATAAATAAATCCTACTAAAATTCAAATTTTTGAGTGGGGCCTAGGCCCCCACTCGGTTGTTCCTGGGTCAGCCCATGATAATATATGTTTATAAACTAAACTTGTGAAGATAGATATTATTACAATTGAATGGACAATACAAAAGAGGAAATACGTGAATATACACAGCTCGCTATCTCTAGCGCATATAGAACCGCTATATCTTCTCAAGATTGTGCTGTACACAGGGAAAGGGCAAAAAAGGATTAGTGTATTGCCTGCAAATCAAAGTATCCAATTATTTCAATGCCAGGCAGTTCTTGTATCCTTAAGAGCTGTGTGATAAGCATAATCCATAATGTACTCTACTTCCACCTATATTTGATTCTGAGCCTACTAATATTTAAAAATAACTTACTTCAAATAAAAAGAACTGTCATGATTAAACAATATACATATACAAAAAAACTGCACATAAGGAGCTCTTTATACCTATACACTGAAAAGAGAATATGACGTTGAAAGAACATGGAGACTTGACATGGTTACAAAATTGGTGAAGATACTAAATCTTAATCTATAAATTTATTTTCTATAATTAGAACACAAATCCATTATAAATAGGTTCATCTTAGTTACCACAAACTGTAGGAAAAAATCTGAACTCATAACTTGGTAAGTATACAACTTAAATATCTTCTATGGTGCATAAGATGAGAATGAAGCAGTAATTAGTGCAGCATACCTGAATTGGAACCCTGATAGAAGACAAAAAATGTTGACTACATTCAAATTTTATGATTGAATTTTATATTTACATGGATATTAATGTTTAGCTTTTTCATAAAGTAGTCAGCACATGGAATTCCCTGCCAAGAACAAAACTGACTGCTAGGAAGTCTGCAAAATAACACAAATTATTAAAATAATTTCAGTAATATAATTCTCATTATGCTTGGACATCATACACTCATCCTTTTCTCCATCAAACTGCACGCACATCTATGACCTGTTTCAGCAAATATATAGCAATTCAGCTAAATGCAGCAGTTGAGAAATTTGAAGCCATATAACTGAATAAGAAGAGCAAAAACCTGCAAGTTAAGAGCTCCCCTATTTTCTGGCAAAACACATCAAGGAAATCATGATTATAATTAAGTACGCCACAAATGTTCAGTACTGCGAAAAACTATGAAAAACTATTAACTTAAGAATGGGCAATTCAGAAGAAAAAAAACTCACCTTTGCATCAGTGGTATAACCCAATTCCAGATGATGTTGACGTCAGCCTCGCAATGCATTGCAAGCCGGTGGACATCCAGTCCTTGCTAGCTTAGGTCTGGCATGAACTGATCTCCCATACTACACCAAAGCAAACCATCAGATGATAAGATTATGGCTCCACCTGTATATCTTTAACTGTTGAGGATATGACCGTTTTCTAACCACCATTCGTTGGTGTAATTGTAGATGTCGACAGGCAAGCGAGACTCAGTTGCCGTCCTCTGGCTTCACGCTGCCATGGAGATGCACAATTCGCCTGATGGCCTCGCACCTGACCGCAACTACCACTCGCAGCGCCGCTTGTTGTTTCGGATGTGCAGACGCAGCTGACCGCAACCTCCAAGTCCAATCGCTGCCTGGTTTTAACAGGGAACTCATACCATAAGAGATCAAGAGATCGAGATCTTGATGACGTGATCTACATGTAGCTAGGGTGGGTGTAATGAATAGGCAGCCTGTTATGTCCTGCCCCGTCAGCCCGGCCGCCGGCAACCACATAGAAACATGCAATAGGGAGAGTGCCGCAGGCAGCAGCAACCATGGTGGACAATGGAAACCCTAGAACATGGGCTGCTCGACAACGATGATGATTTCCTCGGGAATCCATGGAAGAGTTTTTTCCCCAACTCTAGTGCAATAATTCCATAAATAAAAGAGCCAAGCACGTGGGACAGCATGCAAGGACTCTTGAGGACTCATCTAACGGCTGTAGTTAAAAGATGTAGAGATCGGACGGGGTGATTTGTTTAGTTTTTTAGGATTAACGTGGAGGCTTGATTGGTGCCTCCAATTAGTAAATATAAGATATAAGATATAAGATTGCTATGCGAGGAATGGAATTCTTTGTGACATGCCAAAATTTGACCCTTTTCAATCCTTTTATTAGTATCAGAAGGAAAAATGAAAGAAAAGATGGATTGGGTTGAACTCAGTTGTCAGGACTGAATATTATTTTCATAAAACCTAAAGTTTCTGTTTTAATCAAGGAAAAGAGATTAACACAATACCGAGAACTTGTTGGATGTGAATCCATGTCTCTTCCCTTCCGTTATTTGGAAATTGCCATTTAGTTTCGTAGCAAAAAAACTAGCATGTTGGTTAGGCAAGTTTCTTTCTTATGGAGAATGCCATGTTCTGATTAATTTTGTTCTCATAAGTCTTTGTTTGTTTATGTTATCCTTTTTCAAGATACCTAAGGGGATATAGATAAGGACTGGCTATTTTTTCTTTGGCAAAGTGTTGTCCATAAAAGAAAGTATAGACTTACTAAATGGAACAAAATTTGCAATCCTAAGTGGACTTGGAATATAGGTTTTAGATATCAAAAAATGTTTAAATAGCAAATGGATATTCAAAATTTGAAATAATGAAGTGATCCATGTATACGGAAGGATCTAAACCAAATCAAATATCGTTCTTTCTCAAGTTCAAATCAACTGATTCATCTTTCTTGTAAGGAATAATGAGAGTAATATGATTTCTTCAGTTTAGGTTCTTTTAAGATTGGTAATGGTAAAAATACGCGATTTTCAGAAGACACTTGGCTTTGTGATATGCCTTTATTTACCAATACCCATCCCTTTATAATATCGTCCAAAGGATACAAGTTCTGGTCGCCGAGCATGGGGCGTGTCCCAACAAATATAGTTTAAAAGGTATTTAACTAATCGGAATGGAGAAGATGACTGCATTTAGTTCGATGATTGGTGGGTGTTGAGTTATCAACAAATTTGGATGCATTTATTTGTAAGCTAACCACATCCGGATCTTTTGGGTCAAATCAGTGTATTTAGATTACAAAATGATCACACGCGCTTGCTATGCAAATATATTTGGAAAATGAAGGTTCCACTAAAATTTTAGATATTCATGTGGTTTTTTTCATTGCAAGGTGCTTTCGACAAAAGATAGTTTAGCAAAGAGAAATTGGCAGGTAGTCTGGATTATTGTTTTCGTGATAAGACAAATTAATATAAAAATGACTTCACCTTTTACCACGTTCTAGAATTCGTAGCCTGTGTACTATGCTTCAAGATGTTCACCTTATTGAAGGTGCTAGGGAAGGCATCACTTGGAAATTTACCTATCCCGAAAGAAATCAGCTTCCTCTACTTACAAATCGCAATTTCTTGGCATCGTCACATCTGACATGCCACACCTGGTATGGAAAGGTTGGGATCCTCCAAAAAAAAAAATTTATTTTCGTGGTTCATCATTCAAGATCGAGTTTAGACGATGCGTAGGCTTGAGCGGCGAGGGTGGCCAAATTGCGGAGTATGTCAACTTTGTATGCAACATATTAAATAAGCCTCCCACCATCACTTTGGATGTAGAATTCTCTTTGCATTTGGCGAATGACAAAGGGGTGGCTCGGGCTTGAGGAAATTCTTCTAGAGAAGTGGGTTGTCTTGGGCTCGGCCAAGGAGTGGTTGTCCTCCGCATGGGGCACGGAAGAAGATTATGGCATCCGCCATCATGCTTGTCTCATGTGAGCTTTGGAATGAGAGGAATGCACGTGTTTTCCGCAACAAGAGCTCAGTGCCCTCAATAATCGTCGGCAATATTAAGGGTGAAATCAAGAATTGCAGGAAGGCAAGCCGTGATTTAATTATAGGAGAGTAATACCTTTGTATCGGCCATTTTGTCCTTCTTTTGTTTTTGTTTCTAAAAACCTTGCAAACTCTCCATATTAACTAATGAGATGAGATAAATCTTATGCCTCTGTTCGGAAAAAAAGGCCGCACCAAAATTAAACGAAGGAGCCATGCAGTGGACATTTTCAACTCAATTCGTGCCACCCTGCTCGAATTAGAGAAGTCAAACATTTCGTCACATGCTACTCTGTTTTCTCAGCAGAAAGCTTGACCTCCACAAAGCAGATGCCATATCCTCCACTTACGTTCGAACGCGGAGTTAGCTAGCCCATCAAGCACAACCACCAATGTCCAATGCAGATGAAAGAGAAGCACCATCGTTTCACGTCGTCTCTGTGGCAACGCCGGGTGATCATGACCACAACCGGCAGCTGATGTTAAGTACAGTACTGAAGTTGCGTCAGACGTGCGCCGCCGGTGACCTAACGCTGGTAGGACGCTCCTACACGAACACGCTCGCGCGATCCATCACCCACCATCTGTGACCCTGACAGATTTATGCCAAAAAGTACTCGCGGTTGATCGGGAGATTTATACTGAATCGATCAGATAAGTGTAGCGCGCTGAACTGCCAACCGACCAAGTACCAGATCTTCCCCAAAACAGCACTTGCGTTCGGTTCGGGTGTGGTTTTGCACAGCGTATAGGCTAAGAATGAGATGCATCATGCAATCATGCATGTACTGAAATGAGTAGATCTTCCAGAAAGCCGCCCTCCAGCCAGTAACACTCTTACAACTTCGAAGTATACTAAAAAGAGCTTGACATGTAATGTGGTGCAATCACCAACCATATCATCACTCAGGTCTCAAAATTCTGAACTAATTAAGCAACACATCGTAGAGATCAAACACAAACCGAAATTTTCTTCACACACAAGACTGAAGTAAGTAAACAACTACCAAAATGCAGGTGACCTACCAGCGTCCATGCCAGGCATATTGCCAGGTGCCATTGTTCAGTAACACCGGCCGCTAGTCTGTACTGCAAACTTGTAGAGGCCTTTAATTCATGTGGCGTGCTATAAATACCAGGCTATCACTCGTCTCCAAACCACCAGACAGAGGTAGCCCTCACATTACATACACAAAGACACCATGGCTTGCAAGAACACACTGTCATCCATCGTCTTCCTCGCTGTTTTGCTGCTCTCATGCAGTTACATGAGCAGCGCCGCACGGCGCCTAGAGGAGGCCGCGCCCAAGGAGGAGCACCCTCCGCATCCCATCGCGCCGCCGGAGCTGCCGAAGCCCGAACTCCCACCACACCCTGCTATGCCCGAGCTGCCGAAGCCTGAACTGCCTCACCCTGTCGTGCCAAAGGAACCCGAGGTACCGCACCACGCAGTGCCGGAGAAGCCGAAGGGGCCCGAAGTGCCGCACCCTGCCGTGCCGGAGCTGCCGAAGCCTGAATTGCCGCCGCACCCTGTGATGCCGGAGCTGCCCAAACCTGAGCTACCGCATCCAGTTGCTCCTGTCGTGCCAAAGGAGCCTGAAGTGCCGCACCCTGCCGTGCCAGAGGCACCAAAGAACCACGAAGTGCCCCATCCTGCTGTGCCCGAAGTGTCGAAGCCCGAAATTCCACATCCTACCGTACCAGAGGTGCACCCTGCTGTGCCCGAGATGCCAAAAATGCCGGAATTGCCGCACCCCACCATGCCCGAGGTGCCAAAGCATGAACTGCCACCACTCCCCAAAGCCGAGATGCCCCCAAAGCCCGAATTCCACTATCCAGAGCAAGAGGCCAAGCCATGATCGGACTAGCTACATTCCTACATCGCCAGTTATCTATGTTTAATATATATTCATGTGTGCAGCGTGTGTGATGGTTATTTAAAGTGTATTGTACGTACATGTTGTTAGCTTCATCTCTAGGATGTGATGAGAGAGTGTAATGTCTGAGTGGTGTTGCTTCATGCAGCTGCTCGATCTGTTTTTTTTTACATATAAACACGATGTACGTATATCGTGTTCACAGTAATACATGTTTCGTCTTGTATATTTATATTGGACATCAGTTTGGATTTGATTCATCACTACAGAGTTCTTAAGTTCTTGGGTGCATTACCTGCTTCAAGTTAAATTATTTGTATTTTGTATTTTAAAAGAGAAATCCCAGGAGACCAGGTTTGATCCAAAGCTAAAGATAACTTATGTGCATGCCTTATAAACTCCTCCCTCCGTCCAAAAATAAGTGATGTGAATTTGTCTAGATTCATATATATCTATGTACTAAAACATGTATAGATGCATATAAATTTAAATAAACCCACATCACTTATTTCAGGACAGAGGTAGTATATTTATCGAAAGGAGTAACAAACTTGTTAAGGCTGATATGTGATACCAACTTAGATGATGAGCTCATTTAACTCTAACAAAAAATACCACTGTTTTCTTACATACAAAAAATAAAATTAACAAGAGCATGTAATGGTTTAGCTTAATTGTTTTTGAAATTTCATAATATTGAACAACAACAATATTATTTTTTATGTCCAGCTCCTCCCTAGTGGACTAGAATTTATTTACATCTGAGTCAAAAATCATATAAAATATGATTTGGACATTACAAAACACAAGGTGCACATTGTTTGAATATGTGCAAGTAGTGTATAGTTTAAGTGCAAACAACAAAATAAATTTTAAAACCAAGAATATTTAGTAGTGTAAGAAAAAATATTTTCACATTTAGGTACCATATTGCTCATTACAAATAATGCACTAATCGTACTTCTAGAGTATATTTGAAGTGTAACCAACATTTTATTTTTGAGAAAATCCAAAAATAAAAGTAGAAGGACCAAAAATAGTTGAACATCACAAATACAATGGTTGCATAGTTGCTGAATGTGCAATTGGTCTAGATTAAAATGTAAGAGAAAAACCAGCTGGTTTCTTAGAAAGAATAAATATAAATAATATTAAAAATTGAGTTACACGGGTCATTACTTTCAGAGTAAAAAAGGCATGCAACAAGGAGGTCTCTTAAGGCCTATGCTCTTTAATATCGTGGAGGACATGTTAGCAATTTTAATTGCGAGAGCAAAAGAAGATGGCCATACAAGAAAGTATACTTCTACTAAGTGGAACATAATTTTCTATCTAAGTGCACTTGGAATAGAGGTTTTAGATATTAAAACTAAATATTTACTTAGAAAGTGGATATTCGATCTTTTAAACGATGAAGGGGGTGTGCGCGGAAGGAGTTAAGACAGATCGAATATCATTCTATTTTGTTCTCAAATCAACCGACTCACCTTTCTGAAAAAGAATAATGAGAGTAAAATATGATTTCTTCAGTTTAGATTATTTTAAGATTGGTAATGGCCAAAATACGTGATTTTGGTAAGACACTGGGCTTGGTGATATTCCTTTATCTAACTAATGCACATCCCTTTATAATATCATCCAAATGATACAAGTTCTAGTGGGAGAGGTGATGGGGCATGCCCCAACAAATATATAGTTTAGAAGGTATTTAACCAGTTAAAATGGAGAAGGTGACAACATCTGGGTTTAATGGTTGGTGGGTTTTGAGTTATCAACAAATCTGTATGCATTTGTTTGTAAGCTAACAACATCTGGATCATTTAGGTCAAATAAATGTATTTAGATTTAAAAATGATCACACACGCTGAAAGGGCATTTCCCTAATAAATGTATTTTGGTGTTTGTTAACAACATTTGGTGAATTAACCATTCTATTTAAGTTCTGTAGATTTTCTAGGTTAATTCAGAATCTCGCGGAGGTTCACCCCAAAAAGGAAGAAAAGATCGAAGCCCGTAGTCCAGTAGTGGAGTTAGGGTTTAGTTGTCTTATAGGGTGCTTTGCGAAGGTGGAATTGGTGGAGAGGGGATCCTCGAAGTACAGCTGTTGCTACTTCTAGGGCGGAGACTCCGGCCCTGGTGGCCGGAGACTCCGGCCTAGGAGTGTCGCCCTAGCAATCCTCCCGGTTGGTCTAAGCAGTGACCAGCCCGGAGTTAGGCCGGAGACTTTCTGTCTCTGGCCGGAGACTCCGGGTGGGGCGGAGACTCCGGTCCCAGCGGCCGGAGACTCCGGTCTGGCCAGCCAGGTAAGGGTGGGCTAGTGAGTTGGTCTAAGCAGTGACCAGGCCGGAGTTGGGCCGGAGACTTCTGTGTCTGGCCGGAGACTCCGTCCCTGGAGTCACTTAGGGCGGAGACTCCGGCCCTCCTGGCCGGAGACTCCAGCCCTAGTCAACCAGCAACGGCTACATTTCGTGGAGGAGTATATAAAGCCTTCTTCTTCCTCAAGAGAAGGCTGCGGCTTCCACTCTCTCTCCTCCATTGTTCCAAAGCTTCAAAGCTCAAGATCTCTCTCCCTAGCCAATAGAACTCAAAGCCCTTTTGGGATTTGAGGGAGAAGACCTAGATCTACACTTCCACCAAGGCGATTTGATTTCCCGCCTCTCTTTGTTGAGGGGCTTGTTACTTGTGTGATTCATCGGATTCCTAGCCGGAAGAAGCCGTCCCCCAAGCTTGACTTTGTGTGTAAGGGCTTGGTGGACCTATTGGGAGCCTCCAATTGAGTTGTGGAGCTTGCCCCAATACTTTGTGTAAAGGTGTCGTGCCGCCTTCAAGGGCATCGCTTAGTGGAGCGTGGACTCGCCTTTGTGGCTTGTTCACCGGAGAATAGGGTGAGCCTTTGTGGCATTGGTGGCCTTTGTGGAACCACACCTCTCCAACGTAGACGTACTTCCCGTAACAAGGAAGGAACTACGGGAATACATCCTCGTGTCTTCGTGTCTCCATTGCGGTGACCTCTATCCTTTACTTGTACCTTTACTTATATTGTTATTGCTAGCTTGCTTGTCACTCTAGGGAAATTCACTTAGTATCACATCTAGAGAATTTACCTTCTTGTCTAGCCTTAACTTGAAAAGAATTAAAATTATTGGGTAGCTCCTATTCACCCCCCCCTCTAGTCGCTCATACGATCCTTTCAATTGGTATCAGAGCGTGGTCTCTTATTCGGGCTTAACCGCCTAAGAGTTTGAGCAACTATGGATGGGGATAAGGGTAATGAAACTCCTCCCGAAGATACTCCTCCATCTATCTCTTCCTCTTCAATCTCACGTGAGGAGCATTTGGCGTCCTTGGACACAATGCAAACCACTATGAGATTGGAGATGAAGGCTATGTTTGAGGAATATTTTGGAAGAAAACCTTCCGGGCCCACCGACCCAAACACCACTCCTAGTGTGGAACTCTCCTTGGCTAAGGTGAAGCCACCTAACAATGGCTCCACCTCCGCCGAGAATAAAGGTGACCTTCCTAAGGAAGATGATGGTCCGGCAAAGGGTGCTAACATTCCACCCCCTAACACTTACTCACCTCCGCCGGTGCATTATCCTATGCCACACATTAACAACATGGGTTCTCCTCCTAAGCTTGATTCTCGCAATTTTATTAAATGGCAAGGACTAATGAAATCTCATATTTCTAGCTCATCTACTCATTTGTGGAGGGTCATACAAAATGGCTTTGCACCTCATGATCCTCTCAACTTGACCGGAAGGGAAGAAGTTGATGAGCAACTCAATGCCACCGCCAAGCATCTCCTTCAACAAGCCGTACCGGATACTCATGCGGTACACATCAACAACTTGAACACCGCCAAGGAAGTATGGGACTATCTCACTATGCTCTTCATTGGGAATGAAAGTATTCGGTCCTCCAAGTTTGATGAGCTCAAAAGTGAAGAAAGGGATTTCATTATGCGTGATAATGAGACTCCCGATGAGATGTACCAAAGGATCTTGGCTCTTGCAACGGTCTTGACCGGGTTTGGGTGCAAAGACAATGGTGATGACTATATCAAGCGTATGTTCATCACCTCCATCAACCCAAGAGAACCCATGCAATCCGAGATAATCCGTTCAAGACCGGATTTTGGGAGTATGACCTCAAATGAAGTTCTTTGCGAGTTCACCGCCTTGTCTATCTTGAAGAAGAACGCGGAAGAAACTAGAGCCCGTGTTCTTGCCGGACAAGGAGTTCACAATCTTGCTCTCAAGGCCAAGGTGGTGTCCAAGCAAGGAGAAGGAGAAGAAGAAATATATGAAGAAGAGTGTTGGTCTCCGGAAGATCTCAAGTTTGCACTCCATGAACACTTGGCTCTCAATGCAAATGCCTTTTGGGATGCCAACAAGCACAAGACGAAGGGATCCAAGTTCAAATCCTTTCCAAGAAAAGGTGGTGACTCTAAAGTGAGGCATTGCTACAATTGTGGAGGAATCAAGCACTTCATCGCCGAATGTCCTTATGAGAACAAGGAGGACAATGAGGGCCGGCTCGTCCCCAAGCGCCGGTCATCAAAGTTCTACCCATCCAAGAAGCATGGGAACAAGGACAACAAGAAGAAAGGAGAAAGGGTATTGGTGGTTCATGAGGAGTATGACTCCGAGTCCGATGATGATGACTCCGTTGATGAAGAGAATGGAGAAGTGGCCGCCATTGCCATTGTCTCCACACCACCTACATCCCTCTTCAACTCACAAAATGAGAACGCCATCATCACCACTCGCAAGTGTCTTATGGCTAAGGCCTCGGAGGTAACCTCATCACCTACTCCTTCATCATCACATTCCAATGCTACCTCTATGGATGATGTGAGTAGTCTTATAATTAAGAAAGAACTAGTTTCTTGTGATGATTTTCTTGCTAACATGAAGGGGCCAACCAAGATATACGTTGAGACACTAATGTGTGAACTTGGTGATGCCCATGACACTATCAAGGAGAAGGAGGAGTTGGAAAGATTAAACGCCGATGATATTGGCTCTCTATCAATTGAGCTCGAAGAAGAGCAAAACTTGAGGGTCTCTTTAGAGGAGAAATTGTTGGGACTAGAAGAGTCTCATAATCTAATCTTGTCAAAACTCACTAAAGAACGTGACCATGCTCTTGCTATGGTCAAGTTGCTTAAAAAGGAGAAAGTTGAATTTGACGTTGGTCATAATGATCTTCGTGAGAAGTTTGATAAGCTTGAAGATGCTCACAAGGCTTTGGAGGGCAAATTCTCTCATCTCACCAAGATTCGTGAACAACTTCAAATTCAACTAACTATTGAACAATCTAAGTCCCCACCAATGCAAGTTATTGAAGTTCCTTGTTCTTCTAACTCTATTTGTGATCATAGTGATATCATTGAGGAGAACAATAGGTTGAAGGCCGATCTTGCTAAGGGCCTTGCTACTTGCATTCAAGGAGAGAAGAATCTCAATGATCTCTTGAACAATCAAAGATTGTTCAAGGGAAAGGAGGGCCTCGGATTTGTTGCCGAGTCCTCAAAGAAAG